>JAOWBW010000175.1:498752-1003268 GCA_026119855.1 Campanula takesimana | reverse complement strand
AAAAACTTAACCAAAGTTTACTCCTTTTGTTTCACAAGCATAACATATATATGCTACACACTTAAGTAACTTTCATTAGGATACAAATTGCATTCCCAAACCTTACAACACTGAGCTCAAACCAAGTCTATATACTCCCTTTGTCCCAAAATTACAAGTATAGCAAATATTACCCAAATCACAAAATTAACAAGTAGGAGTATCATATATAGCATATATGACTATTTTAACATTTAAAGGGGAATTAGTAACTTACCTAGTTCCGGAAAAAGTATCGCTGAAATAAGTTTTGTTCGGCTAGGAATGACCTACTCGACGCCCTGATCATTTTTATATAATTAGTTTTTAAAACGGGTAAGTAAATAAAAAGAATTAAATCGAAATGGGTCGAACTTACCTTTTTCTTCTTAACCCTAACTGAACGTAGAGGAATGTTGCAGAAGAAAGAAAATAACACAGAGAAGGAAGAAGGGAAAGTTGGTATAAATATCTTACCCATTTTACATTTTGGTCACTGAACTTCTAAAGTCAACAATTAAGCCCCTTAACTTATATTTCAACTAGGACCCTAAAGTTTCAACTTAATCATTTAACTCCTTTAATCATATTTTTACTAACTAAGTAAATAACACAAATGATCAAATATGATATGCAAATCATAAAATATGATGCAACACATAAAAATGCACATATAAGTCAAATAAAAATCCCCAAAAATATAAAATAAATAGGGACGGGTTTTGGGGTCGCTACAATCACTCCCCTTAAAGAAAATTCGTCCCGAATTTTAGGGTTACTTATCGAGGCCCTCAAACAACCAAGGGTACTTCCTCTCGATCTCTTCCCGAAGTTCCCAAGTCGATTCCTCCACACAATTCCTCACACAAGAGGGATACTTTTGTTTCTCAATTATTGCACCTTCGAATCAATGACTTGGACCGGATGTTCCTCATAAGACATACTCGGCTCATATCCTCGGGAACCTCAGATAAACATGAGAAGAATCATACACATACTTCCGAAGCATAGAAACATGAAACACATTATGGATCTTATCAAGAGAAGGAGGTAATGCAAGACGATAAGCCCGATCCCCCACTCTTCCAAGAATCTCAAATGGACCAATATACCTCGGAGCAAGCTTGCCTTTTCTTCCCATATCTTCGAATACCAACCTTAGGGGAAACCTTCAAAAACACAAAGTCACCCTTTTCGAACTCAAGGTCTCGCCTCCGATGATCAGCGTAGCTTTTCTGTCTACTCTGGGCAGTACTCAAACGATCTCGAATAAGTTTAACCTTCTCAACTGAATCATTAACCATCTGAACACCCCAAATCTTGGCTTCTCCCACTTCATCCAACAGATAGGAGACCGACATTTCCTTCCATACAAGGCTTCATAAGGAGCCATCCCAATACTGGACTGAAAACTGTTATTATAAGCAAACTCTACGAGAGGCAAATGAATATCCACGAATCTGAAAAATCAACTGAGCAAGCCCTCAACATATCCTCAAGAATCTGAATAGTTCTCTCGGACTGACCATCTGTTTGAGGATGAAAAGCTGTACTAAATCTCAACTCTGAACCCAAAGCCTTTTGAAACGCTTGCCAAAACCGAGATATGAATCTAGGGTCACGATCAGATACAATGCTCACTGGAACTCCATGTAACCTCACGATCTCATTAATATACAAGTTGCAAGCTTTTCCATAGAATAACCGATCTCAATAGGTAGAAAATGAGAAGACTTTGTCAATCTATCAACAATCACCCAAACCGCATCAAACCTTCTTTGAGTACGAGGTAACCCTGTCACAAATCCATGGTAACATGTTCCCACTTCCATTCCGGAATCTCTAATGGTTGAAGCAATCCTGCAGGCCTTTGATATTCAGCTTTAACTTGTTGACATGTTAAGCACTTGGATACATAATCCGCTATCTCTCTCTTCATATTATTCCACCAAAAGTGTTGCTTCAAATTCTGATACATTTTAGTACTCCCGGGATGAATAGTATACCTTGATTTATGGCCTTCATCAAGAACTTGGTGTTTAATCCCATCAACATTAGGTACACACAACCGACCCCTGAAAGTTAATACCTCTTCAGAACTGAGTGAGAAATCCTCAAATTTACCATCTTTGATTTTATCCATAATCTTTACCGATTCCGGGTCATCTTTCTGAGCTTCCTTTATTTGTTGAACTAAAGTTGGAAATACTCGAATGTTCGCAAAAATAGCTCCATGCTTTGATTCATAAGGACTCCAATCTCGAGCATCCTCCAACATCTTCCATTCCCGCACCATCAATGAAGCTACATAAGACTTCCGGCTAATAGCATCAGCTACCACATTTGCCTTGCCCGGATGATAGGAAATTGTACAATCATAATCCTTCAACAGCTCCATCCATCTTCGTTGTCTATTATTCAACTCTTTCTGGGAGAAAAGATACTTCAAACTCTGATGATCTGTGAAAATCTCAAACTTTGCTCCATAAAGATAATGTTTCCACTTGTGTAATGCAAAGACAATAGCTGCAAGCTCCATGTCATGGGTAGGATAATTCTGCTCACTCGGAGTCAACTTCCTCGAAGCATATGAAATCACCCTTCCATTTTGCATTAATACACACCCGAGGCCTTCTTTAGAAGCATCACTATAGATTACCAAATCATCATTACCATTAGGTAGGGCGAGAATAGGAGCTGTAGTCAATCTCTTCTTCAACTCTTCAAAACTAGCTTGACACTTTTCATCCATACATAAGGAATATTCTTTCGAGTCAACTGAGTCAAGGGAGTTGCAATCTTAGAAAACCCCTCAATGAACCTTCTGTAGTACCCAGCTAACCCCAAGAAACTTCGAATTTCTGTAACTGATTCTGGCCTCCTCCAATTCACAATTGCCTCAACTTTAGATGGATCAACAGATATACCTTTATTAGAAATCACATGCCCAAGAAAAGATACTTCATTGAGCCAAAAAGCACATTTACTGAATTTAGCAAACAACTGCTTCTCACGAAGAATAGATAAAACCATTCGCAAATGCTGTTCATGCTCCTCCCGGGACTTGGAATAAACCAGAATATCATCAATAAATACAACCACGAAGGTATCAAGATAAGGTTTAAAGACCCTATTCATCATATCCATAAAAACAGCCGGAGCATTAGTCAACCCGAAAGGCATAACAAGAAACTCATAATGGCCATATCTACTACGAAAAGCAGTTTTAGAAATGTCTTCAGAACGGATTTTCAATTGATGGTACCCACTCCTCAAGTCAAGTTTTGAAAAGACAACTGACCCTTGAAGTTGATCAAATAAATCATCAATATGAGGAAGCGGATATTTATTCTTTATAGTTACCTGATTCAGCTTTCTGTAGTCAATACACAGCCTCAAGGACCCATCTTTCTTTTTAACAAACAATACTGGAGCTCCCACGGGGATACACTAGGACGAATGAATCCTCGATCAAGCAACTCTTGCAACTGAACCTTCAACTCTTTCAATTCAGCTGGGGCCATTCTGTAAGGTGCCTCAGATATAGGAGCCGTACCTGGAAGTAAGTCAATACAGAACTCTATTTCCCGGTCAGGAGGCATAGCATACTCAGAAGAAAATACATCTGAAAATTCTTTAACAATAGGCACATCCCCAATATCAGGAACCCTTTTAGTAGTATCCAAAACACTAGCCAAATACCCCGCACAACCACGGTTCAACAACTTTCTAGCCTTCATATAAGAAATAATTCGAATCTCTCTACCCCAGGGAACAGTTTCAAAAGAAAATTTAGGAACATTTGGGATAGAAAATGTGACCACTTTATTAGCACAATCAACAGACGCATGATATTTACTCAACCAATCCATACCTAAGATAACATCAAAATCTTGTAATGGTAAGATAACTAAATCAGCAGGTAAAACATGCTCACGTATATGCACATCACAAGAATGCAACACCTCATTGGTCACCAAACACTCCCTATAGGAGTTGACACCTCTAACACATAAGGTAGAGATTCAGAAGACTTATGCAATCGAGAAGCAAAATGCAAAGACACATAAGAATGCGATGAGCCAGGGTCTATAAGTGTACGTGCCCTCAAACTAGACACAGAAATAATACCTCCTATCACATTAGAGGACTCCGAAGCCTGCTGCTGAGAAATAGCAAAAACACGACCCTGAACCTTAGGCTTGCCTGAGGAATCCCTCTTCTGACCCTGAGAGGATCCAACCACACTTCCCGATGCTTGCATCCTATACTTAGGGCAATCCCTCTGAAAATGTCCTAACTGACCACAGTTCAAACACTTGCCCTGTTTCTTCCAACATCTCTCTTCTGAATGCCCTTCTTTCTGACAATAGTTACAAACTCCTCTACTCTGACTCCCTGAAGTGTTACTTTGATTTCTGTTACCTGACTGTCTTTGAGAAGACCCTTTAAATTGTGAAGATCCACCTTGATTTCCTCTACTCTCACCACGTGGTTGTTGTCTAACTTGCTTCCCAGCACCTAACAATTCCATTTTCCTTTTATGTTCCTCAACGTCATGCTCCACCTGGTAAGCTCGATCCACTGCATCCTGAAAATCTTGCAACTTATGGGATACTAGCTGAGTTCAAATCACGGTTTTCAAACCTTTCACAAACCTCGAAGCCTTCCTCTCCTCAGTTGCCACTAGGTGAGTACAATACCTGGACAACTCTGAGAATTTAGCTGAATATTGAGCAATTGACATAGAACCTTACTCCAAGTTAAGAAATTCCATCTCCTTCCTGTCTTGATCTACTCGAGGAATGAAGTGTTCTTTGAACTTTCCCAGAAAATTCTCCCAGTATAAGGTACATGAGTCTCATCCCATTTAGTTTTCAAAGCTTTCCACCAATGCTCAGCCGCTCCATTCAGTTTATAGGTAGCAAACCTGACTTGATCTTCCTCCGAACATCTCAAAGCATCAAAGATCTTTTCCATCGATTCAATCCACCTTTCAGTCTTAGATACATCGGGCTCTCCATCATACTCCATAGGCTTCATTTTCAGAAACTGTTCTAGACCATATCTTGGTGGTACCTGTTCCCTTTCTTGCCTCTGATCACTTAAAGTTTTCATCGCTGCTTCAAACATTCCCTGAAACATAATTCGAGCCTCTTCTCTGGCATCCCCTTGCCCCGAAGAGCCGGCCTGATCTCCATCAGTTTCACCCATTTTTAATGAATACCTGCATCAAACACTCAACGTTACTCACTCTATACTCTACTACCCTCCTAGGTCATTCAGTCATTCTAGACCATCTACAACCTAGCTCTGATACCAACTGTCGCGCCCCGTACCCGTGGTCCTACTTGGCCCCACGCTCGGGACACGAGTGGAAGACGTTATGAAACCTTTCTGTAAATTTTTCAAAATGTCCTTTTAGAAAGTGGCACAAAAACACACTTGAAGTTCAAAGACTTCACTTAACTTGAAACAAACTTTTACAAACACTTTCACAGCGGAAGTACTTAGCCCGAAGGCTTACAAACTTTTAAACAAATGTACATACATCAACCTTTACCAAAATAGATGGAACCATAAGAAGTACGGGTACTCTACCCCAAGGGTTTACATTTACATAATGTAACCTTCAACAAAACAAGTCCCAACTCTTACCAAACCAACGTCCTCCCGTGCCGAGTGTCCTATCCCCTGGACCCGCCTTTATCTAAAACAGTAAACAAATAAGGGTGAGAATAAATCTCAGTAAGCTACTAAAATGCAACTACGTTACATGCTGATATGATGATCATAAGAAACAATATCAACAAGTAAACATATAGCATATATCACATCAACATCAAGTTATATATCACATTGCCCACACTCCGGTGGATACCAAAGCCAAGGTTTAACCAATAACCATAACTGATGAGAATACCAACTGAGAAACCCATCAGAGAAAACCATCTGAGCAGCATAAATAGCTGAAGCCGTCGGGATCCGAAAACCAAATCATAACCAATAGAACCAAGTAACCAGAGAGGGAAATATGACACAAAGTCATAACCCAAATACTCACCAAAGGGAGCAATTCATCCCATCCAAGGCCAATCTGGACTGGGGAAACTAGAAGGCACAGTGGACACCTTATAGTGAACTTGGCTTGTGTGCCACTATAATTCTTCCACCGCCTGACTCACAAGCTCCAATGGAAAACCTTATAGTGGACTTACCTGTACCACTATAATTCTTCCATTGGCTGACTCCACAACAAGACCAGCTGGACCTTTACAAAAGCACAGTAATGAATACTTGCTAAACAAAACCTGGGGCATTTAATCCAAGAAGGAACTAAGCCAAATACATCACAAGATGCACACAAAGAATACGTATAAAGAGTCCATAAAAAGGACATTTAATCCATTACTAACATTCCACAACAATCATCTAAGCACTTTAGGACACTACCCAAAAACTAGACCAAGGTTGATCTCTAAACTCCTTAATTGAAAACTCTAAACTTTTTCAGACAGCTGGGCGGTCGCCCAAACAGGGCTGTGCGGCCGCCCAAAATGCTCTGTCCCAAGAAGAAAATCCTTCAGATAGATGTGCGGCCGCACACCCATTTTTGGCAGGCCTAAAAACCTAACCAAAGTTTACTCCTTTTGTTTCACAAGCATAACATATATATGCTACACAACTTAAGTAACTTTCATTAAGGATACAAATTGCATTCCCAAACCATTACAACACTGAGCTCAAACCAAGTCTATATACTCCCTTTGTCCCAAAATTACAAGTATAGCAAATATTACCCAAATCACAAAATTAACAAGTAGGAGTATCATATATAGCATATATGACTATTTTAACATTTAAAGGGGAATTAGTAACTTACCTAGTTCCGGAAAAAGTATCGCTGAAATAAGTTTTGTTCGGCTAGGAATGACCTACTCGACGCCCTGATCATTTTTATATAATTAGTTTTTAAAACGGGTAAGTAAATAAAAAGAATTAAATCGAAATGGGTCGAACTTACCTTTTTCTTCTTAACCCTAACTGAACGTAGAGGAATGTTGCAGAAGAAAGAAAATAACACAGAGAAGGAAGAAGGGAAAGTTGGAATAAATATCTTACCCATTTTTACATTTTGGTCACTGAACTTCTAAAGTCAACAATTAAGCCCCTTAACTTATAATTTCAACTAGGACCCTAAAGTTTCAACTTAATCATTTAACTCCTTTAATCATTATTTTTACTAACTAAGTAAATAACACAAATGATCAAATATGATATGCAAATCATAAAATATAATGCAACACATAAAAATGCACATATAAGTCAAATAAAAATCCCCCAAAAATATAAAATAAATAGGGACGGGTTTTGGGGTCGCTACATCGTAGCTATTAGATATCAGAAGAGGTGGGGGGATAAAAGGTTTGTTGTCATGGAGATTCAAAGTCAAGGTGGAGATTGCTGGGTTAATGCCTTTGAATTTGGGACGCCAAGTTAATGGATTAAACAACAGAGAAGATTTCGTAATTCTTTGGCAGAGCAGCGTGAAAGGTCCGTGCGGACCTATTCATATGACCCGGGCGGACCTAGGGGGTCCGGGCGCACCAGGCTCAACACCCGGGCAGTCCAAAGCACGTTGAAAAAACTGCGTTATAGAGAGGAGTAGATCCGGGCAGACCATACGAAGGACCCGATCGGACCAAGGCTATGGGTCCGACCGGACCAAGGTCAGTACCCGCCCGGTCCAAGACCCCAGAAACCTATTTCGTGCAGGATTTCAGCAATGACGTTGTTGGTCCCAAAGGGGCAACAAGGGTATGAAAAATGCTAGAGGGGTGGGGGTGAATAGCGTTTTAAAATTCTTTTCAAACCATTTTGCAAATCAATGGCTTATGCGCACACTTCTCAAATAAGCTAAGTATAGCGCGCAGTGAGAGTGTGAAATGCACAGCGGAAATTTAAGCAGCACCTGCGCAGGAAAAAGCTGCGCAAGGATAAAAACGCACACGCTAAGTTTTGGCTTAAAGAGTTGGATAAAATATTCTAAGGCAATAAGCAATAACAAGCACAGCAGCAACAATAGCAATCTGATAAGATCAAACAAAGCAGTAATTCAGAAATGATTAAGCAGGAAGTAAATAGCGAGAATAAAGAACAAGCTATTTGGAGAGGTTCGATCAATGAAAGATCTACGTCCTCTACCAAGATGGTTAGTCTTGAATTTTCTAATGGAGATCTTATTATATGAGAGAGTTACAAGATACAACAATGAAACACAAACTATCTCAAAGATCTATAATCTATGAAGAACAAATCCTAGACTAAACCGGTGTATCTCAAGAAGTAAGATCTAAATGATCGAAGCTTCGAGAGGTGTGTGTGTGTTCAGAAATTCTGGGCTCTATGAATCTATGAGATGAAGAGCACGAAGAATTCTAGTGATTTAAGGCTTAGGATCTGGGCAGGAGTTTGAAGGTATGAAGGTATGAAGGTTGATCTTGAATCTGTGAATAGTAAGCAGCAATCTTCAGAACTTTAAGGATATTAGAAAGCACAAACTCTAGCAACTTGGAAATGAAGATGAGCTGGCTATTTATAGCAGAGAGTTTAAAACTAGCCGTTGGAGCTCTGAGCAAGGACGATGAGCTGGCACGATATGATTGGTGCGCAGGTGTCCTTTATAGCCGTTGGGGCTCTGATCAAAGTTGATAACCTGGCACAATATGATTAGTGCACAGGTATATAGAGCCGTTGGAGACTAAGCATGAAGACCAAATTCAAAAGCTTCTTCTAGAAGGTTGACAGCTGTCTTCATTTGAAATATTTCCCTTGAGCGCGTCTCCACCGTTGGATCTGCTAAGTGTGCTTGTTTTGTCGTTTCTGCACACCTTAGTACTCTTAAAAGCGTACATCTTCAAAGCATTTTCCAAGTTAGGTGATCTGAATGTATCGAAAGCTGAGCAAGATAGAATGCTGCGCAGGAGAGACCTGCGCAGTGGTGTACTGCGCAGGGTCCACAGTCTTGCTTAGATCTTCATTCCAATTCGCTCCGAGCCCTATATTCTAAGCCTATACTCTAAAATGGACTAAGCTAAAAATTTAAGTTATAAAACTTCTTACATAAGGTCCTAAAGTCCATAAGAATACTCATAGGTGATGGTATCAATCAATTCTAACAAATAGGAGGGCTAAGAAGTAAGCATACCCAACAATATCCCCCTAAATGATTGATGCCATTACCTACTATAACAAAGGCAATTCATTGTACTTGATAATAACATGTCCATAAAGATGTGATTGGTAAATCATGCCTCAAGTCAATGCACACACGAGCCAATGTCATAGATTTCTAGTCTATCCAAAAGATTAGCTAACGAAAAGGGAAAGACAGAAATATCATTCAGCGCATAGAAATAATATGAGTTTTAGTTTTAAGTATGCGTTTAAACTGAATGTTTAAACATTATGCGTTAAAAATATGAACAGTTAAGATTATGCGCATGGGTTGAAATAATGCAGTCATTGTTCCACAAACAAAGAGTTTGAGTTGAACAAGGTTTTGGAAACACATGATGCGATTTTTCTCATTAAAACTTGAAGTGTAAAGAGTTGCAGATTACAAGTTTGAATAAGAAAAACAAAATGCGCACAAAAAGAAATACTTTGCGCAAAAACAAAAAAAAAATTTACATAGAACCTAGTCTATGTTGATCCGGTGCAAGGCTTCGCTCAGCTCATTCTGCAGACTGTTGAACTTATTCATAAGTTCAATCTTCAGTTCTTGAAATCTTTCTCTGAACGCCACAGCCTCACCGACATAGGTAGCCATTCCTCTGCGCATATCTCTGTTGTCTTCTCGCAGCTCTAGGAAGTTGGCTCTGTACTGCACTTGATGTCCCGTCATTTGATTAAAATAAGACTGCTCAGCAGCTTCAATAGTGTTGATGACGGTGGCCTGCGTTGTTTCGAGTCTTTGGTCAGTATGGAGGCGCTGAGTGTTCACGCTTGCTTGAATATCGAACATGGCTTGATCCATCCTAGCGTTGAACCCATCAACGAAATCAGTCATCGCTTGAGTTATGCACTCCCTGACACTTTCCATATTAAGCGTATTGGCATGCGTGGGGCCACCTTGTTCCAATCTCTCCAACATCATCGCTTCCATCCCTGCAAACCCTTCATGCAACCCATCGGCCAAGCTCTTGCACAGACGCTTAAGCAGTCCTATAAACCCATCATTGATAGCAGTATAGGTGCTGACGTTTTCAAGCATTCCAGCAATTGACTTCAATGAGTCCAGGACCATTTGGTCTAATGCATCAGGAACGCGCTGAGCAGAGGGGCCTGCGGAGGTACTTTCCTTTGATACATTCTCCCCCTTAATGGCAACAATCTCTAAACGCTGCGCATCAAGTTGCTCTTGGATATCTGTCTGCGCAGTAATGAGCTGAGTCATTTGGGACTGCGCAGCAACCTGGTTGACTTGAATAGTATTGAGAGCCTGGAGAATTTAGCGCAGATCAGCAGAGGAAGATAGAGAGGAATTAGATACTGTAGGGACGGAATGAATAGCTTGAGCCGAAAGGAGGAGAAACTTTGGGAGGAGAGTGCGTTGGAGAAGGTTGTTTGGGAGAGAGATGAATAGGATCAGCAGCAGGAGACCTATGCGTAGATGAGTGCGTGCTGCTGCTATCTGTATCAGTTGTGCACACATCTCCTTCCTTTTCACCTTCAGGAGGATTAACAGGAGCTTGCTGCGCAGCATCATCGGCCTGCGCAGACTTGGTAACTTCATCCGCATCCTCATCTTCTAAGTCCAAATCATCATGGAGAACAGAGGTGCCAGGTTGAGTATTTCCAATCGGAATATTGAGGCGTTGAAAGGCACTTGATGATGGTTCAGGACAAGGAGGAGCCGCAACTTTTGGCTGTCCTTTCGCAGTGCTGCGCACAACTTGTTTCTTGCGCGGAGTTCGAGGAGGATCATCCTTAGCAGGTGCAGCAGCAGCGGTCTTGGCAGGCGTACCGGAGACGGGAAAAGTATCATCCATCCAATCATCACTATCTCTTGTACCCTGAGCAGGAGGTGCTTTAGCAGCCTTTGGATCTTGCTCCCCCTGCGCGGTATCATCCGCAGCATCAGCAGCAGTCTCATCCATTCGAGACTCGCTGTCTTCTTCAACCATAGCTGCCGCAGGAGGAAGACTGGTAAATGCAGACTTTTTCTTGGTTTTAGCAGGAGAGGAAGCAGGCGCAGGAGGATCTTTGCGCTTCTTTGAAGGCTTGGGAGCAGGGGGAGGTAAATCAGATCCAATTTTAATGCCAGCAGTTGATCTGACATTTGGGATTTCCTTCACCTTTTCCGGCACAGGATCTGCAATACCTTTGCCTTTGCGCTTTGCCTGCGCAGCAGCAGTTTCAGGTTCAGTAGGCGCAGAGGCCTTTGAAGGCTACGCGGCAGTGTTCTTTGCCTTGGTTGAGGGGCTTCATCATCATCATCACTATCAACCCAATTTTCCTTGTCTGGGCTGGTGTCCTTGTTCCAGATCTTGCGATAATCACTGCGACCAATTTTATTACGCAGAGAGTAGAGGTGAGAGATGGAATAGGTCTTGGTGCACGGAACTTTGAGATCAGGACGCTTCTGCACGAAGGTGCGCAGCTCAGAGACGTTCATCAGAAACTTTGATAGTAGCCTACAGTGAGTTCTGTACTTGGCTACTTTCTTGTCCATGCGCTTGTCATAGCTCTCCGATGCATCCCATAGCTCGTCAAAAAGAACAGAGGACCAGTCTAGAGCATCGCCATTATAAACCGCAGCACAATAAGCCCACTGCTTGGAAATGAACTTGCCCTTATTTCCATTTTTGCAGTTTACGGAGTCGCCAATAATGGTGCACAGGTGATACATCACCTCACCAAATTCCTTGCGATCATGAACGCTCCATTTCTTTGCCAGAGAGGGTTCCCCAACCAGTTTCTGCGCAAGCTTGTTTTGTTTAGCTTCAGAATAGGCTTCTGGCGCATCATCAACATTAAATCCACAAAGCTTTTTAAGTGACGCAGGAACAATGCGCACTGAATAATTTCGAACAACTGAACGGATAATATCAATCTTCGCTCGAGTTTGCTTGTACGTCATGGTGACCCTCTCAGCATTCTCAAAGAACTCGTCTACAAGAGAGGGGACATAGAAGTCCTGAGCCAGAGTAAAGAGAGGTAAGATGCCGGAAGAATCCATAAGATGAACTATTCTGCGTCCGACAGCGTCTTTGTGTAGCGCAGCAAGATCTAGTTCCCAGCCTTGTAGGAAATAGAAAGAATTCTGCGCAAAATAAGAAATAGTTTAGACAAGAATTACGCATGGAGCGAAGCGCATGCGCAGATACAAGTATGCGCAGCATCATCATAGGGAACGAATGTAAAAGATATGCGAAAAAACGCAAACACTAAGAAATATTAGGCGACCCAAATCAAGAAAAAATGAGAACTTGATGAACACGGAATAATAAAATATGAACACGAAGAACACCAAGAACACTAAAAATCAAAGTTTGACCAAAGAGGACAAAAAGCATATCGAAATAACCGCATTTCAGAGACGAAAAACAACTAAGAAAAACAAGATTTCCAAAAACAAAACATTTAGCCCAGAAATCGAGAATAACTGTTCGTCAGCCTCAGAGGTTTTCGAACGAAAATTTTGCAGAAAACATATGAAAACAGTACTGATCGTGAAATAAAGTACATACAAAGGTAGATCAGATAGAGACGAACTCAAAACAACAGACGATTTTAAAAATGATTAACAGATAAGAGCAAAATCGAAAAAGGGAGTTTTTAAGAGCTCGAGACATAACAATGGCGGATAAACAGAAAATGAGTTCAAGGTTCAGAAATTGTTACCATGTCGTCAATAGTTTTAGCTTCTGGAGGATGAACCTCTTCAACAGGTTCATGGACCTCACCAACTACCTTAGCTTTTGATTTTCGGGGAGCCATTTTAAATGGAACTAGGGTTTTTGAAAAGGGAAGAGAGAGAAGAGTTTTGCAGAGATTGAAAGAAAAGTCAAGGAGAGAAAAAAGGAAATGATTGGGAGGTGGAGAGTAGGTTGCAGAGGAGAGAAAAAGAATGAATTTGTGAAAGATAGAGAGAGCAGGAAAGAGAGAAAATGAGAAGAGTCAAAAGGATTTATACCGAAAAGGGAAAAGGCGCATGACGTCAGCGAGGCGGTTTGGTAAAAGACGGCGAATTTGGTGAAAAATGCAGAGGCGCACGATAGCAAAGCGACGTGGCCGAATAGGGAACGCGCGTGCGCAGACCTGACGCGCGCGTGAGTGAGTAGGTCTAGGCAGGTCACAGTCACATCAACTCCCTCATAAATGTTGATCAGGAATTCTAACAGGCGCTATCATTAATGGCCGTTTGCATTTAATGATAATGGGACATGCGCAGGGGCAAAAGCGTAATTTCCCAAGAAATTTCAAAAATAAGGCGAGGGAAAATTTTAATTGCACAAGTACCCTTGTGAACTAAGCGTTGACTTTTCAGTCAGGGACCTAAGTGCAATTTCTAATAAATAGAAGACTTACCTGCGATCCACGAAGTGTGCGCATGTTAAAATCATGCGCAAATCTTTGAATAGCGCAGTAGATTCTTAAAAAAAATAACATTAATGTCATGCGCAAATGAAGTACTGCGCAGAAGCATGGATCATGACCTATGATGAACCTTTTATCAAGCAAACACAAGATTATTAGTATTAACAAATCATATGGACAGGTTAGCTAAGTTCAAGCATACCCATTTCTCCTCTCAAGAATACAAATCTCTTTATGTCAAGAGCTTTTGTAAGAATATCAGCAATTTGATTATCTGTGCCCACGTGCTCTAAATGAATGTTTCCTTTTTCCACGTGGTCCTTGAGAAAGTGATATTTGATGTCGATGTGCTTTGTCTTTGAATGCATGACAGGATTGTTGGAGACAGCTATGGTGGACATATTATCGCAGAATATTGGGCAGTTTGCTTCATGAATTCCATAGTCCACTAATTGTTCCTTCATCCATAGGATTTGGCAGCAGCAGCTTCCAGCAGCAATGTATTCAGCTTCTGTAGTGGAGATGGACACAGCAGCTTGTTTCTTGCTTGCCCACGCAACAAGTCGATTTCCAAGGAAATGACAAGTTCCACTTGTGCTCTTCCTGTCAATAGTGCATGCTGCGTAGTCTACGTCTGAATAATCTAGCAAATCGAAATTCGAATCTTTGGTGTACCAAAGTCCAAGGTTAACAGTTCCAGAAAGATAACGAATAATGCGTTTAACAGCAGTTAGGTGCGCTTCTCTAGGGTCCGCTTGATAGCGCGCACAGACACAAACACTAAACATAATATCTGACCTATTGGCAGTAAGATAAAGGAGAGAGCCAATCATACCTCGATATAAAGTTTGATCCACTTTCTTACCTTTTAAGTCTTTGTCAAGTTTGTTGCCCGTGGCCATTGGAGTGTCGTATGCTTTAGCATTCTCAAGTCCAAATTTCTTGATTAGGTCTCTTGTGTACTTGGCTTGATTTATGAAGATGCCATCATTCAATTGCTTGATTTGAAGCCCGAGGAAGAATGTGAGTTCTCCCATCATGCTCATCTAAAACTTGCTTTTCATGAGCTTCTCAAAGCGCTTACAAAGTAACTCATTAGTAGAACCAAATATAATATCATCAACATAAATTTGAACAAGTAAAGAATGATCATTATACTTGGCAATAAAAAGAGTTGTATCGATTTTACCTCGCTTGAAGCCTTTCTCTAGTAGGAATTTTGATAGCGTATCGTACCATGCTCTTGGAGCTTGCTTAAATCCATACAAAGCTTTTTGAAGCTTGAAGACGTGATTTGGAAATCTGCTATCTTCAAATCCAGGTGGTTGAGCAACGTAAACCGTCTCTTGGAGTTCACCGTTGAAAAATGCGCTCTTCACATCCATTTGATAAAGCTTGAATTTCTTGTGAGAGGCATAAGCTAAGAAAATTCTTATAGCTTCAAGTCTTGCTACAGGCGCAAATGTTTCATCGTAGTCGATTCCTTCCTCTTGCCTATAGCCTTGCGCAACCAACCTTGCTTTGTTTCTTATGATGCTTCCATTCTCATCCATCTTGTTTCTGAATACCCATTTTGTACCAATAACTCCTTGGTCATGAGGTCTGGGTACTAAGGTCCAAACCTTGCAGCGCTCAAATTGGTTAAGCTCTTCTTGCATAGCAGTAACCCAGCTTGAATCTTAGAGCGCTTCGTCAATCTTCTTTGGTTCGATTTGAGAGATAAAGGAGTGATATTCATCATCAAAGTTTGATGTTCTCCTAGTACGAACCCCTACATTGAGATCACCAATGATGTTTGAAGTTGGATGATCTCTAACTTCACGAACCTCGGGAGGTAAGTTAGGTTGAGTGGTAGGAATACAAAGATCTTCAATGGGTACTTCATTTGTTCCAGCATCAAGGTCATCAAAAGTGATTTGCTGAAGTGGAGAAACGTTATGCGCAGGAGGAGGTGTTTGCGCATCAGGAGTCGTCACTTCTGGCGCAGCATCTGGTGTATGCGCATGAGATGGACTTGCTTGATTCTGATTTTGATAATCATTCTGCGCAGGTGCAGTTTGAGGCTGCGTACCTGTCTCATCATTCTCAACAGAATCATCAGAATCATTTGGAGCCAAATGTGGCTCAAGGAGAGAATGCTCATCAAAAGTAACATGTACAGATTCTACAATTACTAGAGTAGTTCTATTAAAAACACGAAAAGCTTTAGAATGTTTGGCATACCCAACGAAAATACCTTCATCTGCTTTGGCGTCGAATTTACCTCTATGATCTTTGCCATTGTAGAGGATATAGCATTTGCAGCCAAAAATCTTGAAGAAAGCAATGTTGGGCGCTCTTCCTCTCCATAGCTCATATGGAGTTTTGTTGTAGGCTTTGTTGATGAGGGAACTATTCTGAGTAAAGCAAGCAGTGTTGACAGCTTCACCCCAGAAATACTTTGGAAGCTTAGCTTCTGCTATCATTGTTTTTCCAGCCTCAATCAACGTGCGATTCTTTCTTTCCACAACGCCATTTTGTTGAGGAACTCCAGCAGCAGAGAAATTGTGATCAATTCCATGGTCATCGCAGTATTGAGCAACACCGTTATTCTTGAATTCAGTTCCATTGTCTGATCTCATGCTCACGATGTCGTCTTCTTTTTGAGTTTGGAGCTTTCGAAATAGCGCAGTCAAGATATCATAGCAGTCATCTTTGGATATCATCATTTCGACCCATGTGTATCTTGAGTAGTCATCCACCACGACTAAAGTATATTTGTTTCCTCCAATGCTTGCGGTGGTGACCGGTCCAAACAGGTCCATGTGAAGCAGTTGTAAACATTTGGAAGTTGAGGAGGCAATCTTGCTGGAGAAAGACTGCTTAGGTTGTTTACCGAGCTGGCATGCTGCGCATTTTCTGTCATGATGGTCAGCAACTTTGGGAAGTCCTTTGACAAGATTTTCCCTTCCTAGCTTAGCCAGATACTTGAAGTTCAAATGACTTAAGCGCTTATGCCATAGCCAGCTGCTTTCACTTACATTCTTTGCTACAAAACAGAGATTAGTGATAGAATCTATAGCAGTAAGATCAATAATGTAAACATTAGTCTTACGAGTCCCTGTGAGCAAAGTTAGTCCGGATATGCCATCTTTGATATAGCAGTGCGTTGCAGTGAAGTGACATTCCAAACCTTTATCGCAGAATTGTGATATGGAGAGCAGGTTGTGCTTGAGACCTTCTACGAGCGCCACTTTCTCAATACACACTTTATCTTTTCTGATTCTTCCATATCCAACTATGTGCCCTTTGTTGTTATCTCCAAAAGTTACAGAGGGACCTCTTCCTTCATGCACATCTTCAAGAGCGGTGATATCTCCAGTCATGTGTCTAGAGCATCCACTGTCGAGGTACCATATATGCGCTTTAGCTTGTGAAGAGTGCGCAGTGAAGCAGGAGACCTGAAAGATAGACATTAAGAACGCAGGTCCCCTTTATTCTTGGGTCCTAGAGTTAGCAACTTTTGACAACCCACTCCTGTCTGACCTTAGGGTTTTTACGTCCCTTGGCATTAGGAGCAAATCGCAAAAGGCATTCTGCAGCCTTGTGACCTAAACCATCACACACAACACAATGATGAAATCCACTTATAGATTGGGTTTTTTACAAACTCTTTACTTTTCTTTGGCGCAACATTCTTTACTGGAGCAGATGAACTTGCTTTGACAAATATCATTTTCTGAGGTTTGGGTGCGCTTTTCTTAAGAATGCGCATCTGGCGTTGAGGCGCATGGATTTCATGCGCATGACCCTTTTGCGCAGATTTGACATTTGAAGTTGAGGCGCAACCATAGTCAGAACATGAGTTGTCATGCGCAGGTTCAACTTTAGCCTTACCCTTGGCTTTTCCAGTTTGCTTCTTTGGGTAGACATAATGGAAATTTTGTCTCTGGACTTTCTCCTGTCCTTTACCCATTGAAGCAGAATGCTTTGTTTTAGGAATTTCAATAGTTTGCTGTGGTGTAAATTCTTTTTCCTTTTCAGAGCAAACTGCGCATTTAAAGTTATCACTAGTTGAGAACCCCAAGCCTTCCTTGTCTCCACTAGCTTTTTGGGATTCTAGAATTTGGTCCATAGTGACACGAGATTTGGTCCACTCATCAGTGATCTTTGTGAGATCAGCTACTTGAGCAGCCAATTCTTCGTTTCTTACTTTAAATAGCTCATTTTGATCTATGAGAAAACGGTTCTTTTCAGTAAGAGGAGTCATGCTCTTAATCTGCTCCTTAAGGAGGGTGATCTCAGATTTTAAAAGAGTTTTCTCCGTCTTAAGCTGTGAAATTTCTCCAATTGATAAGTCCACTGCTTCTTTCATAGAGTTAAATTTCTTGATTACCTTTTCAGCTTGCTGAAAAATAGACTCGCGCTCAGCAGCAGAGTCATTCTTTTCTATTACAATTTCAGCAGGAATTTCAAGAGATTCTTTGCGTGGAGGCGCAGCTACAAATTTCTTTGATAGGTCTACTCTAGCAAACAAATACTTGCCATTCTGTCTGTTTGGAGTCAGATGTCCCATTTCCACCAGTTCTGTGATGGTGGGACCTTTCTTCTGAGTTGTCCTTGGCGCAGCCTTTGTGTCTGCATCGGGATCATTTTCTGAATGGCTATCAGCATCAGCATTGGCCATCAAGCAGAGCAGTCCATCCTCAGAGTCATCATCATCACTGTCTTCAGTGTCAGTCTCTATCCAAGTCTTCAGTTCCTTTTCTGCGCAGTCTTCTTCAGCAATCATTCCGCGCTGCCTTGATGATCTCTGCGCATTATTCCTCTTCATGTACTCATATTTTGGAGTGGGACATTTTGAAGCAAAATGACCGGGCTTTCTGCAGTTGTAGCAGACTAACTCTTCATCATTCTTTGAGTCTCTGCCACGAGAGAATTTAGCAGGTGGTTTGCTCGAGGATCCAGGTTTAGAGAATTTCCTGAATTTTTGGAATCGCTTAACGAACATAGCGAAATCATCATCATCCATTTCAAGTAGGGAGGAAGTAGAGACTTTGTCTGAGGATTGAGCAGGCACAGGTTCCTTTTGCGTAACATAAGAAACAAGTTTTCCTTTGCCTTCAGTTTCGTCGATTCGATCAAGCTTTAGCTCATATACTTTTAAGTTAGCGTATAAGCTGCGCAGAGGCCAAGTATCTAGAAATCCAGAATCTTCCAGATGACTTGCCTTGTGCACATATCTGGAACCTAGCGCATCTAATAATTGAGAATTGACTTCTTTATTAGTGAAAGTAGTTCCAAGAGATTTACAAGAGTTTACAACAGCACAGAAGCGATCATATGTTTGTCTCAAGGTTTCACCATCTTTTCTCATGAAGCAGTTGAATTTTCTTTGCACCACAAATCTTTTATTTTCCTTGCTTACTTTGTCTCCATTCACATATCCTTCAATAGCATCCCATAGTTCCTTTGCAGTTCCACCGCTCACAATTTGATTGTGCGTGGAAAGGTCTAGAGTGCTAAGAATGATGTTTCTTGCTCTTCCATCATAGCCAACCCATTTATTTTCTTCATCAGTCCATTCCTCCTTGTTCTTCTTGATGGTAGGATTCTCCTTATTTGTAGCAGCATCAGGATTAGCCTTCATTGGAATGTAGGTCCTTCAAGAACGATGTCGTGGAGGATCTCGTCAATAGAAGAAAAATGAGTGAGCATGCAGTGCTTCCAGATTTCGAAGTGATCTTCATTCAGCACTGGGACATGTGAATAGTTAGCCATTGCCCAAGATTTTGAAGCCATCTTGAATCGGCACCCAAGCTGTTAAGCTTGAAAAACAAAACAAGTTTTATGAAGGTGTTTGCTCAGATACCACTTGTTGGTCCCAAAGGGGCAACAAGGGTATGAAAAATGCTATAGGGGGGGGGGTGAATAGCGTTTTAAAATTCTTTTCAAACCCTTTTGCAAATCAATGGCTTATGCGCACAGTTCTCAAATAAGCTAAGTATAGCGCGCAGTGAGAGTGTGAAATGTACAGCGGAAGTTTAAGCAACACCTGCGCAGGAAAAAGCTGCGCAAGGATAAAAACGCACACGCTAAGTTTTGGCTTAAAGAGTTGGATAAAATATTCTAAGGCAATAAGCAATAACAAGCACAGCAGCAACAATAGCAATCTGATAAGATCAAACAAAGCAGTAATTCAGAAATGATTAAGCAGGAAGTAAATAGCGAGAATAAAGAACAAGCTATTTGGAGAGGTTCGATCAATGAAAGATCTACGTCCTCTACCAAGATGGTTAGTCTTGGATTTTCTAATGGAGATCTTATTATATGAGAGAGTTACAAGATACAACAATGAAACACAAACTATCTCAAAGATCTATAATCTATGAAGAACAAATCCTAGACTAAACCGGTGTATCTCAAGAAGTAAGATCTAAATGATCGAAGCTTCGAGAGGTGTGTGTGTGTTCAGAAATTCTGGGCTCTATGAATCTATGAGATGAAGAGCACGAAGAATTCTGGTGATTTAAGGCTTAGGATCTGGGCATGAGTTTGAAGGTATGAAGGTATGAAGGTTGATCTTGAATCTGTGAATAGTAAGCAGCAATCTTCAGAACTTCAAGGATATTAGAAAGCACAAACTCTAGCAACTTGGAAATGAAGATGAGCTGGCTATTTATAGCAGAGAGCTTAAAACTAGCCGTTGGAGCTCTGAGCAAGGACGATGAGCTGGCACGATATGATTGGTGCGCAGGTGTTCTTTATAGCCGTTGGGGCTCTGATCAAAGTTGATGACCTGACACAATATGATTGGTGCGCAGGTATATAGAGCCGTTGGAGACTAAGCATGAAGACCAAATTCAAAAGCTTCTTCTAGAAGGTTGACAGCTGTCTTCATTTGAAATATTTCTCTTGAGCGCGTCTCCACTGTTGGATCTGCTAAGTGTGCTTGTTTTGTCGTTTCTGCACACCTTAGTACTCTTAAAAGCGTACATCTTCAAAGCATTTTTCAAGTTAGGTGATCTGAATGTATCGAAAGATGAGCAAGATAGAATGCTGCGCAGGAGAGACCTGCGCAGTGGTGTACTGCGCAGAGTCCACAGTCTTGCTTAGATCTTCATTCCAATTCGCTCCGAGCCCTATATTCTAAGCATATACTCTAAAATGGACTAAGCTAAAAATTGAAGTTATAAAACTTCTTACATAGGGTCCTAAATTCCATAAGAATACTCATAGGTGATGGTATCAATCAATTCTAACAAATAGGAGGGCTAAGAAGTAAGCATACCCAACAGACGTAAAAGGGAAGGTTTTCAAATCAATTTCGTACTAGAATTCCAAGTTACTATCAGACTTTGAGATAGAATTCATCTGTATAAATAGAGGCCATTAGTCTAGATCAAAGTAAGTTGTTTTGTCTCAGAAAAATCATTAGAGTGCTCAGAATAGGTCTGTAATACTACAGTTACACAGTTAGGAATTTTGTGATCAAAATTCGTGTAGCAGTAATAGTGAGATCTTGTAATCGTTTCTTCAGATTGATAATAATATTCTCTCCCCTCCCCGTGGACGTAGCCAAGTTGGTGAACCACATAAATCTGTGTTCTTGTGATTGCTCGCTTTTCTTATCAAGTCTTGTTATTGCTCTAACACTTGACATCGCCATTCTTGCTGCCGATAGCTTTCTCTTCCATTGGTACCCCTCCCTCACAGATAATAAGCTTGAAATCATATAATTATATCACCAAATCAGACTCTCAATTTCCTATTTAATTCTCTTAATTCGTTAATTTGTGCAACACATTCAGGTTTAGAAAGCTTTGGGAATTAAAAGTAGAATCAAGGTACAAATTTAAGCTATGATTTGCAGGTGGGGGAAAGAAATATCTTGATTAGAGTCTGAATAGACAACTTCTATTCATTGTGGATCCATTAATTATAAAATAGAGTGGTCATAATACTTTGTTGAAAATTTGTACAAGACTTGAGAACACGAATTGTTCATGGAGATAGAGATCGGATGAGACGCACTCCTGGAGGCAAGAAACGAAGCATCATGTTTTTTAAGAAGTCTGATCTCTTCAATTATTGAAGAAGATGAGAAGGGACTTTTGATTTACAATTTTACCCTTCATCCCCCCTAAATGGTATCAGAGCATGGTTGATTCTAATTCTAAAAGACTAGAACAAGCTTGATAGGTGGCAGTGTGATGTAAGTCCACAATGAAATCAAGGACTCTTCTAGGTGAAGAAAAGGGATCAGTCATGCTATGCTTATTATTTTTGGAGTTATTGGCCGGAAATTATTGGTCATTGTTTATCTTAAACAATTAAAAATTTATTTTCAAAAACTATTTTTAATATTTAGACGTATATAGTCTGGAAACTCAGCACATGCCAGTACTCTTACCTTGATATTCAAACATCAGTAAGGGTGATATTCTGAATAGAATATTGGTTCGCAGAGATAACAAAGGCACGTATGTCTAATAATCTTTTAAATCAATTATTCTCTTAAATGCTTGTTTTATGTTTAATTATTGTTTTCATTATAAGGGCTATATGACTATTTTTCGAAGGATTTTAGGATTAAGTAATTAACGAATACATTTAGAAAAAATAGGATTAATAGGAGAAGACATTATGAATTCAAAAGTTACATATATATGCAAATTTAAAATTAAAAATCCTGACATAACTATAAGAACAGCAAATATTGAATACAGCCCTCTAGATAAGGATGAATTTAGAAACCAAATACCTGAAATGATAAAACAAAATCTAATTAAAAAATCAGAAAGTCCACATAGATCAGCAGCCTTTATAGTACGAAACCATAGCGAAATTAAGAGAGGAAAAGCTAGAATAGTTTATAATTATAAGAGACTTAATGATAACACAGAAGATGATGGGTATAATATACCTAACAAAGATTCTTAATAAATCTAATTCAAAAGAAAAAGATCTTTTCAAAATTCGATCTAAAATCAGGCTATAATCAGCTTAAATTATCAGAAGATTTTAAACCATGGACAGCTTTTACATGTTCCGAAGGACAATTTGAATGGAACGTATTAAGTTTTGGTTTAAAAAATGCTCCGGCAATATTCCAAAGATTTATGGATAATATATTCTTAAAATATGATTTTTGTATGGTATATATAGATGACATCTTAGTAGCTAGTGAAACTATACAAGAGCATGAAAATCATTTAAGACAAGTGTTTAGTGAAATTAAAAAACATGGAATAGTTGTATCAAAAAGAAAAATGGAGCTTTTTAAAAGAAAAATATCCTTTTTAGGACTAGAAATAGGTAATGGAAAAATTGAATTACAACCTCATATATCAACAAAAATTATTGAATTTCCAGAAAAATTTGAAAATTTAAAAATACAAGCCTTTTTAGGGTTAGTAAATTATGCCAGAAAATTTATTCCTAACTTATCAAAATTAGTAGGACCATTATATAGTAAAACAACAAAGAATGGTCAAAGAAATTTTAACAAGGAAGATATAAAATTAATAAAAGAAATAAAAGAAGTGGTAAAAAAGATTCAACCATTAGAATTACCACTAGTAACAGATTACATTATAATAGAAACAGATGGATGTAAAGAAGGATGGGGAGCTGTTCTTCTTTGTAAACCAAACAAATATTCACCAAAAGATAATGAGAAAGTTTGTGCATACTCTAGTGGAAACTTTAACAAAACAGGATTAAATTGGACTAGTTTAGATTATGAAATCCAGGCATTAATTAACGCATTAGAAAAATTTAAAATATTTCTAAATAAAGAATTTACGGTTAGAACAGATTGTGAAGCCATAGTTAAATTTATAAAAAACGATCAAAGTAAAAAAGTTAATAGGACTAGATGGATTAATCTACAAAACATAATACAAGGAAGTGGATACATTATAAACTTCGAACATATAAAAGGGAAAAATAACACTATTGCTGATATCTTATCAAGAAATCTGAACAGGTTGTTCCATGGATAAAAACAAAGAAAGAAGATTGGTACATCCTCAACAGCAAGGAAAACACATAGCAATGGATACTTCAGACAGCGAGGGTATCAAAACAGAGCAAGAAAGCTACAGCAAAAACATGAAACTGTCATCCTCCCTAACATTTCCCAACAGAAAATCCTCACAGGCTGGGCCAAGCTCTTTAAAGTTGGCTGATAAACATTTTGTTCCACAAAACCGATTTATCCCACAAGCCCAACAGAAATCTATTACATTCGGCCCAAATGTGTTACCCGTTTGCACAGAAGAAAGTAAAAGGTTTAGGCCCATTTTCGGGATGGACCTAACAGAAAAACAACAGTGTCTCCTTGACAATCTTTGGCACATACATACATTCCCAAATGAGTCCACAAAGAAAGTACAAATTCTAAATTCCTTAGGATTTTACTTCTTGGAAATAACTCAAAAAATGCCAGAAAACACAAATGTTCCGAAAAGATATTCACATTACATTATTTTTCGTGGCACAAAATTAGGAATTTTTAATAAATGGGAAACAGTCGTAAATCACATACAATGCAAAGATCCGCTTTACAAAGGTTTTTATAGTTTCTCCGATGCCATGAACACGGCTAGGGGATACTTTGGGCTCGAAAACTTTTTTATAGAGCCGGAACAGGTCAAAACATTTTCAGACATCACAAAAGAAAGCCCAGAACAAATTATTCAGAAACAGGAGGAAATCATTGTAAATCTCCAAAAGCACATCTTTCAAAAGGGGAAAGAGGTGGTTCACAATGATACACAGGAAACACAAGTACCACAGTTACAAAGAGAAAATGAAAAGTTAAAACAGGAAGTGGAAATCCTCCAAAATAAATTAAAAAGAACACAGGAGCCTATTTACAGGGATTACGACAGCTTTAAAGCACGCATTCTTGACATTCCATGGAGGCAGACTTTAAAACCAGTCCTGGAAAGGATTGAAGGCCTCAATGATATTATTTCCGAAAAAATTTGTACAGGTTTTCCTTTGATACTATATAAACTACAGCAAAAAATAGTTCAAATCGTTTTTAAAGAATTAAAATTCACAGGAGTAAAAGTGGTCGAAAGGGTAGACAATGAAGGGAAAGACACAGGAGTATTATTACTACAGATCGATCTCTTTAAAACAGACATGCCAGAAGAACTCATTACTCAATTTTACCACTATGGTATGATTGATTACATTGAATTCCGTTTTACACCCACCACCGAAAGAATTCTAAATACATTCGGAGAAAAGTTTACATTGGTAGCTGACAACATTGCTACTCACTCCTATGAACAAAAAGCTGGATGTAAAATTTTTGCATCCTTCCCAGAAGCTGACAGTTACACATATAGACCTGCAAGAAAAAGAATATTCATCAGCACCAAATCCAAAGATAAAGCTCTGTTAACATCGGCGGTCAAAATTGAAGATCACATCGACTTCTCAAGCCTTTCTTGAATTCATGAACAAGATGTCGACAAAATCACAGAATTTCATACAGGTTTCATAAAGAAGCATAAAAAAACCCCAGACATTCCCAGCCACTTTCCTTGGCAATTCTTCAAATTAATGGCAGAAGGACATTATGTTCAAATTTGGGCAAGAGATAATTGGAATATGCTTCTCCCATTCATAGGTGAAGGAGATACATTAAAGGAGAAATACATCAATGACACGGATGAAGAAAATACATGGCCATGTCCATGCGAACCATGGCCATGTGACGACATTATGCAAGATGCACAATCAGACGGAGACCCAATCCCAACAATTGACAGCAATTATCGAGACTTCTAGAAGAGACAGCTGGATGAAGAAAAACGTAAGCAATGACATAGGGCGGCCGACAGACAGCATCAAACTTTTGAAATTATTGTTCTCTTTTTGAAATTTCAGCGAATAAGTTTACTTTTCAGTTTTGCTTTTTGTAAAGTTTTGTCTTTAGCAAAAATTATTTTCGCCTTTCACTTTAGCTTTGTTGAAATTTGTAAAAGCTTAGATTCCTAGGTAAACCGGTAACCAATACCGGATAGATAGGTTTTCATTACGAGGTTATAAAAACCTCATTTCGTTTCATTTGTAGCTACGAGTTGAAAAAACGAGAGCAATTTACTAAGAAGCAACCTTTCTTAATGGCAGCTTAAAAACCCCCTTCCGATTCCCCTAGTTATATTACTTAAATTCCTTCAAATCCTTCAGTACTTCATATTATAGCCCTATACATAAAAAAAAAAAAAAAAAAAAAAAAAAAAAAGAGTATTTCTACGGTGTTAATAGACGACCACCACTACATCCTCTCCGCTCGCTACAACCTACTACGACCACCACTACATCCTCTCCAACCTACTGTAAGTAAACTATCCTTCTTTTTAAATTTTGTTAGTCCATCATTTAAAAAGAAGGATTGTTTACTTACAGTAGGTTGGAGAGGATGTAGTGGTGGTCGTAGTAGGTTGTAGCGAGCGGAGAGGATGTAATGGTGGTCGTCTATTAACACCGTAGAAATACTCTTTTTTTTTTTTTTTTTTTTTGTATAGGGCTATAATATGAAGTACTGAAGAATTTGAAGGAATTTAAGTAATATAACTAGGGGAATCGGAAGGGGGTTTTTAAGCTGCCATTAAGAAAGGTTGCTTCTTAGTAAATTGCTCTCGTTTTTTCAACTCGTAGCTACAAATGAAACGAAATGAGGTTTTTATAACCTCGTAATGAAAACCTATCTATCCGGTATTGGTTACCGGTTTACCTAGGAATCTAAGCTTTTACAAATTTCAACAAAGCTAAAGTGAAAGGCGAAAATAATTTTTGCTAAAGACAAAACTTTACAAAAAGCAAAACTGAAAAGTAAACTTATTCGCTGAAATTTCAAAAAGAGAACAATAATTTCAAAAGTTTGATGCTGTCTGTCGGCCGCCCTATGTCATTGCTTACGTTTTTCTTCATCCAGCTGTCTCTTCTAGAAGTCTCGATAATTGCTGTCAATTGTTGGGATTGTGTCTCCGTCTGATTGTGCATCTTGCATAATGTCGTCACATGGCCATGGTTCGCATGGACATGGCCATGTATTTTCTTCATCCGTGTCATTGATGTATTTCTCCTTTAATGTATCTCCTTCACCTATGAATGGGAGAAGCATATTCCAATTATCTCTTGCCCAAATTTGAACATAATGTCCTTCTGCCATTAATTTGAAGAATTGCCAAGGAAAGTGGCTGGGAATGTCTGGGGTTTTTTGATGCTTCTTTATGAAACCTGTATGAAATTCTGTGATTTTGTCGACATCTTGTTCATGAATTCAAGAAAGGCTTGAGAAGTCGATGTGATCTTCAATTTTGACCGCCGATGTTAACAGAGCTTTATCTTTGGATTTGGTGCTGATGAATATTCTTTTTCTTGCAGGTCTATATGTGTAACTGTCAGCTTCTGGGAAGGATGCAAAAATTTTACATCCAGCTTTTTGTTCATAGGAGTGAGTAGCAATGTTGTCAGCTACCAATGTAAACTTTTCTCCGAATGTATTTAGAATTCTTTCGGTGGTGGGTGTAAAACGGAATTCAATGTAATCAATCATACCATAGTGGTAAAATTGAGTAATGAGTTCTTCTGGCATGTCTGTTTTAAAGAGATCGATCTGTAGTAATAATACTCCTGTGTCTTTCCCTTCATTGTCTACCCTTTCGACCACTTTTACTCCTGTGAATTTTAATTCTTTAAAAACGATTTGAACTATTTTTTGCTGTAGTTTATATAGTATCAAAGGAAAACCTGTACAAATTTTTTCGGAAATAATATCATTGAGGCCTTCAATCCTTTCCAGGACTGGTTTTAAAGTCTGCCTCCATGGAATGTCAAGAATGCGTGCTTTAAAGCTGTCGTAATCCCTGTAAATAGGCTCCTGTGTTCTTTTTAATTTATTTTGGAGGATTTCCACTTCCTGTTTTAACTTTTCATTTTCTCTTTGTAACTGTGGTACTTGTGTTTCCTGTGTATCATTGTGAACCACCTCTTTCCCCTTTTGAAAGATGTGCTTTTGGAGATTTACAATGATTTCCTCCTGTTTCTGAATAATTTGTTCTGGGCTTTCTTTTGTGATGTCTGAAAATGTTTTGACCTGTTCCGGCTCTATAAAAAAGTTTTCGAGCCCAAAGTATCCCCTAGCCGTGTTCATGGCATCGGAGAAACTATAAAAACCTTTGTAAAGCGGATCTTTGCATTGTATGTGATTTACGACTGTTTCCCATTTATTAAAAATTCCTAATTTTGTGCCACGAAAAATAATGTAATGTGAATATCTTTTCGGAACATTTGTGTTTTCTGGCATTTTTCGAGTTATTTCCAAGAAGTAAAATCCTAAGGAATTTAGAATTTGTACTTTCTTTGTGGACTCATTTGGGAATGTATGTATGTGCCAAAGATTGTCAAGGAGACACTGTTGTTTTTCTGTTAGGTCCATCCCGAAAATGGGCCTAAACCTTTTACTTTCTTCTGTGCAAACGGGTAACACATTTGGGCCGAATGTAATAGATTTCTGTTGGGCTTGTGGGATAAATCGGTTTTGTGGAACAAAATGTTTATCAGCCAACTTTAAAGAGCTTGGCCCAGCCTGTGAGGATTTTCTGTTGGGAAATGTTAAGGAGGATGACAGTTTCATGTTTTTGCTGTAGCTTTCTTGCTCTGTTTTGATACCCTCGCTGTCTGAAGTATCCATTGCTATGTGTTTTCCTTGCTGTTGAGGATGTACCAATCTTCTTTCTTTGTTTTTATCCATGGAACAACCTGTTCAGATTTCTTGATAAGATATCAGCAATAGTGTTATTTTTCCCTTTTATATGTTCGAAGTTTATAATGTATCCACTTCCTTGTATTATGTTTTGTAGATTAATCCATCTAGTCCTATTAACTTTTTTACTTTGATCGTTTTTTATAAATTTAACTATGGCTTCACAATCTGTTCTAACCGTAAATTCTTTATTTAGAAATATTTTAAATTTTTCTAATGCGTTAATTAATGCCTGGATTTCATAATCTAAACTAGTCCAATTTAATCCTGTTTTGTTAAAGTTTCCACTAGAGTATGCACAAATTTTCTCATTATCTTTTGGTGAATATTTGTTTGTTTTACAAAGAAGAACAGCTCCCCATCCTTCTTTACATCCATCTGTTTCTATTATAATGTAATCTGTTACTAGTGGTAATTCTAATGGTTGAATCTTTTTTACCACTTCTTTTATTTCTTTTATTAATTTTATATCTTCCTTGTTAAAATTTCTTTGACCATTCTTTGTTGTTTTACTATATAATGGTCCTACTAATTTTGATAAGTTAGGAATAAATTTTCTGGCATAATTTACTAACCCTAAAAAGGCTTGTATTTGTTTTAAATTTTCAAATTTTTCTGGAAATTCAATAATTTTTGTTGATATATGAGGTTGTAATTCAATTTTTCCATTACCTATTTCTAGTCCTAAAAAGGATATTTTTCTTTTAAAAAGCTCCATTTTTCTTTTTGATACAACTATTCCATGTTTTTTAATTTCACTAAACACTTGTCTTAAATGATTTTCATGCTCTTGTATAGTTTCACTAGCTACTAAGATGTCATCTATATATACCATACAAAAATCATATTTTAAGAATATATTATCCATAAATCTTTGGAATATTGCCGAGCATTTTTTAAACCAAAACTTAATACGTTCCATTCAAATTGTCCTTCGGAACATGTAAAAGCTGTCCATGGTTTAAAATCTTCTGATAATTTAAGCTGATTATAGCCTGATTTTAGATCGAATTTTGAAAAGATCTTTTTCTTTTGAATTAGATTTATTAAAGAATCTTTGTTAGGTATATTATACCCATCATCTTCTGTGTTATCATTAAGTCTCTTATAATTATAAACTATTCTAGCTTTTCCTCTCTTAATTTCGCTATGGTTTCGTACTATAAAGGCTGCTGATCTATGTGGACTTTCTGATTTTTTAATTAGATTTTGTTTTATCATTTCAGGTATTTGGTTTCTAAATTCATCCTTATCTAGAGGGCTGTATTCAATATTTGCTGTTCTTATAGTTATGTCAGGATTTTTAATTTTAAATTTGCATATATATGTAACTTTTGAATTCATAATGTCTTCTCCTATTAATCCTATTTTTTCTAAATGTAAGATAATAGGATGATTTTGTCTTAAAAATTCTAAGTGGCCAAGTCCACCACGCTTCTGTGCTAACTCTGATGTTTGGTTGTATCTAAGGGTTGGTATACTGTAAATATGTTTACTTAGGGTAATGTAATTTTTTGTTATAGTAATAGCACCCTGTAAGCCTAATGTTTTGTAAATCTTTAATATCTTTTAATATACCTGGTGTACAATAAAATAAAGCTGTATTTTGACTTAAATCTATTTCCATTCCTGAAATAATAGCTTTTTTTAACTCTGTTTTCCAAGACTTATCTAATAATAAAGCTAACAATTTTGTTCCTAGATTTTTTCATTGTTTATCTTAAACAATTAAAAATTTATTTTCAAAAACTATTTTTAATATTTAGACGTATATAGTCTGGAAACTCAGCACATGCCAGTACTCTTACCTTGATATTCAAACATCAGTAAGGGTGATATTCTGAATAGAATATTGGTTCGCAGAGATAACAAAGGCACGTATGTCTAATAATCTTTTAAATCAATTATTCTCTTAAATGCTTGTTTTATGTTTAATTATTGTTTTCATTATAAGGGCTATATGACTATTTTTCGAAGGATTTTAGGATTAAGTAATTAACGAAGGGATAGGATTTTCTTTTCACTATAATTGCGTCTCAAAATTCATCAATTAATACAATTGAACTTTTTAACTTGAACCTTGCAAACCAACGAACATTAGCCAAATTAACAGAGAATTTAGATTACATTAAACACTTAAATAATCAAATCTTAGTAGAGCTAAGAGAAATTCATAAACAAATACCTACTAAACAAGATTTCCAACAGCTTAGCTATTTACTCGAAAGTTCAAAACCTAGACAGATCTTAGAAGCTAAAGAACTATTACATAAGGTAGAAAAACAAGTAGTTAATCTAGAAAACGTTATTACCACAGTAAAAGGAATAGTTGAAAGCTAAATCTGGAACAGTTAAGAGAATATTCACAGGCACTAACAGACGCCCAAAAATACAAATCCGAAGAAAATAAAGAAGAAGTTACTGGTTTTACTACATACACAGGAACAAGTAGAGCTGATAAAACATATCCTATTTTATTTAATTTTATTATAAGCTTACTTTTACAAATTATTGATAAATTAAATAAAATATTAGTAAGTCTCGATAAACCACAACCTAGCACAAATAGCATAGATAACGACTTAGACAAAATAATCAGTGGAATTAATCAATTAAGTTTAGGCGAAGAAGTCAAAATTAAAAGAAAGCATACACCATACACACACTGGGCACCACGAAAATGAGTAGTCAACAAAATAATAGTTTCTTAGGAAGAAGTCGAACATTACAAGAAGCTAGAAACTCAACTAGTAATATACAAGATGAAATCACATCGGAAGGCTTCCTTAATAGAATTATTAGAAGAGGATCAGGTTCTACTAGTAACCAACAAACAGTGCAATTAGAAGAAGAAATAAATCTAGATAGAAATATAGATTTATATAACCAACATCAATTAGATATATTAAATCCCAGAATATTATATCAAACAGGAATTTTAAATCTTAATACAGTTTTAATACGTAGCAGTAGAGAAGAAAGCCTTAGGGTAGTAGACAGAACTATCACAATAGATTTATTCTCACCAGAAACAATACAAAAAATTAAACAATCTGGAAAACATTTCGCACACATAGGTTTAGTAGTAATTGGTATTAAAGCATTAGGAAGAAAAAATCTAGGAACAAAATTGTTAGCTTTATTATTAGATAAGTCTTGGAAAACAGAGTTAAAAAAAGCTATTATTTCAGGAATGGAAATAGATTTAAGTCAAAATACAGCTTTATTTTATTGTACACCAGGTATATTAAAAGATATTAAAGATTTGCAAAACATTAAAATCGCTTTACAAACTAAAGGATACGAAAATTATGAAGGAAAAAATATTGTAATAAGTGTTGGAACACTAGGAAAAGCTAGTAACAGGAGTGGTATGAAATACAAAGTAAACATAGATGGAATTGTGAATACAATAGCGTCGAAATCTATACAAATGATGGATCCAATTAAAATAGACCCAGAAGAATTAGCAGGACTAGAATGGTCTTTAGATGATTTAAAAGAACAAGATAATGAAATATTAGTTCCACGACAAACTTATATAGGAATAAATGGAGCACAAAGTTTAAGATTTATAAACTTTAAAAAAGAATCTTTTAATAAAGAAGAAGATGATACTGAAACAGAATGCAATTTTATGAACATAGAATACGATAAAGAACCTATATATGATACAGATAGCGAAGAAAAAGAAATTATTATCGGATTCGATGAATTCGAAGAAGAAGAAAATGATTTCAGTATTATAGACTACTTAGACGAAGAACCTGTAACAGGATTTAAGATAGAAGAAACTAGTAAAACATTTGATGAAATAATAAACAAAAAATTTACTGAGTTAAACATTCAAGAAGAAGTAGACGATATGATAATAGAATGCATTACCGAATTAGGATTAACATATGAAGATAGCTATAATAAATTACAAGAAATATATAATTTACCATTAGTAGAAGATATACAACAAGGCAAAACAATGATCGCCGATTTCTATAAACAAGAAAAGGCTTTTATGGATCAAGACATGGCCTATGCTAGAAAAAGAGCTAAAATGGAATGGACAGAACCAGGAACAAATACAGAAGAGGTAATAGGAAGAGAAACATGGACCCCTCCGTCACAACAATATACAGGAGAATCTAAATATATTAGTCAAGGCAATAGATTACCAATAGGAAATCTTTACAGTGGTAGTATGTTATTATTAGAAAAACAAAAACCACAACTTTGGGGCGATGAAATATTAGTATGGGAACAAATTGTAGTAAGATTATGGGAAACAAATAAACGAGATAGTATGGACATGTTTTCCTATTTAGAAACCACATTAGGCCCAATAGCATTAGGTATATGGCAAAGCAAAAAAGCCCAAGACCCAGATGAAATAAACAGGCTCAAAGCTATAGGAGACAACCCATATAACTTTACTAGTCAAATTAGAACATTAATATTAGGAGTAGACCCAGCTAAGAATACTACTCTTATACAAGACACAGCTATTAGAAACTTAGAACAATTAAGTATAGCAGATATGAAATACATAAATGAATTCACACTAGATTTTACTAGATTATTATCACAAACAGGTCAAGCTATGGACGATGACCTATGTGACAAATATTTTGTCAAATTACCAGGGGATTTAGGAAGAAATATCCATGAATCATGGAAACAACAGTTCAGTGATAAAAGGAATTTAGGAATTGGACCTCGAATTACTTATACCTTTACTATACTAGAAGATAAATGTAAAGAAGTAACCTTACAGGAACAATTAAAAAAGAGTGCTTATGCTTTTTGTAAAACAGCTATATATACACCACAAGCATATGGTCAATATAGTAATAGTAAACCAACAAGAAAATTCATAAGAAAAAGTACTACCTATAGGAAAGAATATAAACCTTATACAGGCAATAAATATGTTAAAAAACCTCAAACTAGGAAATGCAGATGTTTTATATGCGGAGATGAAAAACATTTAGCAAATAAATGTCCAAACAAAACTAAAAACACAGAACGAAGCAACCTAGTAGAACAATTAGGTGAATACAAAATAGAACCCCTAGACATGACAAATTCAGACAACGAATCAGTTTATAGCATCTATAGTGATGATGAAAGTCAACTTACTAAAGTAACATACACTTATATGAATAAAGAAGAAGAATGTAAACATGAGTGGATAAATAGAATAGGAAATAACTATATTAAATGCTTTAATTGTGGTTATTTTCCTAGTATTGAAAAGAGATCACAGTGTAATATATGTTTTAAGGAAATCTGTTATTTATGCTTAAACACACTATATAAACAAAGCATGACAATAGATAACAAGTCCTTAGAAGGTGCAAACTTAGAATTAATTATAGAAAAAGTAAGTAAAATTTTTAGGGGGGTATAGGGCAGATTTTAGCGGTCTCTGTTAACCATAAGTTTTTATTTGAATTTAACATGATGGACTAACAAAATTTTAAAAGAAGGATAGTTTACTTACAGTAGGTTGGAGAGGATGTAGTGGTGGTCGTAGTAGGTTGTAGCGAGCGGAGAGGATGTAGTGGTGGTCGTCTATTAACACCGTAGAAATACTCTTTTTTTTTTTTTTTTTTTTTTTTTTTTTATGTATAGGGCTATAATATGAAGTACTGAAGGATTTGAAGGAATTTAAGTAATATAACTAGGGGAATCGGAAGGGGGTTTTTAAGCTGCCATTAAGAAAGGTTGCTTCTTAGTAAATTGCTCTCGTTTTTTCAACTCGTAGCTACAAATGAAACGAAATGAGGTTTTTATAACCTCGTAATGAAAACCTATCTATCCGGTATTGGTTACCGGTTTACCTAGGAATCTAAGCTTTTACAAATTTCAACAAAGCTAAAGTGAAAGGCGAAAATAATTTTTGCTAAAGACAAAACTTTACAAAAAGCAAAACTGAAAAGTAAACTTATTCGCTGAAATTTCAAAAAGAGAACAATAATTTCAAAAGTTTGATGCTGTCTGTCGGCCGCCCTATGTCATTGCTTACGTTTTTCTTCATCCAGCTGTCTCTTCTAGAAGTCTCGATAATTGCTGTCAATTGTTGGGATTGTGTCTCCGTCTGATTGTGCATCTTGCATAATGTCGTCACATGGCCATGGTTCGCATGGACATGGCCATGTATTTTCTTCATCCGTGTCATTGATGTATTTCTCCTTTAATGTATCTCCTTCACCTATGAATGGGAGAAGCATATTCCAATTATCTCTTGCCCAAATTTGAACATAATGTCCTTCTGCCATTAATTTGAAGAATTGCCAAGGAAAGTGGCTGGGAATGTCTGGGGTTTTTTGATGCTTCTTTATGAAACCTGTATGAAATTCTGTGATTTTGTCGACATCTTGTTCATGAAGCCAAGAAAGGCTTGAGAAGTCGATGTGATCTTCAATTTTGACCGCCGATGTTAACAGAGCTTTATCTTTGGATTTGGTGCTGATGAATATTCTTTTTCTTGCAGGTCTATATGTGTAACTGTCAGCTTCTGGGAAGGATGCAAAAATTTTACATCCAGCTTTTTGTTCATAGGAGTGAGTAGCAATGTTGCCAGCTACCAATGTAAACTTTTCTCCGAATGTATTTAGAATTCTTTCGGTGGTGGGTGTAAAACGGAACTCAATGTAATCAATCATACCATAGTGGTAAAATTGAGTAATGAGTTCTTCTGGCATGTCTGTTTTAAAGAGATCGATCTGTAGTAATAATACTCCTGTGTCTTTCCCTTCATTGTCTACCCTTTCGACCACTTTTACTCCTGTGAATTTTAATTCTTTAAAAACGATTTGAACTATTTTTTGCTGTAGTTTATATAGTATCAAAGGAAAACCTGCACAAATTTTTTCGGAAATAATATCATTGAGGCCTTCAATCCTTTCCAGGACTGGTTTTAAAGTCTGCCTCCATGGAATGTCAAGAATGCGTGCTTTAAAGCTGTCGTAATCCCTGTAAATAGGCTCCTGTGTTCTTTTTAATTTATTTTGGAGGATTTCCACTTCCTGTTTTAACTTTTCATTTTCTCTTTGTAACTGTGGTACTTGTGTTAATCCATCTAGTCCTAGGTATAGGGCAGATTTTAGCGGTCTCTGTTAACCATAAGTTTTTATTTGAATTTAACATGATGGACTAACAAAATTTAAAAAGAAGGATAGTTTACTTACAGTAGGTTGGAGAGGATGTAGTGGTGGTCGTAGTAGGTTGTAGCGAGCGGAGAGGATGTAATGGTGGTCGTCTATTAACACCGTAGAAATACTCTTTTTTTTTTTTTTTTTTTTTTTTTTTTGTATAGGGCTATAATATGAAGTACTGAAGGATTTGAAGGAATTTAAGTAATATAACTAGGGGAATCGGAAGGGGGTTTTTAAGCTGCCATTAAGAAAGGTTGCTTCTTAGTAAATTGCTCTCGTTTTTTCAACTCGTAGCTACAAATGAAACGAAATGAGGTTTTTATAACCTCGTAATGAAAACCTATCTATCCGGTATTGGTTACCGGTTTACATAGGAATCTAAGCTTTTACAAATTTCAACAAAGCTAAAGTGAAAGGCGAAAATAATTTTTGCTAAAGACAAAACTTTACAAAAAGCAAAACTGAAAAGTAAACTTATTCGCTGAAATTTCAAAAAGAGAACAATAATTTCAAAAGTTTGATGCTGTCTGTCGGCCGCCCTATGTCATTGCTTACGTTTTTCTTCATCCAGCTGTCTCTTCTAGAAGTCTCGATAATTGCTGTCAATTGTTGGGATTGTGTCTCCGTCTGATTGTGCATCTTGCATAATGTCGTCACATGGCCATGGTTCGCATGGACATGGCCATGTATTTTCTTCATCCGTGTCATTGATGTATTTCTCCTTTAATGTATCTCCTTCACCTATGAATGGGAGAAGCATATTCCAATTATCTCTTGCCCAAATTTGAACATAATGTCCTTCTGCCATTAATTTGAAGAATTGCCAAGAAAAGTGGCTGGGAATGTCTGGGGTTTTTTTATGCTTCTTTATGAAACCTGTATGAAATTCTGTGATTTTGTCGACATCTTGTTCATGAAGCCAAGAAAGGCTTGAGAAGTCGATGTGATCTTCAATTTTGACCGCCGATGTTAACAGAGCTTTATCTTTGGATTTGGTGCTGATGAATATTCTTTTTCTTGCAGGTCTATATGTGTAACTGTCAGCTTCTGGGAAGGATGCAAAAATTTTACATCCAGCTTTTTGTTCATAGGAGTGAGTAGCAATGTTGCCAGCTACTAATGTAAACTTTTCTCCGAATGTATTTAGAATTCTTTCGGTGGTGGGTGTAAAACGGAACTCAATGTAATCAATCATACCATAGTGGTAAAATTGAGTAATGAGTTCTTCTGGCATGTCTGTTTTAAAGAGATCGATCTGTACTGAAATCATTTTCTTCTTCTTCGAATTCATCGAATCCGATAATAATTTCTTTTTCTTCGCTATCTGTATAAGAAATATATAATTTACCATTAGTAGAAGATATACAACAAAGAATATAAACCTTATACAGGCAATAAATATATATATATATATATATATATATATATATATATATATATATATATATCATGATTACCGGCAATATTGACTTTCTTCACGTTAATCCTCATCTCACTTTTCAAGAAATGTTATCTCATATCAATGTGCTTAATCTTTATTATTGGTTAAACAAATCGCACTCAAACTGTCACAATATATCATAGCCAGATAAGATGTAAACCAAAATCACTGACCAATCCATTCAACCAGATTCCTTCTTGAGTTGCTTATGTCAATACCTGTACCAGGGGCGGACCTGGGCAAGTGCCTACAGGTGCCCAGGCACCGGTATTTTTTTTTTTACAAAACGACGTCGTTTTTGAATTTTGGAATTAAAAAAAAAACCTTAGAAATAACTTAAGCTTATACTGTACGCATAAGAAGAAGAGAACCCACACCAAAAAAAAAAGTAGAAACAGAAGGTCGACGCCACTCGCCGCTCGACGTCGCTCACCTCTCCACTCGCCACAGCCGCCGGCCGCCCCCACACAGCCATCGCAGTCCGCCACCATCGCCGGAATGGATGGAGATATTCCCCCTCCACAACCCCCTCAAGAAATCAAGAAAAAATCCAATCAAAGGTAAACCCTAACCCCTAAAATTAATTTCAATGTCATGACTTTCTTCTTGATTTTGATTCTTTCATTCAAACTGATGAAAACTTCTTCTCTTTCAATTTTGTGAACTGGGTTCTTGCGGAATTTTGGGGGGTTTGTTTTTTTTGATTTTTGATTTTTTTTTTCACTCAAACTGATGAGATTTTAGATTATTTTCAAAAGATGAATCCTAGGAAAAATCATATGTAAATTGCGTTTATTTAATATAATGTTGATATATTGAAGCCTATTATATTTATATTTGTGAATTTTACTTGGAGTATATTGTCTAAGTATTTTACTAACTCCGTCCCGCTTAATGTTCATGTGTTCTTTTTTTATTCTGTAGTTCACTCCTCTGTCCCGGTATTGCTCAAAAAATTTTCGGGGGCGCTGCCCCCGTACCCCCGTGCATCTTAGTTTCCCGTCAATTTTTTTTTTAAAAAAATAGGCACCACCAAATTTAAATGTGTAGATCCGCCACTGACCTGTACTCTGTTCATTTGAGTTTTAATTTATGTTTCACCCAAGGTTGGCAACGTTGTGGTCTGCATGAAGGTTTGTCATGTACATTTATCATAATTTTTGTTAGTAATATGAAGTCGTTTTGGCGATTTTCTGAGTAATGCATTACACCATTGAAATTTATACTAGCCATGTTTCTACCACTTGTGAGGCACTGTTTGATAATTTCTAGAAGGGCAATGCTAGGGTTACAAAATGAAGGATACAAGATGTGGTGGCGATATTTCATTGGCTACATCGATAGTGAACCCGACACACTCTAATTAAAAACATCAATACAATTATGACACCTCATTTTGTAAGCCATTTTTTGGTAACTTTATTATTTCCTTTCTACAATCTCTTCCTAGTTAATTTAGTCATACTTTTTATTTCCGTTCGTCCCAAAATAAATGTCGTTTTAATAAAACTAGGGTACGAAGTTTGGTGATTTTCCTAGACTACTCATTCTAATAGGCACAAGCATTGCAATGCCATATAAGGTGTCACTCTACCCATATGAATAGGATGAGGCAATCACGTAAACATAACTAAATGGGCCAAAATACGTTTACCCCCCCAAAGTATACACCGAATCCCACTTTGCACCCCGGCGCGAATTTTGTCCCAAAGTCATACCCAATGTTTAAATAATCCCACTTTGCACCCCAGCTCCTAACGAAAGTTAGAAATTTAACAGAATATTTAACGAATGGACTAGTTTGTAATGATTATTACTTTTAAGGGTCAAAATGAAAAGTTTTAAATATAAAGTACTAAAAATTTATTTATTTTTTCCAAATAATTAACATTATCTTAAATTTGCTATAATTAATACTTCTAGAAAATAATACTAATTTTTAAGCAAAAATATTTTTTAAAAAATAATATATATTTTTTAAAATAAAAATTTAGTACGCTTTTTTTTCCAAACATTTAGCTTTGCACGTATAAAGAGACCGGTGATTTTATTTTTTTTTTAAATATTTAGGGACAAAGTTATGATAAAAAAAGACACTCATTTTGGACGAAGATTTCTTGAAAATAGACAGTCATTTAGGGACAGAGGGATTATAATGTTTTATTTTTTAAAACAAAAAAATCTTAAAAATATTGCGATTTAAAATTTTTATTTTATATTTTTGAAAAATATAAAAAATCTTAATTTTTTAAATAATTTTATTTAAGAAAATAAAAAAGCGTACTAAATTTTTATTTTAAAAAATATATTGCTTTTTAAAAAATATTTTTGCTTAAAAATTAGTATTATTTTCAAGAAATATTAATTATAGCAAATTTAAGATAATGTTAATTATTTGGAAAAAAGAAATTAATTTTTAGTACTTTATATTTAAAACTTTGAATTTTGACCCTTAAAAAGTAATAATCATTACAAACTAGTCCATTCGTTAAATATTCTGTTAAATTTCTAACTTTCGTTAGGAGCTGGGGTGCAAAGTGGGATTATTTAAACATTGGGTATGACTTTGGGACAAAATTCGCACCGGGGTGTAAAGTGGGATTCGGTGTATACTTTGGGGGGGTAAACGTATTTTGGCCTAACTAAATGCTTAACAACATTGACTTGTCAACTATGACATTTATTTCGGGACGGATGGAGTACTACGATTAACCTTTTTTATTCATTCTTCTTGTATGGAATTGTTCTAAGCCAATCTAGTTTCTTTTGATATTAGTTACAGTACTTGTTAGCTCACATGTATGTGACCTTGCTTATGTTTTCGGTTATACTACTATGAAGAGGTTACTTTGTTGATTAATTTTGTAACTGTTCAAAAAATTTAAGAATAAATATACTCGAGATAATTGCATAAAAAACATTGTGCAAGTTTTTTATTGCAATTTAAACCTCCAACATAAATAAATTGCATAAAAAACTTTGTACACTGTACATAGAATCTTGTTGCAATTTAAACCTTCTTCCAGTTAGTTAGTTATATATAATTTCAAAAAATACACTTTCACCCCGATAATTTATCCAATTTCTAGTAAAAGTTAATTTTTTGGGAGTTTTTAATCTTTGACCAACAAAAAATGTATAATTCACATGAATACTTAAATCAAATGTGTTTGTTAATGTTAACATCAAATATGATAACATGGATTACAGATTTAAACCTATTTCCTAAATCACTTTTCACATATTTTTTAAATTATTTACCACAAACTTACTATATTTTTATAATCATTTTGTTATACATTTGTGTTAAATCTATGTTAAATGAGTTACATATTTCCTAAATCATTTTCATATACAAATCAGAGAATGAGAATTTCCGCTAGTGTTTGTATATGAAGCTATTGATGAATATATGCAACTTTTTTTTTTTTTTTTGACAAGCTAGTTACATTTCATTCATTCAAGGCAAATAGACGTCCCGCGCCATCTGGTGGTAAGGTTCTCCACTTGCTCCCAGAGGGAGTCGAACCTGCGACCTTCACCTAAGTGAAAGCCTTACCCACACACCCGGATACCATTGGTCCAAGAGCCCCTTGGTGTATATATGCAACTTGTTACTTTGACATCTTCCCTTTTCTGTTTTCTTTCTCATTCTTCATTTTGTTCTAAATTTCTTCCGAAATCATGTTTCCTCTTCATTGTTATTACTTCAAATTATATGACACAAGCTATAGAAGTGCGTTTGTTCTCCAATCTATGGTTCGTGTAATTGGTATACTCTTAATAGATTTTAGTAGGGCATAAATATATTTATCAGTATGATAAAACTCATCTTGACGACACTGATCAAAAGTTTTAGCTCCGCTACAGTCTACATGTAATAACCGGATTTTTTTTTATTATTTATTTTATTTTCGGTTTTACTAAATTAATTAAACAATAATTAGAGTTATAAAGTAATTTAAAGAAGTGGGCCCAAGGAATTGGATTGGCCCGAAAATTGTATTAGTAACCCAACCCAATTAGGAACCAATCCAAGGTATAAATTCTTGAGTTAGTCAACTTAGGAATTCTTTATTATCATAAACTCAAAAAAAAAAAAAAAAAAAAAGGAAGAAAAACAAACCCTAGCAACCCTAGCATAGCCGCCGGCCAAGGAAGGAGAAGAGGGAGGAAATTTTCGAGTTTTTGGAAGATCAATCCAATCATTCTCAAGGTAATATCAAACCTCATATTCTAAAATTTGTTTCATTGAATTCGGATTAATAAAACATAAACTATGCATGATTTAAGAAAATAAATATTATGATTGCATGCTAGTTATTTAGGATGAGAAGTTAATCATTAAAATCCTAAATGATTAAGGTGTTGATTATATGATGATCTTTATATTAGTATTGGTCTTAAGTTGATCTTATAACCATGATTTTAAATGGAATACTATTATTCAATGTATGGGGATTAGACCAATATGAAATTGAGGTTATTAGGGTTTAACAAAAAATGAAGAAAATATGAGTTCCACCCATAGTAGCATTCGGCCGAATGGCCTTGATCAACTAGAAATTGTTTTGGTTGGTTTTAATGATTTTTATTGTTAAGTTATGAATAAATTGATGTTAGAAAGTACAATGGAAAATTTAGATCAAGAAAAAATTGATCAAATCAATGGATTTTGGATCATACATGTCTCGGCCATGGTGATGAATTATGGGTGTTGAATTCGGTTTGTAAAAAATTAAGAATTGGAACGGAAAGTTAGTGTTTTAGTTAAGTTTCTAATGGAAAGAAAACAAAATCGTTAAAAGGATTGTTAACAAGTTAGAAAAGTAACTTGAGGAAATAGAATAAACACTTGGAAGACCTTGTAGGTTAAAAAGTTAACGAGAAAGGAAAAGATTAGAAGTTTCAGTTAGTTTCCTAACGGAAAAGGACTAAACTGAAAAGAATTAAAGTTAGAAGGAATAAAAAGGAAACCTTTGAAGTTAGAGGGGCCTAAGTGATTGAAAAGAGAAACTTAGGGGACCTTATGAACAGAACCAAAGTCCAAGGACCTTTCTGTAATTAAAGGAAAGTTGAAGGACTAATCTGCAATTAATCCAAAGTGGAAGGACCAAATTGCAATTGAATTAAAGTTGAAGGACTAATCTGCAATTAATCCAAAGTGGAAGGACCAAATTGCAATTGAATTAAAGTTGAAGGACTAATCTGCAATTAAACTAAAGTTGAAGGACCAATTTGTAATTAACCCAAAATGGAGGGACCAAATTGTAATTAACCCAAAGTTAGAGGACTTAATTGCAATTATATCAAGTTAAAGGACTGACCAGTAAATCAAAGTCAGAAACTTAAACGTAAAGAAAGAAGTAACGAAGTAAAGAAGTTAAAACGCATCTCTCAGTTAACTAAGTAAAAATAGTTAACAATGTAGAGAGTACTAAAGTAAATTACTCCGTGCCTTGTAGATTTGCACAGAGAGGAGATTGCGAGGAAAAGCAATTCAGGTAAGGGATTACGTTCCTTACAGTATTTGAACTCCTGTTTATTGGAATTCTGTATTTTTCTAAAGTTAGCTATCAGTATGGCATGATAGTATTTGAATGAACTCTGCGTTATTGAACGTTCCTTGAAAGAATCTATACTTAGTGATGTCCCCATCGATCTACTAAGTATCGAAGTTTGAAACTTGTATCACATACTTGTACCATGGTATGTTCTCAATTTTAACTTGTAAGTTAACCACTTACTCGTTAAGGCATCCAATGTCCAGTTAGAAAAGACATTGACGGACAGTCCAGTTAGAAAAGACTCGTCCTTAAACTAGGGATTGCATGAGTGATCACATGCCTTCTCTCAGGAATTGTCTGATTACAAGGATGATTCTAGACCCCGAGCATATGTGTGTGGATACCATATATGTTACGACCCACACTATTGGCTGAAGAAGCTAGGTGTACAAATTGTACCTTTGGCATTGAGGTTATAATGTACGTTACCAAGGAATTGACGGAAACTTGAATGAATCCCATTGGATTGTAGTGCCATAATCCTTTGAAAGTAAAATCGTAAAAGTAATAAGACTGTATTGTTCTGCAGCCTTGAATCCAAAAGTAACTGAACCTATCCTTGTAAAGTTATTCATAGTACTCGTTCTGGTCGTCTCTCCTTAGTAACCGGAGAGGCCACGTATGAACTTACTGAGCATTCGTTCGCTCATCCCTTCTCTATAAATTTTGTTTTCAGGATTTAAGTAGAAGGACAAGACAAGGAAAGCAGCCGTAGAAAGACGGTGGATTGAAGATTCAGTATTTAGTAGTTTAAGTACGTTTATTTATTTGATGTAAGATGAAGTACATTGATGGTTAGGGTGTTACCTACCAAGACAAGCTTAAGTTACGCTTCCGCTATTGTTTTGAATTTATGGTTACATAAGGGGCCGTGGTGAACCCTAGATTGAAGTACTTATTATTGTTATTTATTGATATTTAATGCCATTAAATGCTTAGATATTATAAGAAAATTCGGGGTGTTACACTACAAATGAAAAAAACACATAGATGCAACTTTTAGAAGTCGCGTTGAAGATGCTTATCCTCCTATATTTTGCAGGAGGATAGGGAGGAGCACGTTGACTGGGTTATGAAGAGGAATCGCGAGAAAATTCAATTATCGATTTTCCTAAGGTGAGACATGCTGGGTTTGGGATAATTCCAACGCCAGCCAGAAGGAGAAGAAGAAGGTAAAATATTTGGAAACCGTCAAATTACAACCGTTTGATTAATTTTTGAGAACTGATATGATCGGATGCAAGAAAAGAAGGGAAAAAAAGGTCAGCCATTAGAGCATGGTAGTTAAGAACAAATCCTAACCGCTCTTCTTTATGTATTTTTAGAAAGAAATTTCTCCGTATGTGTTTTATAATATTCACTCCGTCTTAAAATAATTTTCATGTTTTTTTCACCGTTACTACGAAGAAAATTTGAGCAATAATGTTAGGTTAATTGAGTTATACTAATAATATTTTTTTTAATTGATATACCTTCGCTAGTACTATCAATAACAAGTTTCATATTTTCATTTAGATAATTAAATCAACCTAAAATTATATTCAAAGTTTTTTTTCTGTAAAAATCGCGAAAAAGACGTGGATGGAGGGATCATGGTGACCGGGTCAGGCAGGACAAGGCTCATGTTAGGACATCTCCAGGCTATAGTAATGGTTGTCCAACATGGCCCAACCCAACTCCTACATTCAAATTTCTACAAAGCCCTAACCGAAATCCATTCCACTTAGGCTCTGATCCAAGCTACAAATGAGATCAATTACACAGCATGGTTCAATGAAAACAAAATTAAATGTACAAAGAAAAGTCAATAAAATACCAAACTGAAATTAATCTAGGGATTTTTTTTTTGGATTGTTTTTATTATTCTGATATATAGTTTGTGTTTTTCTTTTTTTCCTTTCTCTTTATTTGAACCCATATTTACTATCTACATCTCTTTTCTACTTATCACCAAGGTTATTTCAAATATTTTTAATATATTTTGTCTGTTTATTTATCATCAAGCAGCTGAGCACACCCAACTATGTTATACGGAGTCGAGCTCTCTTAATCCCAAATTGTATTAGTGTATGATGTGGTATTATCATGCAATAAAATAATCAAAACTTAAAAATAAAACCTCTTCACGAGAACCAAAGATCAAACGAAACCTCTCCATCCTTGAATATTATGTTGTTCAGTTGGAGAAAATGACAAATACAGTTCTTTAATTTTAAACAATAAAGTTATAACATATTGTCCTTTCCTCAACCACTTCCTATTAATAAAAGGCATCCCCCCAACCCACCTTGACCTTCCATTCTTTTTTTTTTTTTTTTCCTACTACTTTGTAACCAACCATCTTTATTATTCAATTCCTCCCCTTTAGATGTCGACAAATACATATAAACACTACACCCTCCAACTTATGGATGGCCAAAACCGGTTCCGGTTCGGCGGTTCCGGTTCGCCATATATGTGACCCTGAACTGGCCCGCGCTTACCCCGGTTCCGGTCCCCGCCTTTAAAATTATTGAAAAACAAGGGATTTTCGGTCCGGTTCCGGTCCGGTTCGCCATTTATGTGAGCCTGAACCGGCCCGAATGCCTTGCGGTTCCGGTTCGTCCGGTTCCGGTTTCCTCCCCGGTTTGCTCCGGTTCCGGGCTTTTCCGGTCTGGTTCCGGTCCGATTTTACGGTTCCGGTCCGGTTTGACCATCCCTACTCCAACTAAGAAAATAATATTTTGTGCTCCTTCCCTCATATATACACACACTACATATATACATACTCCCTTAGCGTGTGAAGCAAAAAAAATTGCACACAAATTAAAGAAAATTTGGAGAAATAAATAGTGGAAGGAGGTGTTTGTGAGTTTGAAAAATCAAATAAGAGAAAGAAGAGGGGCTTGACTCTTGTGAGACCGTCTCACGGCGTGAGACAACTCACAGCCAAGCCGAGCCAAAAATGTTTTTCCCTCCAACTTTTTTTCCGCGCCATTCTTCGCTTGCCAGCAAAATTAACACTTTTTATAAAGAAATGTAACACTTTTTTTCTCAAGTGTAACATTTTTATTTTATTTTTTTTCAAAAATGTACCTCAATTTTGCTGAAGTAGATTAAAGATAATATAATATTGACAACTAAACTAATGTCACATTTTATAATAAATGAATGTAACCTTTTTTTTTCTCGATTGTAACACTTTTCTAGGGTTTTACATTCAATTGAAATGCAAACCCGATTATAAACATGAATTTTTACTCTTTTGTTAAAGAAAAAAATAACATTTTCTAAATAAAAATGTTACATTCATTTATATAGAAAATTATAATCATATATGCACTCTGTAACACTTCAAGTATTACTTTTTCTAACCACAAAAACTATCAAACTATTTATATTTTTTTTGCAAAACTGCTGTTACTTTTGACAGTAAAGTGTTACTTTTATCAGAACAGGGTGTTACATTTCAGGAGACGAGCAACCCAAATTTTTGTTATTATGTTTTTTTTTTTAAATAAATTCAAACCATATCATGACCTATCTAGTTTGATTCATCTCGTTAAGACGATCACAATAGTATTTTTAGATATTTTTTCGACTTCAAAATCTCAAGATATAGTATTTTAAAGTTATTGCTTCTTTTTTTTTTTTTTTTTAACGAATGACGCGTGGTGGAAGCTGAAAGGAGGGAGGGCTGGCGAAGCCGCTGGAGTAGGCGTGGGCGGGCGGGTTTTGACCTATTGAGGTTCCGTCTCATGAGTCTTTGTCAAAAATGAGTGGGAGGAATAGTATGTTGATTGATGTTGTGAATGTAAAAGTAAAGTAGTGTTATATGTAATAGTATTCACATGTAACACTCTTCTCCCACATTGAGTTTGTAAGCAACCTTTATTGATCATCCTTTATACAAAAGTCTTTTTGTCTTCTTTGTCTTCTTTCATTGTATCTCTTTTATCCCACATGGGATTCCTATCTAAAGCTTGGAGCTAAACTTACTATATCATAGCTAAGTTGAAGAGTTCTAAGTAGCTTGTTTGGGCTTCCCATTAATATGGGAGAATACCAAGTGTAGCTTTGAGTATTATATATTATATATATATATATATATATATATTATATATATATATATATATATAAATATATATAAGAAAGAAAGAAATAAATTAATTAATTATACAATTAGTTAGTTAAAAGTTTTTAGACAATCCGACTGATTTGAGGTCAGGAGGGGTGTACGCAAACAACCCATTTTGTTTGAGGCAAAGGGGATGTGTTCAGTTTGATTTGTTCGGGTATGACTCTCCGAATAGTCACCGTTGTGACTGTTCTGATGGACACTCTTATCCGAACAAACCAGTTCAGTCAGGCATTACCACTATAAACAAGATTGCCTCTATTGAATTGGATTACTGAAAATATAGAGTTCTTTCTTCTTATTAAATTTCCTCCCTTCTTCTATACAGTAAAAAAAGCTTCGAGTTCTTGTTCCATATTTATTCAAAGTAGTGTAACTTTGAATAGAGTTGAGTAGGTTTTGTATCCTGGAGGTGAAATTCGTTGAGAACCATTACACCAGTGTGGGACGAATTAAATACCTTAAAGATAACATCTTTTCGGTGTGCCTAACCTACTGATTCCTTACCCACAAATCTAGTCATATATACAACAATTTTAAGGTATTTAAATTTCTGAGTGATGGAGTCAGTTCTGTTGAAGGCACAACTTCCTGAAGCAGATAAGTTGGAGAGGCTGAATGGGCTTAATTATAAGCGTTGGAGTTTGAGAATGGAATACCTTTTAACCATTGCAAAGGTATTCTATGTGCTATGTGATCCTTGTCCAAAGGAGAATGAAGATCCAAAAGCAACCGAGGCACAGAAAACGGAGGCTTCGGAGAAAGTGAAAAAGTGGAAGGCAGATGACTTTATTTGCCGTTTCACTATTCTGCAAGCATTGAATAACACGTTGTTCAATGTGTTCCATATCCACAAGACCGCGTTCGAAGTTTGGTTTGCAATCAAACGAAGGTATGTCAATGAAGATGCTGGTAATAAATCTTTTTTGGTTAATAAATTCGTTGAATACAAGATGGTAGATTCGAGGCCTGTCATTGATCAAGTTAACGAACTCAATGACATAGCCACCGAATGTTCCGATGCGGGTGAACCCATTTCTGAGACTTTCCAAGTTTCAACCATCATTGGTAAACTTCCACCTTCATGGAAAGATTACCAAAAGAAATTGAAGCATAAGAAGAAGGCCATCTCTTTAGATGAACTTCTTCAAGGCATCCAAATTGAGTCTGAAAGTCTCAAACGTGATGGTTCAATTTCTGAGAAGATTGATGGTGTAAACTATGTGGAAAATAAAAATGTTGCCGGAACTTCCAAGGGAAACCAAGGAAATTTCAAAAGGAAGAACAACAATAAAAATGGTGGAAATGGTAAAGCTAGGAAGAAGCCAAAGGGTGCTTGTTATGTTTGTGGCAAAACAAACCATGTGGCTAAAGACTGTTATCACCGCAAAGGGCAACAGAAAAATGAACAAGCAAATGTAGTTGAGAGCAACTTCATCAGCGTGCTTTCCGAAATCTGTGTAGTCAGCAATGCCGATTCAGATTGGTGGATTGATTCAGGGGCTACATGTCATGTAACTCCAAATCGAAGCTTGTTCAAAACATATGAAGAAGTAAAAGAACCGAAGGCTGTTTATATGGGAAATGCTTCTACAAGCGAGGTCTTGGGCATAGGGACTATTATTATCCCCCTTACTTCGGGAAAAACTCTTACTTTGCAAAATGTGTATCATATTCCCTCTATGAGGAAAAATCTTGTATCAGTCCATAAAATTGACGAAAATGGCTTTAAAGTAACCTTCCGCGCCCAACAAGTGAATATCCCTAAAAATGGGATGTTTGTTGGAAAGGGCTACATTAAAGACAATATGTATTTATTAAGCGTTGATAATAAAATTACCAGTTCTGCTTACTTTGTTGATTCTAATTTTAATGTTGAAAAGCATGATTTTTGGCATTCTAGATTAGGGCATATTGGTATGAATGCAATGAGTCGCATGATTAAATATGAATATATTCCAAAATCTTCGACTATTTATTCTATGAATAATTGTGAATGTTGCGCTCAATCTAAGTTGACTAAAACATCTTTTAAAAGTGTAGTAAGATCAACTAGGTTACTTGAGTTAATTCATACCGATATATGTGACAACAAAGAGCACTTGACAAGAGGTGGAAAACGTTATTTTATAACATTTATTGATGATTTTTCTAAGTTTACTTATGTGTATTTACTTAGAACAAAAGATGAAGCTTTTGACAAGTTTAAAATTTTCAAAGCCGAAGTTGAAAATAAAACCAATTTAAGGATAAAAGAATTGAGATCGGATAGAGGTGGTGAATATTTTCCAAATGAGTTTATTTCATTTTGTCAACAAAATGGAATTGTTAGAAAATCTTCGGCACCTAATACTCCACCTCAAAATGGAGTAGCCGAGAGGAAAAATCGATCCTTAATGGAGATGGTTAGTGCCATGATAATACATTCAAAGTTACCAATGAGTTTTTGGGGAGAGGCACTATTAAGTTCTGTTTACGTTAGTAACAGAATTGTGAATAAACATATGAAAACTCCATACGAATTATTTATTGGACGTAAGCCTAACATTTCACATTTTAAAGTATGGGGTTGTATTGCATATGTTTTAGATGCAACTTTGAAAAGAAATAAACTTGGGAGCAAAGCTGTTAAATCTATATTTATTGGTTATTCTTCAATAAGCAAAGCATATAGATTTATGAGAATGAATGACAATCGTGTGTTTGAAGCTACTCATGCTATTTTTTATGAACATTTAAACATAAAAAATGTAGACAAGGTAGATATAAACCGTGAATTGTCAAATGAACTTGAAGTAGAAAATGCATCAAGTTCACATGATAATGGTAATACCATTCCAAATCATGAAAATTCAAACAACAATGAAAATGATGAAATAGTTGAATTAAGGAGGAGCAAAAGACAAAGAATTGAAAAGAATCTTGGTCCTGGCATGTTTACATATATGTTAGAAGAGGATCCTAAGACTTTTCAAGAAGCTATGTCTATGTCTGATTCAGACATGTGGAAAAGAGCCATGGATGATGAAATTAAGTCTATACTTGATAATCAAACATGGACTCTAGTAAATCCTCCTCCTAATACTAAACCTATTGGCTGTAAGTGGGTTTTGAAAAAGAAACTCAAAATAGATGGTACTATTGATAAGTACAAGGCAAGATTAGTAGCCAAAGGTTATAGTCAAAAGGAAGAAATTGACTATTTCGAAACATTTTCACCAGTTACTAAATTTACATCAATTAGAACAATGTTTGCTATAGCTTCCGTTTATGGACTAGAGGTTCATCAAATGGATGTTAAAACTGCGTTCTTAAATGGAGACTTAGATGAAGAAATTTACATACAACAACCCGAGGGGTATATCTCTAAAGGAGAAGAACATAAAGTATGTAAATTAAAGAAATCTCTATATGGACTTAAACAAGCACCATTACAATGGTACAAGAAGTTTAAGCAAGAGATTCGAAAGTTTGGCTTTAAGAGTAGTAAAGTAGAAAGTTGTGTTTTTACTAAAGTTACTCTTAATTATAAAGTTGTTATAACTTTATATGTTGATGACTTGCTAATATTTGGTTCTGATATAAATTGTATAAATGAAACAAAGAACTATTTAAAGCAAGTATTTGACATAAAGGACTTAGGTCCAGTAGATGTCATTTTAGGGGTTAAGGTGATTAAAAAGGACAAAACTTACATATTAACTCAATCTCACTACATTGAGGAAATATTAAAGAAGTTTAATTATTTTGATTGCAAAATAAGTAAAAGTCCTATTGACCCCCAAATGAAGTTAGTTCCAAATAAAGGTGAGGCTGTAAATCAAGGAGAATATGCCAAGATAATTGGTAGCATAATGTATGTGGTTAATCATACAAGACCTGATCTTGCATGTGCAATTGGCATACTTAGTAGATTTACAAGCAATCCAAGTGAAGAACATTGGACGGAACTAAAAAGAGTACTAAGGTACTTAAAATTCACAATAAACTATGGCTTGCATTACAAGTGTAATTCACCTGTACTTGAATGCTATAGTGATGCAAATTGGGCATCAGATGTAACCAACTCCAAATCAACAAGTGGTTGGTTATTTACCATTGGAGGAGCCATAGTTGCTTGGTCTTCAAAAAGACAAACATGTGTTGCTCTGTCTTCTATGGAATCTGAATACATAGCCATGTCAATGGCTAGTAAAGATTTGATATGGTTTAGAAGATTTCTAAGAACAATACCTTTTATTGATTCTAAGAAAGGAGCCACAACTTTGTATTGTGATAATCAGGCTGCCATATACAATACAAATAATGAGAGAATATCAAATCATAGCAAACACATTGCTATGAGATATAATCATATTAGAGATATGGTCAAAAAGGGAAAGATAGCGCTTGAGTATCTTCCTACAAATCAAATGTTAGCTGATCCACTAACAAAATCTTTATCAGGGGATAAAATTACAAAGGTCATGAGAGATATGGGACTTTTACCGGTCTAAACAATATCTTAATTGAAACCAACTTTATCTTAAGATACAAGTCATGGATTTGTCATCTTATGTTTAAAGTTAAAAGGAAATTCAATATTAGATATTGGTGAAATGGAAACTTGGACACATTTCAAGTGCATAACTTAAAAATAGTGGGGGTGTCACTATTTGAAAGTTTCATATCTGACCTATGCACTTTTCATTACCACAACAAGATTAGGTTGGATTAAACATCCTTAATAGACTTATAGCTTTCATAGAATGCATTGTGGACATTCTTGATAAGTCTACCTATACAAGTAAAGAAGTGAGAGGCCGCTTCTTATGGATTACTCCGGTAAAATTCCTAGAGAACTTGTGAAACCAGGATTAAAGCACAAGGCCCAACTACAAGGTGCTGCCAAGATTGAAGGAACAAGAAATCATACATGACGAGGATATGTTTCCCTAAAGGTTTCACATTCAACCATAAAGTTTAAGGCTCGTCCACTTAATGGCTATTCGTTATGTAAAGAAGCTGTAAACTGTTATTGTCGGTCTAGTGTTATATGTAAATAAGTGGGGGATTGTTATATGTAATAGTATTCACATGTAACACTCTTCTCCCACATTGAGTTTGTAAGCAACCTTTATTGATCATCCTTTATACAAAAGTCTTTTTGTCTTCTTTGTCTTCTTTCATTGTATCTCTTTTATCCCACATGGGATTCCTATCTAAAGCTTGGAGCTAAACTTACTATATCATAGCTAAGTTGAAGAGTTCTAAGTAGCTTGTTTGGGCTTCCCATTAATATGGGAGAATACCAAGTGTAGCTTTGAGTATTATATATATTATATATATATATATATATATATTTTTATATATATATATATAAATATATATAAGAAAGAAAGAAATAAATTAATTAATTATACAATTAGTTAGTTAAAAGTTTTTAGACAATTCGACTGATTTGAGGTCAGGAGGGGTGTACGCAAACAACCCATTTTGTTTGAGGCAAAGGGGATGTGTTCAGTTTGATTTGTTCGGGTATGACTCTCCGAATAGTCACCGTTGTGACTGTTCTGATGGACACTCTTATCCGAACAAACCAGTTCAGTCAGGCATTACCACTATAAACAAGATTGCCTCTATTGAATTGGATTACTGAAAATATAGAGTTCTTTCTTCTTATTAAATTTCCTCCCTTCTTCTATACAGTAAAAAAAGCTTCGAGTTCTTGTTCCATATTTATTCAAAGTAGTAGTGTAACTTTGAATAGAGTTGAGTAGGTTTTGTATCCTGGAGGTGAAATTCGTTGAGAACCATTACACCAGTGTGGGACGAATTAAATACCTTAAAGATAACATCTTTTCGGTGTGCCTAACCTACTGATTCCTTACCCACAAATCTAGTCATATATACAACAAGTAGGAAAGAGAATGAATAAAAGAAATAGTAAAAATTCTTTGCTATTTTGGGCAGTTTACACTAACTTGGGACAAACGAAAAAGGAAATAAACTAACTTAGGACGGACGAAAAAAGAAATAAACTAGCTTGAGACGGAGGAACAAAGAAATAACTTTACACTGACCTAAAACGGAGGGAGCGTATTCTATTCTAGTAAATAATTGTTTTTTTCTAGTGCGTGGGCGCGCATACTTTCTACCACTCTCACTCACATATCATGATCATATATTGATATGGCTATTTTTGGAACTGTTATTTTTTAAAAAAAAATCTTATCAAATCAAAGTAAAATCAAATTGACCATTAAAAATGGTGACTAATATTCCGGGACTGTGGAGTTTTCGAAAATCCCTATAAATTTCCGAATTTCTTAACCAAGTAAGAAGCTACCTCATCCACATAATAAAAAAGAGATGCATTTACAAGATAACATAATCATCAATGAGATATAAAATCACTAAAAGTAGAAAAAGAAAAAGAAAAGAAAAAGAAAAAGAGAGAACTTAATATCCTATCTCATCTAAAAGGTTGCTTGAACAATTTTTTCATGGGGCATTACATCAAGTTTGATGATCAAAAGTTTGAGAAATGGTTGTGTGAATTTTGCACCATTTGTAAGTCTGTTGTTGTTTGGCATGAATTATCGTCACTTATGAGGTTCCTGCAAGAATTAAAGATAACAAGAACATATTAACATATTATTAGGTTAGAGAAAGATAGTTTACGACACGACAATTCATATGATCGCCACAAAAATATTGAAAATGGTAGAAGAAAATTCATGTTTCCGCCTCACAAAGTTTGTCATCGACATAAGTTATCAGCTGTATGAGCCCGATGAGTATATAACAAAGGTCAATTAGAACTTTATCTTTGACTAAAGAATGCATTTTGCTATTGTACTGGATGTGCATGTACAATTGCATGGATTTGGAACTTTTGTTGCTACTGTTATGTTGTAGTAGCTGTAGCAACGACCCAGAGTGATGCACACCTCCCCTGCTTTAACATCAACGGTTGAGATTCTTTTCACCCGTGTGTGGGCCGGGCCAAATAAATCCCTACCTAGATGTTAAAACTGGGGAGCCATGTTTTAATCTCAGCCATTGCTGCCACGTTGTACCATAACAGTGGCAACAACGGTTCCTTGTCCATCTACTGGCAAATTTTGTAAAGAACAAGTACTTCTATATAAACCCCATGAAGGAAGTGGGTTTTTTTTTTTTTTTTTTTTTTTTTTTAATGTATGTATCAAAAAGAATTATTTAACACAAATGTTGGAAGTAAAAATAAATACTCCCTCTGTCTCGGAAAATGGGAAAGATAGTCCTATTTTGACTTTTTATGGTCAACAAAAATAAACTTTAACCAAACAGTGGTGTCAATTTAATGATCATAATGAAATTCTAAAATTTGTTATTGATAAATCACTTAATGATTCATCAATTACAAATTTTAGAATTTCACTAGAATGACTAGATTGTCAATAATGGTTGGTCAAAATTCATTTTTGTTGACCATAAAAAGTCAAAATGAGACTATCATTCTGGGACAGAGGGAGTATTTGGTATGGATCTTACTCTCTTGGTCGAGATGCCCAAAGGGAACTCAACGCTCTTAGTCGCCCATAATATTCGCCGATAACCAAGAAGCACCTTGCTGCTTGTCGAACAGTCAATATCCGACGTAGTTGGTGAAGGGTTTGTTGTCTCAAATTATCAGCCTATATGTATTTCACCATTAATTTAACACAATTTTTTTCATTAATGACAGCAAAATAAATCCTTTAAAAACAATAAAGAGACAAGAGTATGAGCAAACAATACAAATCTCAAACTCTAAAGCTAAGAATATAAAATGGTAATTGATCTGGTCTGTTTCAAACAACTTGTAAGAATATAATGAAAATTCATTTAAATAAGTTTAGACCTATATAATGTCTTATCTAAGAATATGAATTATCTCATCATTTTTTTTAAAGTAGTATCCTCTTCTCAATTAATTTAAAAAATGGTGAACTTATTAATATAGTACATTGTCATCAAATATTAAAAAAAAGTTGTCGATAGGGGAAGCGAGTGTTTTGATGTCACTTCTAAACCACGTATGATTGAGACATTTTTCGATGAAACGGCTGCATTAAAATGTGCATTTTGAAATGAGTAGAATGAAATTGTAAGAAGCTAAGCAACATGTATTTAATTTCACCATGAAAATTATTGGAATAGAAGTTCTCGACGACCTTTTTTTAGGAAGCGGGAATTATTGTATTTATTTTGCATATATTCTGTTTCTATTTGATGCTTCAAGTCGACCTAAAGAAGACAGTGACAACAAGATGAAATAATTTTGTTTCATTGCCAATTGGTTTAAATTTCTATGATGAATACGCACGCGTATCCTTTTTGACAATAACTGATTATCTACTCACCATTGGTTTCTATTGTAATTTTTCATTAACAATCTAAATATTCTTTTATGTTTTTAAGTCAACTAAAATGTTGGGGTGTTCAGGTGACCTTACGTGTAGCTGAGCTTTGCCAAGGCTTACAATACCATGATAAAGTCTTAAGTTCCATCCCAAAACCAATTGGCAATGGGAGGAGTGACCCTGGATCTTTATATAGTCAGACATTGGTTAGTTAATTCCCGATATGGGATAATTGCTCCAACAGAAACACTAAAGTACTGAATAGACAGTAAGACTGGGATTTAAGACACCCTTTTCATCTTATCTTGACCTATCTTTAGCAACAATAAAGAAGAAATTTTGTAAGACACCTCAATTCCCATATTTGGCTAGTGCATTTTATTGTTGTCGCACCAAAGATATAAAGTTTTTGGATATGTAGATTTCTTTGAAAAGTGCTTCAATCAACACACATTTGGCAGATTTATTTATATGTTCATCTCACTTTTACGTAGCTTTTCTAGGCAAGCCTCTTTATACTTTATAAAATCAATTGCGTAAAGCACTATATAGAGTTTATTACTTGACAAGGAAGTATTCTATCTTAGCCTAATGGTTAGGGAAAGGCCAAGCAAAGTTTAGCAGTATCAAGAATAAAAGGCCTTACAAAATCTTTCAACTTTTTGTCTAAACTTCCCGTACCCATGGGTTCTATCGAGCGATGACTATTTCAAATTCAAGACGGATAACACAGATGCATTTAGTGGCGAAGCCACCTCAAGGAGAAGGGAGTACTCTTGACCACCTTAATTTTTGATATTTAAAAGCACGCTAAAAATGTTATAATTTGTCAGTTTTGACCCCCTTTACTCGCGGTAACATTTCTACCATGATATAATGTTGACCCGCCCTCACCATTAATTTGTGTTAAATTTTTATATGATAAGTATAATTTGTATTTCCAGATACCTTATGAACATGATTAATAAGGCAGCGACATTGTAGGTCAAATATATTGGCTACAAGATCATCAAAAGTGTTATGATATTTACCTGACGAACAAAGCCTTCGAGATTGGAGAGCTTGCCAAGTGCAATAGCCATATGATGCATGCCATCGTTGACAGTCCCACTAGCGATGGTGTCCATCAGAGATTGTTGTAGCTGATCCAAACCTTGGGACAAAGCTTCCTCCGCCTGTGTTGACGAGTGCTGGAGGCTATAAATCCCTACGACTTGTTGCTCCGTCAGTGGGTCCAGTTGTATCGCTAACATCTGATCGATTAATTTTTTTTTTTTTAAAAAAAAAAAAAAAAGATTTAGTCAAAAGCACAAAATAATATGATGGCAGAACATTGAAATGTACAGAGTGGCAATTGGCAAACCTAGTTTAATGTGTGCAGGATCCAAATTATTTAGAGCTAAAAAAAATAAATGAAATACACGAGAATATTTGTTCAACTTGACTGAGGACAATATTAAGGCGTAGTCTCTTTTTCAACTAAAAGTTGGTCAAAAATGATAAAATTCTCATCTTCAGTGCTAATTAGTCACTTTGCTCTGAAAATGTGATATTTTTCAAAGCTAAAGAGGGTCACTAACCATACGGTTTCCCTACTTATTATATTCCGATTATATTTCAATGCTACAACAGCCACACACACAAAAAAAAAAAAAAAAAAAAAACAAACCCAACATTTTATTATAAATTTTTTAGAGGTAGTTATTAGTTGATGTTTTCCATTACTTAATGGCGGATCCCATAAAAATTTACTCAATCGATATTTGCAATTTGTGACTTCATTGTGTGTGTAATACTCTCTCCGTCCCAAAATGATAGTCCTGTTTGACATTCCAAACATTTTAAGGTTACATTACAAGTCTTCAAAATTCTTGAGCCTTCATTTTGTCATTTTGAAAGTGGTACTAACTTTCTGGGACAAATTAAAAAGGGAAAGGGGACTATAATTTTGGGATGGAGGGAGCGTTACATATCATTAAGTGAAGCTAGAAAACTCAAACCTTGATTAGCTCAGAAGGCCGAAAACCGCCCATCCAGAGGAAGCAACGTTCAGCCGGGGTTACCCACATTCCGGTAATCAAGTGGAAGACGTCTGATTTGACAGCGACTCCCTTGAGGCTGAAAATTTCATCATAATGCGCTATGTATCCATCAACGACCACCCTTAGATCACCATCTGATAAATGTGCATGCAGTCCAGTTCGCAGCTCGGTCATGTGTCTTTGGTCATCATCTAGCCATCTTGAATATTCCATATCGAATATAGCAGCACCTGAAGTCATCAATTCTCAATTTTTTTTAACGAAATGTTACATAGAATTCAGTTTCCTAAAATCTTTGAAGTCCATGCAATCTGGAAATTTAACCAATTAAATGATTTAATCAAGAATCTAGTCTCGGGTAAAAGCTGACAAGAAATTAACATAAAATTATTGTGCTGTTATATTATATTTAAGTTTCTTGGTTGAACGTTAATTTTGTTAGAATTAAGAATATTATGCAAAAGCCACCAATTAAATGCCACCCCCAAGTCAAGGTTTGTCGACATACCGCTCACCCCACCCCCACCCTCCAACTCCACTAAAAAATTTAGTAGTCATGGACTAATTATCGATCAATTAGAAAGATTAAGAAACCAGGGTTGTAGGACATAGACCAGGAAATAACCTTATACTTGTCATAGCACATGCATTTGTCCACAAACAAACACCAAGTCTACTCAAGGTATATATGTATAATCAGCAGGCCCCATATTTTAAAATCGTCAGCAACTCTCCTGTATTATTTCTTGATTTACTACAAATTCTAAATCCCATTTCTCTAATGAAGTCAGAATATGATCCAATTGGATTTTCTTTTTAACATTTTTTTGTTTAATATTGTTGATAGGATTAAGACTGCCACAGATGAAACACTGTTACTGTCACTATTATGAAGCATAAGAGTCACCAAAGAAACGTTTGATGAGTGAAGATCTCTTAAGTTATCAGTTTAAGTCCGACATCTCAGCGAAATCAGGTCGGGATTAGAACGTGTTAATTAAAATTGTTCGTTTTGACAAGTTTTAATCCTAACCGTCAAATAGCTTCATTAGTTGGAATGAATGAAGATACTAAAGCCAGAGGCTTCGGGTCTATATCAAACTGCTCATTTGAATGCAATAAAATTCAAGAAAGGAACCACATAATAGAAAATAGATTTCATGTACAATTATCATATTACGAATATATTGTTGTACGCCTGTCAGAGTCAAATAATAGTAATTTTTTTTTCCTGTCAAAGGAATTGACTTTAAACTAATCTGCACTAAAGGTCAATCCTTAAGATTAGGGTAAACAACTACACGAATAGTAGACTCACCAGAACTGATGTTCCCACCTGCACCACCACCTCCACCCAGAAACAACCCCTATTAAACAAAAGAATCATGTCATCACAAGCTAACATTTATTTAATAAGCAAATATATATGTATATATATAAATATATATTTGGATTGCTTGTTTGTACCATTGCCCCTGCCTTTGATGCTTCTAAGGATCAGGATTGCGTAGATCATTACTATTTACTCCCTCCGTTTCATAATACATGTCATTTTAGACTCTTTCACACATATTAAAAAATGCAATTAATACATATTAAAAAGACATATGTGCCCCTAAAAATATCCAATTATCTAGGCATTTAAATGCTTATACAGGAAATAGTTCACAATTAATGAATAAGGGTATAATAGGTAAACAGGAGTAATTCTTTCTTGGTAATAGTAAAACGTCAAGTATTTTGGAACAAAAAATTGCTTCTAAAACGTCATGTATTATGAAACGGAGGGAGTATTATTTATCGGTACAACCCAATAGTCAAGATAAAATTACCAAAACAAAGTTATGTTGACACGATGTAGTCCCGAGCATTGGCTCAAAGGAAAAAAGTTTGGGGGAAGCAATTGCAAAAACTAAGAATCAAACACTAACCTGAGATCTAGCCCGTTGAAGATCTTGCTCCAACTGAGTTAGCCTTATTCTACTAGTCTCTAGCTGCTGTACATAAGCCTGCTCAAGACACCCCCCCAAAAAAAAAAAAAAAGACAGATGACTAAGTTAGCCGTTGGTATGTAAAAGTAGTCCTGGTTCCCTTTTTGTAGTTTGTTGTTTTTTTGTTCACTTCTATTTTTATTTTTTCTTACTTTTCATATAATCATAGCAAAATAGAAAGCATACTTTATAAATAAGCTAATAAGAAAAAAAAAAGTTGAGTCCAATTTTTATGGCCGCTAAAAATTGAAGGCGGACCTTTTTTCTGAGCCTGCTTTTCCTTGCCGCTTCTCTATTTTGAGCCAGTCGTCTCAATGTCTGCAAGAAAATGGAAATCTAACGTCAGCTTCATTTCCCCTAGCTGGAAACTTTTAGCTTGAAACAGTAATTTATTTTGAATCTAAAACAAATAATTTAGAGAATAAAAGAACATGAAAAAATAATATGTGTGCGCATCATTAAACCTTAGCATCCAGTACTCTATCTGATGTTGAACCAACTCCTTTTCTCTGCAACATTTAGAAGGAAAAAAAATAATAAAAAAAAATCAACCCAAAAATCATTATTTCTGGTGGATTAAGACATGATTGATAGGTGAGGGGGAGGGAAATTTAAATGTGTGGGGTGGCTATGTTTGTACCTAATGTGCTAGAGAACAAGGAAAAATTCTATTCCATTTTGAAACAAGACACAATATTGTTACAAAATTTAGTATTTATTTTTTGCCAACAAAGTCCAATGACCAGATGGAGCCCATAAGATAGTAAATGCTTGTTTCAATTGAAAATAATATATTAGTATTTGTTAATACTGTCCTATGGATATTTTTAAGTGCTGCACTATAGAAAATTGTTATGCATTACATTGTTGTAAATTTTAGCAATCCAAGCATTTAAAAACATATTTTTTTTACCAATATACATTATCTTCATGAAAAAAAAAGATTATGTCTTGTTACTTATTTTTTGTGGGTGAGGATTAACATTATAAATTCTGCTGAAAAGTTGAACACTTGAACTTATTATAAAAATATTAAGTGAAAAAATAATATATTGTCAAAATATAAAGTGATACAAAAGTTTACTACTACTCCTTAAGTCCCAATTTAAACTTCAAAAAACTTTTAGAATTCAAGAATTAAGAAAAAAGTGATGTATTGTGAGTGTAGATGATTTGGTATGAGAGAGAAAGGGGTAGAAAATAGTTAGTGGATAATTGTTGTGAGTATGACAAATGAGGTCCGCAAATAAAAAAGTTCAAAACACTTTTATTTTAAGGTTTTGAAGTTTAAAATGGAACACCAAAAATAAAAAAAATTGAAATTTAAATGTGACAGGGAGTATGTGATAGTGATACAAAGGCACAAGTCTTCAAACAGTACTTTGATGATTGTCTGTACATCAGATTTGGGTTCACTACTTCCAAGAAAGATTATGGCCAAAGCAAACAAACCCAAACTGCAGTTGTTGGGATGGGCAATTTTTTTTACTAGGAGTGTAAGAAAAGAAAAAGAATACTCACTCCAGTAAAAAAAAAAAAAAAAAAGATAAAACAATCCATGTTGTTCAAGTATTTTCATCAATGTTAAAAAAAAAAAAAATGCAATTATAACTACAACTTTCCCAAAAATTAACAAAAAAACACCCTTATTATTTATCTTTTCATGCATTATTTCATTATAAAGAGAAACAAAGCAATAAGATTATGGGTAAAATTGGTAACTGATGGTAAGTGGTGGGTGGGGGAGATTAGAGAGTAAAACCTTTTGTAAGGTGGATTTGGGAGGACCTTGACCTTGAGAGTGTGAAGATGCTCCTTCTCCTGTTCTTGGGCTATCTTCACTATCCATGTCTACTTGTGATGGTATCTCAAGCATTCCCTGATGATGATGGTCAAACCCTTGTTGACCAGAACTTGTTTTTCTACTACTTGTGCTTATGGGAGAATCTGGCCCAAAATGATCCTCCTCCCCCTCTTCTTCCTCCTCTTCTTCCTCTGGTTTACTTGCAATTCTATAATTCAATGCTGACCCTGAATCAGTACTCTCCCCACCTCTGCCTGATTTTGAAACCCCCTGAATTCAACAACCACAAAATAAAAAAAATAGAAAAAAATAATTATTCAAATTGTGTCCTCAAAACTCATCCCAAAATTTTCTTCAAATGGGTATTTCAAACTCATCTCAAGAATCATAAAAGCACAGTCTTTTTCAGATGGGTATTCAAGAAAAACTCAGGAAAAGCCAAATTTTTTATAAGGGTGTTGAAAAAGATTCAAAAGTTCACAAAAAGGAGAGCTTCTTTTTTGTTCAAGTTTTGTTTTTAATATGTAAGAAGACAAATGATCAGTCAAGGAAGGGGAAAGGGAAAGAAGAAGAGGAGGAAGTAGTAGTAGTAGTAGTAATAGTACAGTTTGGGTGTGATGGAATCTCATGGGCCAAGAAGGGAACATTTTCAGTGTAGCTGCTGGTCCAGGCCTTGATGATCCTGATGCTCCTGTGTATAAAGCTGCACAACAGAATCACAAAAGCAACAAAAAAATCTCTTGAGAATCAGCAAAAAAAGAAAGAAAAAAAATAAATAAATTAAAGTTATCTTCTTAATATACATAAAGTTGGGAAGAAAAAAAAAACCTAATCCCCTTTTCCATACTATTTTCTTTCTGCAGTTATGGAGTCAGTAAATCATGCAGGATTGCTCAGTTTCCTTTTCTGAAACCCCCCACATCACTCTTATCTCTTCCAACAACTATCATTACCAGAAATGGCATGTACAAGTTCCTCTCTGTAGACATATTCAAACCTCTCTCTCTCTCTCTCTCTCACACACACACACACATAACTTACTGGTTATGAATCATGATCAAGGCAATTGGGTTTTACTATGCTTACTTAAAATGGCAAGTACTCTTCTTTGTGGAGTGTAGATATATTCAAACCTCTCAAAATTTAGTTTTCTTTATGCTTTTTTGGTTTACCCCTTAGAAAATGTCAGAAAAAAAGAGAAAGTAGAGAGCATACGCAATTTGGACTCATCATTATTGATCTTAATTCCTTGCAGCACAATAGCCTCCTCCAGCTCTCCAAAATCAAAAGCTGGTCCTTCTTGATTGCTGTGGACCAAAATTTTACAAATATGTGAATTAAACGCAAAAAGTCAAACAAATTCAAGAAATGAAGCAAAACCCATGTAGAATTAAGCTAGTGTGAAGAGTAGATGGAATAAATTCTTACATGAAGCTTGAATTTGAATGATTTAGCCCCGGAAAAACCGCGTAAGGGAGGTGGTGGTGGGGGTGGTGGTTTGAGGGTCCAGAGCCTGACAAACCAGCCTCTCCAACTCTATGACTCGCCATGCAATCAACTCTTTCAGACCATTTCTCAAACAACAAAACTGCAATACATAAATATAAACAAAATCCTTTAATATACTACTAGCTACAAACTCCCCAAAACGAGTGTCCATTTCTGATATATACAACCACGACTCAAAATAAGTGTCCATTTTTTTTCTATTCGGAACAAAGGAAAATGAGAACTAAATTTTGTTATGGCGAGAACAGGGGAATTGAAATGGTACCTCAGTGATGATTTTCTTGAAGGTGATCTTGAAGAAAAATAAATAAATCTTGGAGCTGAGAGGAAGAAAAGAAAGTAAGAACCAGAAAACCAAAACACTAGTAGAAGATCAAAGCTTTCATGTCAAAGAAAGTATATCTAAGTAGCCACCACAAAAGAAGGTCCTGTCTTTTTCTCAATTTTTTTTTTTTTATTAAGAACTCAATGGGTCTCTTTCTTTCACTCTCTCTCCTTCTCAATGAAGGAACCTGTGCATTGATTATTCTGTTTGGGGATTTTGTAATTATTACAGATTTTTCAAACTCAACCCCTTACTCTAAGCTAAGGGGTTTGAAACTGAGTTGAGATCTCTTTGTACAATTTTGTGTTTGTGTGCTGCTCTCTGTAACATTTGTATTATAATAATTTACATGTTTGAATAATATTAATATAATGTCAATTCTATTAATTGTGAGCTGCTGGATCACTTGTGGTATAGGGAGTAACACACAAAATGATACCGAAAATTTGGAACCCCGAAACTTCTATTGCTAGTGGCAAAGTTCAAAAAAGAAAATTAGAAAATCAAAATCATCGCATATAAATAAATGTGATATATAAAATGATCAAAATGATACCATAATAGAAATTTTATCACAAATTAAGAAGCTCAAATTGATAAAACGGTTATTTTTTGTGCACGTTTAAAAAAGTTAAGACACCAAAATGATCATTTTAAAATATTAATATAGTCAAGTGATCCTTATGTTTCGCTACTCGCGTCAGTCATCAGTTTATAATCTAGGGTCCGAGGGACATTCTTGAGTTTGATTAGTAAAGATTAAATTGAATTTACAAAATACTATACATTGATAGAGCTTTAAACTGACTATTGTCCGTAAAAAATGTTTCATAACTTAAATCGGAGTCAAGATCTCCAGTACTAATTTGTATATCACTCTATGCATCGTTTGTAGTTCAATTGTTTATATGTTTATGTTTAATTGATATTAACTTGATGTTAACTTTAATACTTGTAAAACATTAAGTCTTTAGTAATATAAAATATAATGTGATACATAATATATAAACTACTTAATTAGTCAACAATTGAAAAACATTGTAGTAATAAATTTCTGAGAAGAGCAATTCAAAATGTGTACCTAGTGCACAAAAATATTTTTTGTCCTTGCAAGTAAGACTTGCCTTTCCTCATGCCTTGTTGGCTTTATGGGGTTTGAAGACAAAAACATCATTAAAAAATAAAATAACAAATTTTGTTTGTTTGTTAGTTAGTAAAAGAAGGAGGAGAGAATTAAATAAAAATAGAAGAAGAAGATAAAAGTGGGGTCATTGGGCAGGAAAGGAACCCACTAGAATCACTGACTCCTACTCCACATTTGTAACCGCCTGTGCTTTCTTATTGGCTCTTTTTCATGCCCCTTTCACACTTTCGCATGCTATTACTCGTGAACACTTATTTTTAATTTCAGTGCTGGTTTGTTTTGGTTTAATTTGAGTAACTTATGGATTTTAATTTAACTAAATTACAATTAAAGTATTTGTTTTCAATTATTTAATTTATCTCAATTTTTTATTTATTTTTTAATAAAATAAGATTTTTTTGGAGATAAATTATTATTTGTGGACGACATATGTGTTTAATTAATTTTAACTATACAATCATTAAACTTGCTTGCGCTACGATATTTCATAGTACACGTTACAAGAGAGCAATGAGATATGGGCTACAGCGTGTGCATCAATGATATAACATTTACTACTCTCTTTTAGAAATAATCTCATTTGATAATTTTTTTTTTTATAATGAGCTTATTGAGTTACATGTTCTTGAAATACTCCCTCTGTCCCTAAATGAGTGTCCATTTTCAAGAAATTTTTGTCCCTAAATGAGTGTTTTTTTTAACATAACTTTCTCACTAAACGTTTTTTTTCGAAAATTTTTTCACCGGTTTCTTTATACGTGCAAAACTAAAGGTTTGGAAAGGAGATTACAAGATTATATATGAATCGTTGTTACCAAATTGTTCAAAAAGTTGAGATTTTCAGTGTCCCTTAAAATGAAATTTGGACACTCATTTAGGGACAGAGGGAGTAATAATTTTTCCATTTATTTATAAATGAGACAATAATATAAATCAACGCAACTAAAATGTAATTCTGAAAGTCATTTTTTCCTAATACTAGAAGCAAAAAGGTTACTATAGAGTTTTGAATTTAAAAATATCACTTTATTATTACGTTTACCAGTTTTATAGTTAAAGACGAGAGTATTATTATCTGTAAATTCATCTTTTTTTCATTTACATATTGTCGATTTTCACTGTAAAATTAGTGTTTTTAACTAGTGTCCCCAATTAATAAGTTGAGAAGTCTAAAAGGAATACACAACACTCATTGCATTACAATGAGGCTTGAACCACAACGTCAAAGTAAGGTTAAATATAAAGTCACAAAAAAGTGCCACAAAATTTAATGTGCAGAATAATGTGTCATAACTTTATTGGTGCTTTTAATTAGAGTGTGACGAGTCCATAATCAATGCAATCAATAAAATATCGCCACCATATTTTGTATCCATCACTTTGTGACTTTTTTGTGCCTTTTAACTTTGCCCACAAAGCAAAGATCCTTGTGTTTTGCCAAGCCAGATAAGTTGCTTACATATGGGCAGATTTGTGTAAACATAGTGAAAATTGGAGATTTTTTTTATTAAATCTGCGAAAGTATTGCATGTAAGTGCACTAGGGATGGCCAAACCGGACCGGAACCGTCGAACCGGCCCGGAACCGGAACCGAAAAAACCGTAATCGCCATGAACCGCCACGAAAACTGGAACCGTTTTGGATAAGGGCCGGTTAAGGTTCAACCCCCCAAAAAACCGTGAACCAGCGGTTTCGAACCGCCCACCAAACCGTGAACCGGAACCGTCTGAACCGTCAGTAAAACCGTTAAAAAACCATCAAATCATTAGATTTCTAACAGTTTCATCAGAATTAACCGTTACTAATGGAAGATTGACAAGAAAAGTTGTGTTTTGACAGATTTTTTAGCCAAATTCAGTGAATGAAAATAATAAAATTTGGTTGTCCCCCTCATTGTAAATTTGCCTTTAATTAATAAAATTTAAAGGGTACCGTCCATTTTTTCTTTTATAAACTATCATTTATTTTATTTTTTCTATGTTTGTTTTTCAATAAAATGTTGATTTAGTTTTTTTTTTAAAAAAAACATCACTTATGAAATAATTTTTAAGTTGTTTATTCATTATTGTATGATAAAAAAATAAAAAAAAAAGGTACCGCGGAACCGGTGTAACCAAGGGCCAGTTAAGGTTCACATAAAAGTCAAACCGGAACCGGGACCGGCGTTGGCCATCCCTAATGTGCACCCTTAACAAATAATTATATCTATTTTAGCTGCAGCTAGCGATTAACAATAATACTTCAGAAATCAATAATAATTTAAGTTAAATATTATATATATATATATATATATATATATATATATATATATATATATATACTCCCTCCGTCCCACTCGAATTAGGACAAATTTCCATTTTGGGTGTCCCATTCGAATTAGGACAACCCAAAATAGAAGTGTTTTATTTAATGGGACTCACATTCACACTCACAACAACTTTCCACTCATTATTCTCTACCCCACTTTCTCTCTTCTACTTTAATTTTCATACTCACAACACCTACTCCACTAACATTTTTCCTTAATCCCCGTGCCCAACCCAAAAATCCTAATTCGGGTGGGACGGAGGGAGTATATAGGTAGGTGCTCAAATCAGAACCTAAATATCGTGAGAACCGTGAGAACTTAATGTATCCAATTATGTATCCAAGTGCACATTAGATACATTAGTTTTTACCTAATGTATCCAAGTAATATATCCAATGATGTATCCAAGTCAAGTAATGTATCCAAGTGAACCATTGGATACATTAGTTTTTACCTAATGTATCCAAGTTCTCACGGTTCTCACGATATTTAGGTTTTCACATGAGCACGACCCTATATATTGTTGGGTTTTGCACAATCGTGCGCAGAAGAATAAACCCAAAAGCCTAGATCCATTCATGATGATTAAATTAATACGAAGTTGAATTTAGAATACTAACCGTGATGGAGCTTTAAAATTTTTCGGATCTTGAATCTTTGTTCTTCGCGCTCTTGAATCACGATCGCAGGAACACACCTTGAATCGGAGAATCACGAACTTGAAGGAGTTGAGATCAACGCCCTCTATGTGTATCCACACGCGAACGAATATCAAGAACAACTTCTTGATCTGAACTGCTAGATCCAAAGTAGGCTATATGAAATTAGAGTTCTTGATCTTTGATTCTCAATCTTTTATCAAGAATATTGTTTCTCCAAACAACTAGGTTTCATATGTTTAATGGCTGGTGAAGAGATGCTTTTATAGTCCCTAGTCCTTAACCCTTAAGGACCTAGGAAACCTAAATCCCGTCACCACAATTAAACTGCAGATTTTCAGCCAAGGCAGCTCTGGCACGGTCGTGCTCACAAAAATGGCATGGTCGTGCCATTAGGTGCGACAGTGCCTTGCCCCCCCGACGATTATTGGCACGGTCATGCTTTATAACTGGCACGGTCGTGATTTATATCTGGCACGGTCGTGCCAGACCAAAATTATGCCCTTTTGCTTTTTTAAACAATTCGTTCTATTGTGTGTGACCCCATAGGATTATATCAAGTTGGCAATGAGTCCAAACACATTTTGTTCTCATAAATCATGAGCGAACCCTAGCAGGCCATCATGATTACCCAAATGATACAACTTTATCAAAGTTCGCTTATCCTTTATAGAACATATCACAATCCTTTTGTCCACGATGTCATTGAGCGTAAGCCATGGTCAATGGTCAACTTACAATGCTCAATACTTTTCTCGATTCCAAATAGTTGATAACACAAATGATATTGATCATATCAATTCATTTGAGCAGGGCCATGCATTTCATCAATACTATTCATCGAGGGGCCCAAGCTTGACATCTCTCACGAGGAGGGACAAATTTTATCTTAACTTATTACATTTCCCTACATAGCTTCGATCATGCCAAGCATATCCTTTATAATCCATTATGTGGAAGATCGTAATAATCTCAGGTCTAAGGATTCAAATGATATAACTATTAGAGGTTTAATTATGACATTTTGACCATGACATAAACCTCATAGTTGGGTCATGTCCAGTATGTGTTCCCCAACACATACCCATAAGTTTAACTTGTATCCCATACACATGATCATCGAATTAAACTTATACTAGTTCTTCATAAGTACTAGGGACGGAGATTATTATAACAAAACATGTAGCAATAAATAATAATCCAAAACATCTCTTTATATAATAGAAAAGTGATAACAAACATTGTCAAACAACGTGCCAAAATAACATGCCTAGGGCATATACACCAACATATATATATATATATATATATATATATATATATATATATATATAGTGATCAACTGAAATTTAATCTTTTACTAATGCCTACTTAAAAACCAAATTTAATCCAAAACATTTTTTTTTTTAAGGAAAAAAAAGTAGTCAATATATATATGTATAAATATAGTAATCAATGTGACTACTTAAAAACCAAAGTTGTACAATTAGAAAATCTCCCTCCTAGGCTTTCCATTAATCTTTTACTAATGCCTCCAAACGAAGATTGTGTTTCACATTGACTACTCCCCTCTCTCTCACCTCAACTATGTGCGTTTGTGAGAGAGAGAGAGAGAAAGAGAGTTGTTTTGACGTTAAAAGGTTTTAATATTTTTTTTATTACAAACCAATTCAACCAAACAATTACAATAATAATGGCCAATAAGAAAGCCCACTTGTATTATAATTCAAGGCTTAATAAGAAAGAAGATGGATTTGTTTGGTATTATCACCTTTGTTTTGTTGAAGGGTCAACATCTATTCCCTGTCATCACCTAAAACTAAAACCACGCCACGTCAATAATCTTTTCCTTTAATAGAAATTTTATCACCATTGAAATGTGGTGTCTCTTGCATTAAAAGGTCTAATGCTCATGACTCAAAGAGTGGATTAAGTGTGTTCATGTCCTTTATTTGGGACATTATTCCCTCATTTGGTACTATTGTCGTTGGAGCAGGTTTTAGAAGGAATTAGTTTCTCTATAAATTATAAAAAAAATCATTTTTTAGTATTACTCTTAAATCTTAAACCTTAAATCGTAAATCTTAAACTCTATATAAACATGACTTTTTATAACTTATGAATGAACTAATTTTCCCCAAAAAATTTTTGGTTGTTTATGTGCTACTTTTCTTTTGATCCGTAACGAGTTTCGTAGTTGACAGGTAAAAATAAAATAAAATACTCCATCTATTCCGGACCCATGATCCGTGGGCATTTTTTTTTTTTTTTTTTGTATTTTTTCGGTTTGCCAAAGGTAATACTTACTATAACTAAATGTAACAAACGTGTTACTTATATGTAACCGTTTGTATACATAAAAGTAATATATATACAGTAAATAACAGTGTTTTTTTATGTTTTCTTTATTTGCTAAAAGTAATACTTATTATAACTAAAATGTAACGAACGTGTTACTTATATGTAACAGTGTTTATACATAATTGTAACACATGTATAAAAAATTAATAATTCAACAATTTACACTTTAGAAATAAAAACACTTGTGTTAGTAACATTATAAAAATAAGAAAATAATAATTTTTATAAACGAATGTTACATTTTACTTGTATAATAACATTATAAAAAATTTACGTTTACTTGTATAATAGTATATCCATATGTTTTCAAATAATAAGTTACAATGGGTTCAATTTATCATGATACATGTAAAAGTATTACATTATCTATAGAAATCTGTTACAATTTCATCTATTAAAGTGCTACATTTATTTGTACAAATAATTACATTCATGTGTATAAGTTTTTATTTTTCAAATGTTACTTTCTTTCAAAAAATAAAATCAAAATACTCAAAAAAATATTCTGAAAAAACACTATTATATTTCAGTATAACGATAATTACATTTAGTTATTGTTAGTGTTACACGTATTTATAGTTAGTATTACAGTTGAAAGATGAGTATAATGAGCTATTTTTTTGTTTGTAAAACTGGTGTTATGTTTACTTATAAATAGACGTGACCATCCGGTTATAACAGGCGGTTAATGGTTATAACCACCGGTTAGGAAATCCGTTAAGTTCTAATCGTAACCTAACCGGCTAACCGTGATGTCCGGTTACGGTTAACCAGTTAATCCGATTATGTGATTTTTTTTTATTTTTTTTTAAAAAAAACATTTTTTAGCCATTTTTTGTTAGAAAACTAACAGAAATCATAAAAAAACTGACAGAAAATGAAGGAAAACACTAATTTTGTTACAAAAAACTAACAAAAACCGTTTAAAAACTAAATGCAATTCTAAAAACTAACTCAAAAATGTTAGGAAACTGACGTTTAATATAGACGGTTGAAATGACGGTTAGCTTCCCAGTTATAACCGGCGGTTAACCGGTACGGTTGAAAAATGGCCACGTCTACTTATAAACAATGTTACTTTATAAGTAACACAATTGTTACATTTAGTTAGGGCCTGTTTGGTAAAGCTGAAAATTAAGCTTTGAAAATGTAGAGATGAAATCATTAAGTTGCTGAATTTTGTAAGACTTCAATTTGTTTGGTACTGACAAACTACATACATCTGAATATAATCAAAATCGTAAATAAACACTCAAAAATTAGTCTCATCTCTTTCACTTGATTATTCTTATTGTTTATCCTCAAACAAAAATAGTCATATTTCTTAAAATAAATAATTATAATTTAAAATTATTTGTCAAATCATCTTTTATCTAAACTGATAATAATAATATTTGAACAATTTTTTATTGGTACTTTCATTTGTCTCACATTAATAAAGTTCATCTTCACTATTTTGATCAATTTTACTAAACTTTGACAATTTTTTTCGATAACAATTAAAATATTATCAAAATTTAAAATATAAAAATAATTTCATTTTAATTTAATATATTTAATTTGTATGAAAAAATAAAATATTTCAACAAAAGAAAGTAACATTAAATAAAAAATAAAATGTTGATGAGTGGGTTTGAACCCATTATTCCCTTTCATTATCTTACATACTCTTACCTTGTTAAGACTTGTCATACTAACTTAAAATTAATAGCTTATTTTAAGATAATCTTAACAATTTAAGTGATTAAAAATTCCCTTACCAAACAAGCTTAATTTTTTAATCTCTTAAAGTGTTTCAAATTAAGAGCTTAACTTAATTGGGTTACCAAACAGGCCCTTATACTAAGTATTACTTTTGGCAAAAAAAAAAAATAGTAAAAAAAATAATATAAAAACTAAAAAAAACAAATTTTTTTCCTGGAAAAATAATTTTTTTTGGGGGCCAATGGGTCTATGCCACGTGACAGATTTTGAGTGGAGAATGAGTTGGGATCTTACGCTTCGCGGAGAATGTTGTACACGGGTCATGGGTCGACCCGCCTCTTCTATGAGACGGATCTAGGTGTTCTCACAAGAGACCACCCCGTTAATAAATGAGACAATTAATACAAATTTGTTGGTATGTATATACTCCCTTTAGTCTCATTTTTTAGCCTCATTTGTAAGTAAATAGATTGATTTTTTTTGACCGGAAATATAAGCAAATCGTCTCAGTTTCATCGCAAAATTATTATAAGCAGTTGTATTTAAGCGACAATTTCTTATTATCCGGTTATATATATAGAAACAAGAATTAAGTATCGTTATTGGAATTAATTTGATAAATATACTACATTTCTATGAGGGAAGAAGGGTGGTAGGGGTGATGGGACTAGGGATGGCAACGGGTCGGGTACGGGCCGGGTTTTGCCAAACCCGAACCCGACCCGAAGAATGTATTACTAAAACCGAACCCGCCCGGCCCGGAGATCACCTAAACCCGAGCCCGAACTGAACAGAAAGATTGAAAATACAAATCTCTATGAGCTTTTTGGCTTTGATAAAATAGCAGTAAGAACCCAGAAAATGAATCATCAAAAAATGGGCTGAAAGTAAATTCGTAGAGAGAGAGGGAATTATAGTAACATACGGGTTTCGAAAATGGTAGATGACACAACTTACCTCGATTGTTGATGGAACACGGTTGATGGAGGTGGATGACGGCGGACAGCAGAAGGCGGAAGGGGAAGGCGGAAGCGGAAGGCCAGGAAGGGAGCCAGAGCGCCGTGGATTTCTAGACGGCGACAACAATCGTCGATTACCCTCTCTCTCTTCTCTTTCCTTAGCGCCGTAATGTAAATTGTAACCCTAATCGCCATTCTCTTCTCTCCTAGCAAAGCAACGGCGTCGGCGTATTCTGATTTCTGTGTTTGCGTATAACCCTAAATCCCCTCTTTCTCAGAATCAACATATATATACTGGGTTTGGGGGTAATAATTGAAGGACATAAGGGCAGAATAGGGAAATAACATAAAATCATAGTTTGCGGGTCGGGTCCGGGTCGGGACCCGTCGGGTTTGGACGCTTACCCGAACCCGAACCCGGCGGGTTTCTAAAATGTCTTACCAAACCCACCCGTGACGGTCCGGATTGTCCCGGATACGGATCGGGTTCGGACAAATTGCCATCCCTAAATGGGACCATCAAAATTTGACAGGGAAGTGGATATTACAGATATTTTATGTTTCCTCTATCTACCACCTTTGTAGTTATTTTGCTCTTACCAATTATTCCATCCCCACACCAATGATTGTCCAAATAAAAGGTTTAGACAAAATAAAAATAAAAATCATATGGATTAGGTCTATTAATCATGTCTTGAATCTTTGTTGAAGTAGCTCTCAATATAACTTTCTTTCTTTTTTATGCATAAAGTTGCCGTTGGTTTTTGTTAGAGCAGTCAATTTTGGGATCTTCCTGACATATATATGAGATGAGACGGGATAGTATATTGTAGGTCTGTATAAATACGAGACTATTTGGGACGTCTGGTTTGGGACGCAGAACAAAAAGGAATGGGATGGGATAGGACGGGGCGTCCCGTATTGATGCAGGACGAAAATATAATTATATCAAATATTATAATTATATTGGTATTTAATTATTGGTTAGGATTAATTAGTATTTTTATTATTATTTTCGTCATTAATTTTAGTAGGTTAATTTTAGAGGATTCTAGGATAGATTTTGAGTCAATTTACTAGTTTTTAAGTCCTATTAGGTTACTTTATAGGTTAAGAGTAATTCTAGAAGGTTTAGGAGCGTTTTTCAAGTTTTATAGACACTATAAAATAGGCCTAAAATTGTAATCCGAAAATTGAGAAAATTACCACCTAATCCCTCATCCTAACTGAAATTACCACATAATCCAAGGCCATATTTTCATTTACCATCTAGTCCAAGCCAATATTTATATTTACCACCTAGTCCATTAAAATTATTAAATCCCGAAACTACCTTACTATAAATAAAACCCTACCTCCTCCTCCCTTTCACGCAGTCACACACACGCACGCCCCCGCTCTCTCTCTAACCCGGCAACCTTTCACTCACTACTTCCTCTCTCTACCCTAACCCCCTCCGGCGACCCTCCGATCCCCATCCTCCGACGACCCCTCTGATCCCCATCCTCCGGCGACCTCCCTTCCACCGGCCTCCCTTCCCCCGGCGACCCCTCCGATCACCATTACCGTCCCAATCTCCTGTTGTCTTCTTCATCTCCTAGCACCTCAATTTGGTAAGATCTGTCCAGATCCGGCGACCCTACCTCTGACAGTTACAGATCTAGATCCATTCCCCTACCTCCTCCATCTCCGCCACCACCATTCCTTCCCCCAAACAGTTGGACTTTTATTCTCTCCGACTTGCCTTCCGAATTAGGGACGACCGGAGCATTTCTGCGTGTGAAGACTTTTATCGAAAAACTTCCCTTCAGTAATCCTCTATTTGCGTCCATATGCACCTGATGAGTTCAAATTGTCGAGTTTGTCTAAATTAGGGTTTTGGGTTTTCTAAGAGTGCAATTTTTTTCTGGTACAGATGCGGTTTTGATCTGGGTTCGCTGTTGATGAGGAATCTGGGTTTTGTAGTAGCTGGGTGATATTCTTTTAGTTGTGGAAATGGAATGGTTGGTGTCGTCGATCTCTGCTTCAGCTTTTTTGTGGTTGATTTTGGTGTTCTATCAGTTATCAAGGGGGTCTGCTAACGGTGAAAGTGTGTAGCTGTTGCCTTTTGCTTGTCATTGACTTGCTTGCCTGGTTCAAGTTAATTTGTGTTTGTGTTGACTTTGTTTGACCTTATTGGGGATTATCAAATTTGTGTATTAACTGAATTTAGGTTTCTATAATGGTTAACTTGAACTATATACTCGATTACGTTTGGGTTTTTTTCTTCCTATATTTGAGCTGTTCTTGTAATAATGCCGTATTTGAATGAGGTGGAGCTTGCTTGTATTTTTGTTAGTTTACGTTAGATGATCGATACTGAAATAAATGCTTTGCTAACCAAAATAGAAGCTACAAAGATTAATGCTTTGTGTGAAGAAAGAAAAATAGCTACCCTTAAGAGCAGTGAAGAAAGAAAATTGAACTTGTTTTTGAAAAAAAGAGGAACTTGTTCTTGGAATTTGTTCTGGGAACAACTGTGAACTTGTTGTTAGAACATATGTGAACCTGTTCTTAGAACAAATGCGAACTTATTTTTGGAACAAGTGCGAACTTGTTATTGGAACAATTGCGAACTTACAATTGTGAACTTACAATTGCGATCTTACAATTGCGAACTTACAATTGCAAACTTGTTTTGGAACAAGTGCGAACTTGTTATTGGAACAATTGCGAACTTACAATTGGAACAATTGCGAACTTACAATTGTGAACTTACAATTGCGATCTTACAATTGCGAACTTACAATTGCAAACTTGTTTTTGGAACAAGTGCGAACTTGTTATTGGAACAATTGCGAACTTACAATTGCGAACTTACAAGTGCGAACTTACAATTGCGATCTTATAATTGCGAACTTACAATTGCGAACTTGTTTTTGGAATAATTGCGAACTTGTTATTGGAACAATTGCCCGAACTTACAATTGCGAATTTACAATTGCGATCTTACAATTAAGAACTACAATTGCGAATTTGTTTTTGGAACAAGTGCGAACTTGTTATTGGAACAATTGCGAACTTACAATTGCGAACTTACAATTGCGAATTTGTTCTTGAACTTACAACTGTGAACTTGTTCTTGAACAACTGTGAATTTGTTCTTGATTTTTTATTTTTTATTTTTTTGAAAAATGTGAATTTGTTGTTAAGAGCTGTTAATATGTTCTTGAAGAAAATGTGAAGTTGTTTTTTTATATAAAAAGAATGATTATTTTTTTTAAAAAAATAAAATGGTCGCCGGAGGTTGTCGCCGGAAAATGGTCGCCGGAGGTGGTTGGGATGGGTGGTCAAAGGTGGTCATGGTGGTTGGAGAGAGAAAGTGAAATGATGGAGGGAGTGGCATTAATGTAATTTTTCATTATTTATTAAGGGCATTAGTGTCCTTTTATTGTCCCTTGGACTAGGTGGTAATATTGCAAAATCCTCTTCCTAGGTGGTAATTTTGATTAGGATGAGGGACTAAATGGTAGTTGCCCCTTGAAAATTAGACTTCTTTTATTAAAATTTGATTTCTTAGCAATTATTTATCCTTCTGTCACCTGAATAATTGGTTTCGATCAATTATTTGTTACAAATTCCGCTGCGTCTTCACATCAGTTGGTATCAGAAAAGGACGATCCTTGGACGATGGCTAACAATGGAGGAAACAACGAGGACACACAAACCATTCTTGCTGGTATCGCTGCTCTTACACGTTTGATGGAGCAACAAGCAAGTTTGATGGAGCAACAAACAATGCGTCAAGAGCTTTTGATGGCGATTGGCAGTTGGCGGTGGTGGTGATGTCAACCCTGGAAACCGAAACGGCGAGCGTGAGGAAGATCTCCGTCGCGTTGATCCGTACGGTAGTGTTAATCGTAATAATCGTGATGAGGGGGTCATGGGAGCACCCCCCACGCCCTAATAGTCGTGAGGAAGATCTCCGTCAAGTCAAATTATTTTCTTCGTTCGTGATGACTGAGGCTATTCCTAGAGCAACAAAGGTGGACAATCATAGTGTTGGACCCATTGATCAAAATCCAATTGTTAGTGTTGATGTGGATTTCAAAGGAGAAAAGGTTAGTAATATTTTTTTTTTTTCCGATGGTGGAGAGATTGCTCCAGAATCGAAATCCGATTGGCCACTTTTTGAAGTGGTGGTGGAAGAAGAATGTGTAACCGAGTCCTTGGACGTACATTCTGAGGAGCCCCTTTTTGAATTGATGGTGACGGAAGATTATGTGGATCCGTGCTCGAAAGAATTGTACGTGATAGGGAAATTGCAGATTCACCGTCCAGAGGAGGTCCGGCCGCACATACAGCAAGACTCGCCCGGACAATATGCTGAGGTCCGGCCGAACCCAACCAATGACCCGACCGGACCGGGTAATAAGGTCCGACCTCACCCTTACACACACCCGCCCGGACCAAGTGTGATTTGGCCGTTGCATCAAGATGTACCAGATTTCTTGACGCTTGGAAATGAACGTGTTTATTCTAAATATCTCTTCAAGTGGAGTGGAAGTCTTCAAGTTGCAAGAACGAACTCGAGGACGAGTTCTTTTGAAGTGGTGGTGAATGATGCAGGACGAAAATATAATTATATCAAATATTATAATTATATTGGTATTTTATTATTAGTTAGGATTAATTAGTATTTTTATTATTATTTTCATTATTAATTTTAGTAGGTTAATTTTAGAGGATTCTAGGATAGATTTTGAGTCAATTTACTAGTTTTTAAGTCTTATTAGGTTACTATATAAGTTAGGAGTAATTCTAGAACGTTTAGGAGTGTTTTTCAAGTTTTATGGGCACTATAAAATAGGTCTAAAGTTGTAATCCGAAAATTAGATTTCTTTTATTAAAATTTGATTGCTTAGCAATTATTTATCCCTCTGTCACCTCGTTTATTTTCTTTATTCAAGAATTTCGTCGGAATTCTTCTTGGGAATCCTTATTCCTTGCAGAATAATTGGTTTCGATCAATTATTGGTTACAATTCCGCTGCGTCTTCATATCACGTATTTTTGCATCTTCCAATTTCCTACCATTCTCCTGAACTGAACTGCTTTCTGCGAATGAGTGTATATCCTACTTTTGCATCTTCCATTTCCTTTATTTTTTGATGAATCAAATGGGGAAGTTGATTTTATTGGGATAGGCAGTGTAGTTTTTCTAATAATTAAAATTTAAGATCTTCAAATAACCGTGTAATTTTTATCGCGTCTTCTTATCCCATGTTGTCCTGAATTGTCCCGCGTCCCGATGTATGATTGGACGTGACAGGGAATTTCAGGCCCGCGAAAAATTTGGGACGTCCCGTCCCGCACAATAGTAGGATATCATAGTTTCGTCTCATCCCGTCCCGTTTTCCCGAATTGACGGCTCTAGTTTTGGTACAGGTTGAATGCGCCAGACTAAACCAAAAAATTGTAATTTCGTACATTTTATTGACAAAAAATGTAATTTCATTCATATTGGACTAGTTATAAAAAGACGATAGTTAACACAAGTTAACAAAATGGACTAAAACTAAAAGATCAATCTTTGAAAATTGCATTGACAGTCTCTAATCAACATTTTTCACTCGACACTATTATGTCAATTACACGTAGAACACACTAACACAAACAAAAAATTCAAATTTACAAAAAAAAAAAAAAAAAAAAAAAAAAAAAAAAACACCTTAAATCAATTGTCCAAATACATTTTTTTTCTTCCCGAAATCCATTTTATTAAAGTATCAAACCCGTGAAATGCAAAAGTTTGTCAATAACCCATCTCCAAACAAACCCACATTTGCTCAAAGAAAAAAAATATAAACAAAATACAAAATAAAAAAAATACAAACCCACATGTCTTAGAAATAGTAATTAACTTCATCAGGTTAATTTCAAAAGTACCTCTGATGAAATTGCAGTATACATATAAAATGTGGGAAATTGACATTTGTGCTACATTCTAACACCCACCTGGAGTATGCTGTTGGATTGTATAGTCAGATGCATTTCTTACAAACCAAACGTATCGCAAACAATAGCATCACCACTCAGTGTTAGTTTCTTCTAGGAACATAATCTCGTACTGTTTAGCAATCCCCTCAAGTCATTTGAGACGAGCGCAAATAAACCCAACCTCCATCCCCAACATCTCAAATGCTTCCAAACTTTTGTCCCAACTCGTAATTTTATCCATACAAGTTGAAAGTTTACAAGCTCTAATAGCATCGGTAATATCTATGATCTGAGATATTATTTCAGTTGCGAGCGAATGATTAATCCCCTTATGAAGGCGTTGATGCAGATAGCATTTTCTTGTGCAGCAGAGCTCGTAGTATTTAGCCTGAAGGTGGTTGGACAGCTGGGAATCTACGATACAACCGTTGACAATAATGCTGAATTCATGAAATTCAACAAAGGATTTTGATGATGAGTCAGATGATGATTTCTCTGCTTTTGTTTTCATGGAAGTATCATTGAAATGAAGAGGCCTTCCTGTAGATGTTGTCAGAACATCTTCAGAAGCATTGGGGTGAAACTCTTCTGTTGTAGTCAACTCGGGAAGGGTTCCCTGTGAATATATCGAGAGAGAAGTTAGGATTCCTAATTAGAGAAAAAGAACATATGACTGATATCGGGACGGTTTTAAGAATCTTAGAGCCTTTTGATCGTAAGACAAATAGGTCTTTGTACTCCAAACTCGTGGGTTTTAAGAATCTTAGAGCCTTTTGATTGCAAGTTTCTATCGAATTTGCTTCGTATGTTAGTTTGTGGTGTTGTGCATATTGGAGAGGTTGTCTAGATGATAAAATTACGATTCTATGATGGGAAAGAGGATATATTTACTACTTCCTCCGTCCCAAAATAAATGACCAATTTTTCTCTTGAATATTAATCAAGAGCAAAATCAGTCATTCATTTTGGGACAGAGGTAGCAGTATAAGCTCATAATCATGTGTGTGTCTGTTTGTAATTAGTTTAGACTTGTGTACCGTAGTTGTTTTCATATGGGAAGAGAGATAAATAGAGAAAGAGAAAGACCTCATTTCCGAACTGAGCTTGTTCATCATCATCACGATCCTCTGGTAAACTATGATCAATAACGACCCGGTAAGTCATGATTAATTTATTTTACATCAGAAAACAGAAATAACCATCTCAACTATATAGATGAAAAATCAGGCACCTTGAGTTGACGTGTTGTACTTGAGAATCACTGGGACGGGGAAGTGCAACATTTCTTTGAGAAGGCTTGTTGAAAAGGCCAAATCTTTGTAACTGTCTGATACCAAAGCTTTCATCGGATTAGAGATAGTTTCCTGTGAATTAATCATTAAATAAGAACAACATTTCACTTGAAGTCCAAAAATCTGAATGTTTCTGATGGCAGTACGATGCTAAGTTCTTATTAAAGCAGTTTCATAATAGAGAAACTTATGCGTTACAGACAGATTTCTGATGAAAAAAAAGAGGAAGAGAAGTTATAATACTAGGATAGACATGAATATCATCAAAAGCCTCAGCAATGAATATATTCATCACGAACACTTTCCTCAGGAACATGAATATTATCAAAATCCTCAGCACTGTAATCGCGTGCACCATCTTGTTTGAGATCGCTGCTAATTTGATTTACCCTATAATTGCGAAGACCAAGGTAAAATTAATCCGGACTACATAGATGATGCATACTCATAAATAATCATCTTACTTTATTAGACCGGTATATTTACCTTGTATTCAACTGTTGTGCAGACCCATTATTATCATCTTCAATGTTGTTGTCATTCTCATCATCACTATCATCATCGTCCTCATCATCACTATTATCATCCTCCTCCTCATCAGCGGGATCATTTTTTTTTTCAAATCTCTGCTCATTTGATTCATCAAATTTTTGCAAAGGGCAAAGAAATTGTGAATTTGAAACAATACACGATCAGCTGCCATTTAATTCCATGTAAAACAAGAAATAACCACTAGAACTTTTTCGAAGAAAAGGGACGTACCTGATTGCATTGAAGTGTTGTACAGTCTGATTAAGATCACCCTTCCATTCATTTGTACTAACCCGTGAAGCAAAGTTCACGCTATGAAGCGTTTCTGCTGTCACACTTCCATGACAAAAAGTCTTCAGCTCAGGACAATCTTTGATGAACACTTCATCCAACGATGGAAAGTCAAACTCCAGTTGCTCATTTGAGCAGAAAGATGAGAGCTTCTTCAAATTTACTATTGATATTGTACTTAAGAAACGGAACACAATTTTCTTCTTGCCGTTCACATGCTCCGTCAAAAAATATGTCATTTCTTGAGCGCTAAATTTGTTTTTGCATAAATAGGTTTGTATTACTTTCACAGAAGTTAAGAAATCCATTTCTTATATCGCAAGAATGTTATCGACATACAATGTAATAAAATGTACAAAACAAATGACAATTGAAGTGAAAGATCAATTGAAAATAATGAAGATTATTATTCAAGATAATAATTCATATCCAGTTCATAGATAGTTTTTGGATTGAATAGTTGTCGCCCACAGTTGCGAATTGCTTATAGGCTTCACTCCTTTAAGCCATCCCCCACACTCGTTTTCGTATCAAAGCCACCACCAGAAAGCTTCTTCCTCCTCGTTTCCAATCCTCGCTTCAATCCATCAAACTTAACTTTAAAAGCATCTCGTAGTGTCGTTGAAGCCTCCAACTTTTCCTTAGCCATTTGGAATACAGTCTCATCTTCCGTCTTCTCTCTCTCCAATTTAGCTAACTCTGCTTCCATCATAACTACCTTTTCCTCATCCAACACAATGCTTGCCCTCTCATATTCTTTCTCTAGCCAAGCTACATCTAAACCATTAGCTGCCAAGTCATCTAGAGAATCCCTGACACATGCCAACTGCTCTGAACTTATTCCATCTTGACCAAGGATTTGAAGGCAGTTGACTGCGGTTTCTACAAGTGCAGTCTTAATCAAAACTGTTTTCACGCGAATACCAGCGAGAAAGTTTGGAGTTCCTTTTAGTATTTCCTCAAAAGTCGTCTTCATGTTGGGCTTAACATAGACCCCTTGGATCAAAATCCTAGTTCTGTCATAATCATCTGGGCTAGATGATGAATCAGATAATGCTTTCTTTGCTTCCGTTTCCACGGAAGTATCACTAGATTGAAGAGCCCTTTATGTAGATAGTGTGAGAACAACTTCAGCGAGACTGTGGGATGATTTTTCTATCAAATCAGCGTTTGATGAATTAGCAAACTCTTGGGCATCGTTTAATGCTGATCGAGAAGAAGTAGAATGAGCAGTGGTCTGGGTAGAAGCACTAGGCGGGAAATCTTTTGTAATCACCTCGGGAGGGCTGCCCTGTGAATATTATGAAAGACAAGTCGGGATTCCAAATGAGAGAAAAACAACATTCTCCATCTGTCGTCCCGGAATGATGTTTCCTCATTTATTTATTTTTTGGTTACGGCGAATGGTCTTTGAACAATAATTTTAGATTAATTTAATTATCCTAATGAAAATTTAAAACTTGTTATTGATTTATCATCATAAATACTATCAATAACAAATTTTAAATTTTCATTAAGATAATTCAGTTAATCTAAAATTATTACTCAAATATGTTTGTAGTAACAATAGAAAAGAGGGAACGTCGTTCCAAGGCAGAGGAAGTATATGTGTCGACTCGAGACGGTCACAGAATGTTGTACCTGCTCTGGTTGAGTGCCACTATGATCCGAAACCTGAGACTCAAACATTGCAACTAGTCAAATTCCTCATATATAAGTCCTTGTATTCCAGACTTTTGATGTCTTTTCATAACAAGTTTTATAATTTTATTTGGATGATTTTTTATTTTTTTTCAAAAACTAAATCTTAGTTCAAATTTCAATCAAGCTAACTACTAAAATAGAAAGTGGGACTATCATTCTGGGACGATGGGAGTAGTAAGATTCTTCCTCTTTCTGGGAAAGAGCCTATATGAATGTAAACTCACAGTCATGTGTGTGTGTATATCAGTGTTCTAAAAGACGTCCGCCTAGGCCGACTAGGCCCCGCCTAGGCGCTAGGCGTTCATGAAACGCTTAGGTCCCGTCTAGGATATTATAGTTATTTCTGAATTCTCGGCCCCGCCTAGATCCCGCTTAGGCCCCGCCTAGGCGCTAGGCGCCCCTGCGGCGCCTAGCGACCGCCTAGCGTCTTTTAGAACCTTGGTGTATATGTATTTAATTTAGCCTTCTGTTGTTCTTCTCATATGGAAAGAGTCCCTTGATGGATGCATATAAGCAAACCATCCAATTCATACAACAAATAGATTGGTAGCATCAAAATAATAAGTAAAATTGCACGGAGTAAAAAATTATCATTGATTTGAAGAGAGTAATTACGTGGAAGAAGAGTTCCTAAGTTATTATATTCGACTCTCGTGTCAGAAATCAGATAACAAACTAATTTAAAGCAGTAAATTTGAAATACCACATGGAAAATTGGTTCTTGTCTATTGTTTTTGCTGTTATTACACATTCCAGTGTTTGATTATGTTCATCTTCAGCTAAATGCACACACACACACACATATATATATTGAGAGAGAGAGAGAGAGAGAGACCTCATTGACCTGTTGAAGAGATTCATCATCAACATTTTTCTGGGGAACATGAATACCACCAACATCCGCATCATTGTAATCACTGACACTGTCATGTTTGAGATCACTGCTCATTTGGTTTACCCTGTTTTCGCAATGACAAGGGCAAAATGAATCCGGACTATACAGAAGATACATCATAAATAATCACAAAACTTTATTGTTAACTTTAAAACAAGACAACGTATACCTTGTATTCAATCGTTGTTGTTCAGTCCCATTAATATCATCTTCAACGTTATCCTTATCACCAACGTTATTTTCTTTCCAATCTCTGTTCATTGGATTAACAAAAATTGCACAATGAGTAAAGCAAAGGTGAATTCAAAAGAATAAATGATCATTTAGCTTTACATTCCATACAGAAATCATAAATACCTTGCATTGAAGTGTTGTACTATAGTCTGGTTAAGATCACTCTTCCAATCAACTTCATTGCCTGACCAATCAAATTTCACTCCTTGAAGCTTTTCCGCAGTCAAGCGTCCATAACAGAACATCTTCATCTCAGGGCAGCAAATAATGGACACCTTCTCCAATGATGGAAACTCAAACTCCAGTTGGTCTTTGGAGCAAAACGATGAGAGTCCCAAAAATTTTAGTGTTATACTTCTTAAGCAACGAAACACAATTTTCTTCCCGCCGCACTCCTCATTCACTAAAATGCCTTCTTTTATAGATTTACAATTTTCGATACTCAAGTATTCAACTTTCTCAAGCATCCGGGCCACAGAAGATGAAAATATATAAGCCAAACTGCAACAATCCCTCACGCTTAGATTTGTAAGGTTTCGGAAAACGTGAATTTCTTTTGGGAGCCAACCTACATACATGCTCTAGCTTTCGTAAGTTCTCTAGTTCAATATCTTGCAGCTCATTGAGTATAGCACATTCATCTTCTCCCGTAACCTCGAATTCCACGAAGTCAAACACTGTTTCTAACACTTCACAATCTTCTAGGACAACATTTTGGAGATTGTGTACCAGCTTAATCAAATTAGATGCAACAAGATTCTCAAGCTTATGACAACTCTTCACTCTAATGGTGTCTAGTTGAGGAATGGAAATATCTTGCACTCTGCAGCGGAAAATACGTGTTAGGTTTGGCAACTCTCGCAGACGAATATTTTTCAACTTACCCAGTGTTACAACATGTGTATTTTCTGCCATAACTTGTACCCCGTCAAAATCAAACACTGTTTCTAATGAAGCACATGATTTTACATATATATTGACAAGATTTTGTAGCCAATCAGATGCAACGAAGTTGGGAATAGCTACGTTTCTTCCCCTCACAATTTGTTTCAGTTTGTCCAATTCAAAAACTTGCAAGTCTTCCAAGCTAGGTAACATAACCTGCCAAGTCAACATATTAGTCTCATTAATACCAAGAATGAAGCTCTTAAACCCTAAACAAATTATCTTCTTTCCCGTAGGCATCGTAATATTTAGATTTAACCAATTAGATCAACTTACTATACAAACGGTTTAATAGAGAAATTAGTTAACTCAACATTAATGTTAACAAAAATTACTAACTAGGTAACGTCGTGCCATGATCGAGTAATAGCTGATGTGGAAAAAGGAATAGCCGTTTGGATTTCTTCTATTTCTCTAATTATAAAGTTTTAACTTCAAAAGTGAAACTAATAAACAAGGGTATAACAAAAAGTTGGTTTAAAATTTTATTTTTATGTATATTGGTTAAAAATTTAAAGGACGGAAACAATATTTTCAGTATTTTAGTTCAAATAACAATTATTGGATTAAAACAAAAAATAAGAATAATTAGTACTCCCTCTGTCTCATAGCAAGTATCATAATTTCCTTTTGTTTTATCCCAAAATAGGTTTCAAATTTCTAAATAAGATGGTTTTGGTGCAATTTACCATGGTACAAGAAATCTTCAAGCAAGCAAAACACATCTTAAGAAAAATATACTCCCTACGTCCCATCTCAAATTGCAAAATTTGCTATTTTTGTTGTCCCATAGAAATTGAAAAATCCAAAAATGAAAAGTTTTTAACCAATTGCATACTCACATCAACTAACCCATTAACTATTCCCTACCCCACTTTCTCTCTCCTACCAAACTATCTACACTCACAACACATCACTTTTTTCACTTTTTCCTTAATTTTCGTGTAAAGACGGTTTTGTGCAATTTGAAATGTGATGCAGTTGACATGCGAACCTTATTATGGGATGGAGGGAGATGCATTAGTACTTGCTTTAGCAACTACTCCCTCCCTCTAAAAATTGTCATGATTTCTTTTTTAAAAAATGTCATACTTTGACCTTTTCTAGTCAACTAAATTGAGTTTGGCCAAAATTTTATTAAAATGTAACCAACTTCAAGAAATTATGAAAATTATATTAATCAATATAAATATCTTGAACTTCTTGAAGATCATTAGAATTTTATAAATTTTAAGACAAAGTTGGACAAGGTCGACCAAGAAAGCCAAAGTATAAGACGAAGTTATATTAATATAAAAGGGTTTGTGTCAAGTGAAATATTGTCTCCATCTCAAATTGATAGTCTCGTTTGACTTTTCAAACATTTTATAGTTTCATTATCATTTTTGGAAATTCGAAGATTTTAAAGCCTTCATTTTGAAAATTGGACCAACTTTTTGACAAAAAAAAAAAACAAAAAGAAGGGAAAATTGGACTATCAGTTTGGAACTGAGGGAGAACTATAGAATGAAATTAATGAATGTAATAGAGTTTAACTTCAATTCAAAAGTAAAACTAACGAACCAGCTGTATCAAATTGTATAGTTTAGAAAGGAGAACGTACCAATGGGGTGAGGAGAGGTTGTACACAATCATCATCATTGTAAAAGCCACGAAATGTTCTTAAGAATGTAATGTTCACTTTTCTTAGCTTGGGGAAGTGGAGTATATTTAAATCTGTGGGCTCTTCTACTTGTACTATTTCTCCTCTTTCGGTAGTAGAGGTTCCTTCTCCCTTGGACACAATTCCCTTGAGATTCTCACAGTATCTTACATCCAGCACTTGAAGTTGTACAAGGCATTTATTTGCTCCAACATCGCTAATAAGATATTTGATGTCCCAACAATCACTCAATTCTAATTTAAGGTGCTCAGTACTCCTTACAATGGACTCAATCTTGTCATGTGAAAGCCACTCCACACCCACCCTGGCCAAAGAAATTTTCTATCCAATCTGGAATAACAATGTTCCGCATGAAGCGTCTTTAAATAAAATCTTTGCAGCTTCTCGAAGCAGAAGTCTAAATCAAGCAATTCCATTGGGTTATCCAGTAGAATCTGCAAAGCTGTTAAATTAGACAACTTTTCCAACTCTGCAATACGCCCGTCGATTGATGAGAAAACGGCATCTCTTACACCTTCAAGTGTATCAATATTTTTAAATAACCGTAGAGCCAGACAATATCTAGCCAAATTCTCGACCTCAATTGCAGCATCTTCTGGATGCTGACAGCAAAGCAAAAGCAATGACCTCGCTTCCGGTTGTTCTTTATTTACAAAGTCAAAACTCAACTTTATGCTCGAGTACACCTTTTTATCCATATCAGGAATTCTTGTCACACTGTGTTCCGTTAGTTGCTTGAGAGCATCTCGCCATATCTCAATCTTCTTGTTAGACAATGCTTTTGCAAGAGTTACAAGCGCAATCGGTAGACCTCCACATTCATCAGCAACTTTTTTTGCAATTTCTTTTAGATCACCACTCTCCACACAATCCCCCGCCGTTTTTCTGAACAAGTACCATGCTTTGTCAGGAGGCATGATTGCTACTGGAATTGTCTTATGAGCTTTCATTTGAAGGCACGTCTCTTTAAATCTTGATGTTAGTACAACTTTGCAATCTGTCTGGTCGCTTTCGATTGGAATTCCAAGTTCCTCCAACTTAATTGCACCCCAAATGTCGTCGAGTATCACCAGTGTTCTCCTACCTGTTTTAGTTAGCCTCTTATGAATCTCATCCGCTGCTGCAATCTCATTTTTCTTATCAGGCAAACCCAGCATTTCTGCAAGTTTACCCCGAATGTCGTTCAAGTCTGGATTTTGGGAAACGGTGGTCATGGCAACTTCATTGAATAAATCATTTGCTTTTACCCTTTCACGAAGCTCATGCATCAACGTTGTTTTACCAACACCGCCTGTACCGCATATTCCGATAATGCTAATCTTATCATCCTCCAAAGCCTTCATAATGTCTTTCATAATCTTTAACCTCGTTTCGAAGTCCTTAGAGTCATCATTAGCCAATGCTCCAGTTAACTTTGATGGTGGAAGGGCATGCTTTATTGTAGGGACATAAACTTTACCTTCATTTTGTAGTTGTTGAATCTCCTTAGCTATCTTTACGGCATTCCTGCTCAGCAGGTAGCGCTGTTTTGGATTCAGACACCAGTTTCTAAAGCACCATGTTTTTGGTTCCTCTGTAGCTTCCTCTGCAGCACTCTCTGCAGCTTCGACCTTTTTCAGCCATTCGATACTAGTTTTTGTTGCTTCTTCATTGCGTTCTGTGGATGACTCCATGAAACTCTGTGCATCCACTTTTGTCAATTTCAGTTGCTCGACTCTTTCATTTAATTTTTCGTTGTTTGTCTTGTAGCAGAATAGATAGATAAATTGGCGAACGATTGCATCTGTAGCCGGTTGAATGACTCTTTTAGCAATTTCAAGTAATACAGCATTTCCAAGCCCTTCCGCCATCTTGCGCTTCTTTCTTTCTTTTAATTATCCCTTCCTGAACATAAAACATATTGCTTAATAATAGCTTTATAATGCAAGAACTAATGTGGTTAGCATCATCATCATTCAAAGCTTCTATGGCAAGCCACTTTTTTTTCTTTTAGTTTTCTGCTATCTCAAGTCTAGGATATAATATCCGTGAAAAATACCAAGTTGTGCATGAACAAAATATTTAGTTATACTCCCTCCGTCTCATTTTAAGAATAAAAAAAAAAATTTGAGTTCAAAAATTAATAGAGGAATCATTTTATTATAAAATATAGAAAGTGGGGTAGAGTGTTGTGAGCATAGAAAGTGGATAGGAGAGAGAAAGTGAGGTAGGGAATAGTTAGAGGATAGTTGATGGGTGTTTGACATGTAGGGCCCACTAAATAAAAAAATATAAAAAACTTTCCTTTTTGGGATTTTGACTCTTAAGTTGGGACATTCATTTGGGAAATTTTTGACACTTAAAATGGGATGGAGGGAGTATATCACTTAAGAAAACAAGGCATGAAACTTTAAATCAAATCTCCTTTATCTCAAATTGCAAACGTATAAAATAAAAGGTCAAAATTATAACTTCTCAAAATATATTCTCTAACGATTTTTGAAAAGTGAGAACAAAGTAGTAAAATCATCAACTCAAAATTTCATGTTAAAAAAAATCAAACAATAGGTTTTGAGTTAGTTTTGTTTAATGTCATATACCATGATTTTAATGTTGAAACTAAGTCTGTTAATTTCGATGTGTGCACATTAAAACGGGGGGGGGGGGGGGGGGGGAAGGGAACTTACTATTTTTAGTAATTTTGGTCAAGAAAGGGAGTCAAGTTAAGCGTAAGTCAATCATGGTCAAAATGAGGTACAATTGATGTTTCAAAACAAAGTCTATTATGGTGTTTAAGCTTTATAATAATCATACTGGCCATTGACATGGTCATCAAACACGAATTTCCCCTTTTTCTATTACTAATTTTTTTTATTGATAAATTAGCACAATCTAAAGGAGGGCGGTCCATTAATACATTCAAAACAAGCCAAATGCGATCTAGATGGTCAGTGATCAAAAGTACAAGTGTGTGCAAACTCAAGCAAATATGATGCACAGCATTTCATGTACATATATTGAACTAGTCTGTGCAAACTCAATCAAAGTGTGCAAAAAAAACAATTTTTTGGAGGTTAAATGATCGGTTATGCGAGATATTAGCACATTTTCACATCAATGGTCATTATGTGATGAAATTACATATTTTTTGAGGCCAAATGATTGGTCAAAAGCATTACTTAAATCTGACAACATACGGGAACATCAGGTTATAGTCATTAAACTTTGTTAAAGCGTGTGCAAAACTTAAGAAAAATTGATGCATAGCATTTCATGTACACATAAGAACTAGTTTTGTGCCACTCATCAGACCAAAAAGATATTGCTAACTAGACCAAAACAACTCTTACATTTCAAGTCCAAAGTAGAGCATGTATTAGGTCATGTTAGAGCACCTTAAAAGAAGAAAAGGTCAAATTACGATAATTCCCCAAGAGTATCAACCAAATCCCACTTTACACCCCAGATTGAAAAGCGGGTTTGTTAGGTACTTTAATTTCCAAGTCATCCCTCGACTTTAACCCCTGGCACATTCCAAATCATCCTACTTTACCTCCTAGCCAAGTGCATGTCAAGGGAAAAGTGGGACAACTTCAAAAAGATCAAAATTCGATTTTGCCCACTATAATTTGAGGGTACTTTCACTTTTACCATTCTAGTTTGTTACTCCCTCCGTCCCGGAGTAAGAGTCCTATCTCTCATTTGCATGGAGATTAAGAAATGATGGAAGTAAAGTAAGTATTGTGAGTGTAAAAGTAAAGTGGGAGAGAGAATGAGTGAGAGAAAACAGTAAGTTGATTGGTGTTGTGAGTATAAAAGTAAAGTAGAAGAGAGAATGAGTGGGATGAATAGTATAGATTCTTTACCATTTTAGGAAATGGACTCTTACTTTGGGACGTACCAAAATAGAAAGTTGGACTCTTACTCTGGGACGAAGGGAGTATTAACGTTTTGGCCAAAATACATTTTACCCCCCAAAGTATCCACCGATTCCCACTTTGCACCCCCGTTTGAAAAGTCGGTCTGTTTGATACCTAAACTTTCAAATTTTCCCACTTTGCACCCCAGCACTAATAAATGTTAGAAAATGTAACAGAATAGGTAACGGATGGACTAGTTTGTAATGCTTATTAGTTTTTAAGGATCAAAATGCAAAGTTTTAAATATTTAGTACTAAAGTTTTTATTTTTTTTTCCAAATAATTAAAATTATCTTAAATCTTAAATAATTAATATTTCTTAAAAATAATACTAATTTTTTATGCTAAATATTTTTTAAAAAATAAAATTTATTTTTTTAAAATTAAAATAAAAATTTAGTACGGTTTTTGTAGTTTTCTTAAATAGAAATATTTCAAAAATAAAGAATTTTTTTCTAAAGAAACATTGTAAGAGTTTTATTTTTTTTAAACATAAAACATTACAACGTTTTTTTTATTTTTAAAATTTATTTTATTTTAGAAAAATATTGTAATTTTTTTTGTTGAAAAAAGTACAATATTCTTTTAAAAAGGAAAAATTAATAAATATACCCAATTTAAAAAGAAAATATTAATTATTTAAGATAATGTGAATATATGATATTACAGACATTATTTTAGCAAATTTAAGATAATGTTAATTATTTTGGAACAAGAAATAAATTTTTAGTACTTTATATTTAAAACTTTGCATTTGACGCTTAAAAACTAATAATCATTACAAACTAGTCCATTCGTTACCTATTCTGTTAAATTTTTTAACATTCATTAGTGCTGGGGTGCAAAGTGGGAAAAATTGAAAGTTTAGGTACCAAACAGACCGACTTTTCAAACGGGGGTGCAAAGTGAAAATCGGTGGATACTTTGGGGGGTAAAATGTATTTTGGCCTAACGTTTTTGTCCAATGTACTGATTTTCTTTTTTCTCCACAGCCCAAAAACTTAACCCAGTTAGTTTATAATGGATGAAATACTTTATTTATTTAAACTTACACCCTTAAAGGGTCACATCACCACTCCACTCCTAAACCTCTATAGCCAACCGCCATCACCACCACAACCACTACCACCCCCACCTCACTAATTATTGCTTGGATTAAAAGGCACACGCAAAAAGAACGCGGTTTATATGTGCCCTAAATGTGTGTTTTTGTGCTACAAATTATCCCCCTCCTTCTCATCCCCGTCTTAACCACCGCGTGCTCCCAATAAAAAAGGTCCAGTTTCTAGAATTATTTGTAAGATAATGCAATTTTCATTCTAAAACCTAGTTAATTATCATGGATGGTAATAATTAGGGGAGCCTCTCACTTTCAATTTGAACAAATATCAACGATCTTACTTTCAATTTGAACAAAAAAAGTGTTAAGAGGTGAAATTGGGGGTAGGGCGGTAGTAGTGGTGGTGTTGTGATGGCGATAGTGGTGTGGAGTTGGTGGGGAGGTGGTGGTGGGGAGAGGTGGTAGTGGCGGTGGTGGCAATAGTGGGGTGGGGGTGGGGGAGGTGGAGGGTGGTGGTTGTGGAGGTTGAAGAGCACTGTGGTGATGTGGCCCTCCATTTATAAGTTTAGGGGTGAAAGTGTAAATAATTAAAGTGTCCACCCACCAAAATCTAACTGTTTAACTTATAAGGTTGTGTAGGAAAGAGAAAATTAGTAATTGGACACAAACGTTTATAAAAAAGTAGAATGGTTAAAGTGAAAGTACTCCAAAAAAAACTATTGTAATTAAAAAACTCTTAATTTATATCTCCCCCTCTCTTTTTAACCAATGTTATCTACCCTTAAATTTAATTATATATCTCGTTTTTATGCATATGATGCGTGAGAGGATGGTTGACATGGGTTTACATAAGAGAGAGGGGGGGGGGGAGAGATATAATTTTCAAAATGGAAAAAATTAACTTAGGAAAAAAAATTAATTAAAAAATATTTTAATAAAAAAGTTAAGCAAAATTATTTTTCAAGACAGTAGTTTCACTAATTTAGTGCAATATGTTAAAAAAAAAAAATAGAAAAAAAAATAAAAAATGGATAGATTAATTTCGTGCAATATTTTCCCAAAATAAAATAAAATTAGTGAAATACTTTTTCTAGGAAAAACTAACTTTAGTGAAATATTTTTTCAAAAGCAAAATAAAAAAAATGTAAAAATAATCTTTTTTTAAATAAAAATTTAGTAAAATATATTTTTGTTAAAAATATAATTTCGTGAATCATACATATATTGGTGAAATTTGTACTTTTAGTCCCTTAAACTATAAAATAATCATTTTACCCTTTAATAGTAAAAATAATTTCAGTTAAGTCCATGTGTGCATGTCATATGTTGATTTTACTGGAAAATCTAACATTTCAGTCAAAATGCCCTTAATTGCTAGTTTTTGTCAACTTTATATCCTAATCTGCGAGTTTTAGAACACCGGACCCCTTTACACGATTGACCTGAACTTTGGACCTTAATTGTCATTTGCCCCATAAATAAACATGATTTTTTTACAGGCAATTGTAACTTGATAACCTGAGTTTTACACACAGTTGCAATACCCTAGCTATGTTTTGTTTTGTAACAATCTGATTTCTAAGTTTGTCATGTTGTCGCATTTAGGTGTAAAAACAAACAAACCGTTAATTTTTTAACAAAATTAATCCATGTGCCATGCACATAACTTTTAGAGGGGTATTTCCTTTTCCCGGTTCATCTTCTTCCCCCATCCCACTTGCCTCTCTAAAATTTCATTTACTCTCACACACATAAATTAACCATCATGGCAAACTCAATGAAACCACAAGAAAAATCAAAACCCATCATCTCCAATCCCATCCCAAAACAGACGTAGCACCACCAGCTCCACCACCAATAACTTAACTGCGTTCCACCATCACCACCAATCGCCGCCCTCTACACCCATGCTAATCACCAGATCTGACCCAATCAACCCACACCTAACCAATTACTGACAGGGTCCTCTTACATCACCATCACCACACTCTATCATCGTTGGCGCCTATCTCCAGCCAAACAAATATCAGAAAACAATTTCACATATGTACACACACACGCAGATTCAATCTCAAAAATTTCAGATTCTGGAATCAAAATCGCACACATGCACTGACACGAGCGCACGCGTAGTTTCAAACCTTCTAGATCTAGATCTAAATAAAGAGAGCAGAAGCCGAGGAGGGAGAAAATGGTGAAGACGCCGGAAATCAATGTTGGGGTCTGCGGGATTCAGGAGGAGATTACCGGAGAAGACGAAGGTACTAAAGAGACGGATTGAGAAGGAGATGACGCTGGGGATATGGTAATGATGGAAAGAAGGTGGTGATTGCGGCAGAATGAAGAAGGGAATATGTGGGGAAAGCGGCCAAAGTGGGTTGGGAGAGTGTTGGAAATGAAGAATCTGGGTTTGTATTTTTAGTACAAAGGGTGTTAAAGGTGTAGACGTTGCAAATGAGGGTAAATAGGTCATTTGGCATATCAAAAACCAAGGAAAAAAACGAAAATGCCCTTTAAAAAACCATGTGCTGTACACATGTCTTATAGATCATCAAAAAAATAACGATTTGTTAGATTTTACACCTAATTGCAACAAAATGACATACTTAGGAATCGGATTGGTACAAAAAAAAACAAAACATAGGTTACCAAATTGATTTGCCCTTTTTTTTTACAACTTTATAAATGTCACCGGCTACTATTGAAAAAATAGTAAATATACTCAAATCACTAAAGGCCATTAATAAATAATTAACAGATATAAGCAACATAATAATGGATAAAACAAGACCTTTTGTTCCACTTTCATGTACCACAATGGTTATCAAGCTTTTAATAACAGAGTCAACTACTTTTTTGACATTATGTGTTCAGTCACAAAGGGACTTATTTTGGGATAGAGGGAGCATTTTATTTCAAACTAGCATTGTATGTTCTTCTCAATCAATGATTGAAAAAAACAGGTAGTCATAAGGAAAAGGATGGGGGGGGGGGGGGGCAAAAGACATGGTGGATGATAAAGTGAGAAAAATGAAACTATAGTCACCAAAGTTCAATTTTTTCCTCACTTAATTCATTTTCTATAAGTATTACCCGAAATAACATGTTTTAAAAAGTATGTGCCAGAATAACCAAGTTTTGTAAATGCGCAACTGGAAGAAATGAATTACAGATTTAGTGGTTAAACCGCTACTCCAAGTAGCGAATTTTTATATATTTTTACTTATTTTGTAATTCCCAAAAACATTAACCAATTCACATACTCCCTTCCCTCTGTCCCAGAAAGATAGTCCACTTTAGATTTTTAGCGGTCAACACATGTGAACTTTGACCAAAGATTATTATCAATCTAATCATCCCAATAAAATTTTAAAATATGTCATTGATAAATCACTTGATGATTAATCAATCACAAGTTTTAGAATTTCACAAGGATGGTTATATTGACATTTATATTTAGTCAAAGTTCACTTGTATTGACCATCAAAAGTAAAAAATTGACCATGTTTCTGGGACGGAGGGAGTATTAATTTTTAAAATTAAACTCGGTACTGCGAGTAGTGTATTTAACTTAGTTTATATAATTAACTATATTTCTCAATTTTTAAAACAAAAAAAAAACACTACTTTCAGTAGCAAGTTGAACATAATACCAAACTCGTTACTAGAAGTACAGAGTTTAGCCTGAACAAACAAAAGAAATGATGCAGACTAGACAGCACGCCAGCATGTTTAAAACCAAAACGTTACTTGTAGTAGCGAATTCAGCTTAATACCAAACTCGCTACTAGGGGTAGTAAAGTGAGAGTAACTCATATATCAATAATGAAGACATAAAAAATAAAAGGTAAAACTGCAAATATAGTACCTGAACTATTGGGGTTATTTTGGATTTGGTACCTGGACTCTCATTTTTTGCATCCATCATACCCAAACTCTAATTTTTACTGTATCCCTCATACCTACCACTAACGACATCCATTTTTCTCAGTTAAGTCATCATGTGACCATACACGTGATCAATTTTGCAGGGGTAAAATAGGAAGACAAAATGGAAAGAACCCAGAAGAGGAATAGAAACCTGGAAAGCTGGGAACCGAGGAAGGCTTTGCTACTTATCAAAATCCCCAAACAAAATCAGCAAACAAAATAAAAAAACCATGGAGATGGGTTGCCTAACATTCACATCACCATCCCCACCTCCCCGAAGTTTCAACCGCCACTACGCCGCCGATTGCAGCCACCAATTACCCCTGCCAACCACCACCTGTAGAACAAGACAACGAGAAGACGACTTTTCTCCGTCAGAGCTTCAGATTGGGATAAGAGTTGCTCACCCATCACAAGACAGACCTTGTCCAGCAAATGGAATGTCTCCAATTACACCCCTCCTTCCAAGCTCCCCACTTTCGAAGAACTCGATGCCACCAACATGCTCCTTCGTCACCGCATCGTCTTCCTTGGTTCCCAGGTTTCTATTCCTCTTCTGGGTTCTTTCCCTTTTGCTTCAATTCCTCCTTTTTGTTTGGCTTTTCCTCGGATCGATTACCAGGTCCGAGATGGGACTAGCTTGGCGCTGTGGTGGCGTTGCCATTTTCGATAACGAAATTAACGAATGGGTTAAAGGAATTGGGGATTAAAAGTCAGATTGAGATTGAAATCGAAGCTTTATGAAAGCTCGTGAAACCAGTAGAGGAAAACAACAGAGAAAGAGTGAAGAATTCGGATCCGACGCATAAGGATCGAGAAAGTCATTAAGAAATAAATTGGTGAGGTAAGAACCCTAAAATCATTGAATCAACTCTTATTAATTCCGAAAATCCCAATTCCCCAATTCAGAAAAAGGATTAATTCAAGAACCCTAAATCCGAAACAAGAAATCAGAACGAAATGGCTCGATTGATCTGCAAATTACACCAAGAATGACAGACATAAATCAACAATCGATTATCAATCATTAATTTAACGCCTTTTAACATTCGTCAAATTTGTCTTCTTATTTTACCCCTGCAAAATTGATCAAGTGTATGGTCACATGATGACTTAACTGAGAAAAATGGATGTCGTTAGTGGTAGGTATGAGGGATACAGTAAAAATTAGAGTTTGGGTATGACGGGTGCAAAAAATGAGAGTCCAGGTACCAAATCCAAAATAACCCCAATAGTTCAGATACTATATTTGCAGTTTTGCCAAAATAAAAAATTGAAAATAAACTTCATCTCAAATCTATATATATATATATATAGGTAGGTGCTCAAATGAGAACCTAAATATCGTGAGAACCAATCATAACCATTAGATTAGAAAAAAAATCAAGGGTCCATATGTTAGATACAATTGATACACTTAGATACATTACAAAAAATTCGATATTAACTTGGATACAATAGGTTAATAAGTATTGTATCCAAGTGTTGCACTTGGATACACTATGTTAAAAACTAATGTATCCAATTGTTTTTCGAAAATTAACTAATGTATCCAAGTGTATCCAATGTATCTAATATCTGGACCCTTGATTTTTTTTTCTAATCTAATGGTTATGATTGGTTCTCACGGTTCTCATATAAAATGGTTCTCACAGGATCGCGACCCTACATATATATATATATATATATTAAAGTTGGTGAGGAGAGTTATGGTGTTGACATGTGGACAAACTAAAGAGAAAGCTTGCATTTTGTGATGCCACATCAAACATACCCTCATAATTGTGTGACTTTTCAAATTCTTTTTCTTAGCTAATAGTATTAGTTACTATATAGGGTAACTATTATAGTTAACTATTATTTTAACTATTACTATTATTAGTAATAGTTAACTATTATAGTTAAGTATTATAGTTAACTATTATAGTAACTATTACTATTATTAGTAATAGATAACTATTACTAAAAATAGTAATAGTTGCTATAATAGTTAACTATTAAAGTTAACTCTTTCTATTAATAGTAATAATTAATTATAACAGTTAACAATAGTTAACTATAGCATGGTTCTAAAAAACGCTAGGCGGTCGCTATGCGCCGCAGCAGCGCCTAGCGCCTAAGCGGGGTCTAGACGAAACTTAGGCGGTGCCGAGTATTCAGAAATAGTTATAATATCCTAGACGGGACTTGGGCGTTTCATGAACGCCTAGCGCCTAGGCGGGGCCTAGACGGACGTCTTTTAGAACACTGAACTATAGTAGTTATTTTATGTAGTAATTAATAGTATTAGCTAATATTAATATTAAGAAAATAATAATTAATTATTAATAGTAAACTATTATTATATTTTATATATTTTTAATTAGAGTTAATTATTAAATAATTAAAAATTATTAATAATTAATAGTATTATTTAATCATATATATATATATATATATATATATATATATATATATATATATTAATTATTGCTATTAATAATAGTATTAGTTAACCATAATTGTTATATAAATTGACTATTATTAATAGTATCAGTTAATAATTATACAATATATGCTAATATTTAGTATTAGCAGTACTCACTACGTCTAAGAGTTAGAGTTCTACTTTCTATTTTAATATATTCCAGAGAGTCTTTCTCAAATTGACAAATCTATATATATATATTAAAGTTGGTGAGGAGAGATAAGGTGTTGCCGTGTGGACAAGTCATGGAAGAAGCTTGAATTTGGTGATGCCACATCAACATTACCCTCTTAAATAAGTGCCTTTTCATTTTTTCCTATTAGCTAATAATATTAGTTACTATATAGGGTAACTATTATAGTTAACTATAATAGAAACTATTACTAATAATAGTAACAATTAATTACTATAGTTAACTATTAGTTAACTACTATAGTTAACTATTACTATTATTAGTAATAGTTACTATAATAGTTACCCTATATAGTAATTATTACTATTATTAGTAATAGTTAGTATAATAATTATTTTATATAGTAATTAATATTATTAGTTAATATTTTTAAGCAAATAACAATCGACTATTAATAGTTAACTATCATTATAATTAACATTTATATTTAACTATTATAATTAACTATTAAATAAACTAAAAATTACTATTAATAGTATTAGTTAATCATAATAATTACTATATATTTTAATTATTACTATTAATAGTATTATTAGTTAATCATAATAGTTACTCTATAAGTTAACGATTATTATTAATAGTATTAGTTAATCATTATACAATAAATGTTAATATTTAATATTAATAGTACTCGCTCCGTTCGAGAGTAAGAGTCCTGCTTTCTATTTTTGTACGTCCCACTAAAAGTCTATTTCTTAAAAGGACAAATTGTGAGAAAGAATGAATAGTGTTTTGGACAATTATACCCTCAACACACTTGCAATGTTTACCAATTTTCTATTGTGTCTTTAATAAGTGTGCAGAAACAAGGTGAGACTCTTACTCTAGGGCGTAAGGAGTATTAATTAATTATATAGTTAATATATAGGTTAATTATATCTATTAGTATTATTAGTGAATAATAATAGTTATTATATATGTTAATAAGTATAATTAATAATATTAGTTAATTATAATAATTATTTTAATTATTACTAAAAAATTAACACAATTTTCCTAAATTTATAAGCAAACATTTTAATTCATATACAATATAGTTATATTAAAAAAGTTATTATGTTACATTACTAAATTAGTTTCCCGTGCAAAGCACGGGTTACCCACTAGTTAAATGAATGTCTGAATTTTGTCTATCCTAAAATAAATATCACCTTTCTAAATAAGTAGTTGTGTCAAAAGAACATAAGGAGGTAGTTTTAGTGCAATGTTACCATTGTATAAGCAATGTACAAATAAGTAAATAGTGTTGACACCCGTAAAATCTCAAATTTAGTTGAATTTTCTTAAAAAGTATATTTTCTTCTGTCCTATAATAAATATCTTACTTTCTTTTTTATATTTTTCAAGATAAATGTTGTGTTTTTAAATAAAGAGACTTGGTGCAAATTATCATTGTATAAGTAACGTACAAACTCCTAAAGCATATTATTTTAGAACACTTACGAGTCAGCTACAACAATTATTTTGAAACGGGCAAGTTTTCTTATTAGTTCGGGAAAGATAGCCTTACTTTCTTTTAAATTAACTCAATTGATAGTATTTGACAACAAATTAATTAATAATTTTTTTAGATATTCTAATTAAATTAAAATGAAATAATAGTAATAGTAATTTTAATGGTGGATCAGAAACAATTTTTTATTTGTTTTTTCAAATTAATGATCAAATTTCATTTAAGTTGACAGCTGAAATTGAATTGCTACTATCTCACGGGACGGTTATACTTAATTTGTGTAGGGATTTTTGGGGGTCAAGCTCAAATTCAAGTTATTAAGTGATCTGTGAATAAGTTTTTTTTTTTTTTTAAATAAATAGCAATCAAAGATTGTATATGAACACCTTAAGTCAAAACACAAGTTAAAAAATGTAAGCAAATAGATAAACCATGACTGTACATAACATTGAAGTCAAAATATAAAACACTAACCTGAGGAGTATTCACCAATAAATGGGGGAATTTGAAGAGAGAAAAGGCACTGGTTTGTTTGGGGGAGAAAGGATTGGGGAAGAAATTATGTTGATGGTGCTTTTACCCTCCTTCATTACCTCAAAGAAATAAATAGCATCAATCCAATGGCAAAATACTACCTCCGTCCCAGCTCAATGTGCACACTTGCCTTTTAAGTGGGTGTCGTTGATATGTGCACAATCCAAAAAAGGAAAGTCTTTTATTATTTTTATATTCAACTAACCCCACTATTTAACCCCACTCATTCTCTCTCTTCATTTTCCACCACACAATTTATTCAACTAACACTACTATTTACCCCACTCATTCTCTCTCTTCATTTTCCACCACACAATTTATTCAACTAACACTACTATTTGAATATAAATACTCTCTCCTTAAATATTGTGCCAAACAGTAAAGATGCACATTGAGTTGGGACGGAGGTAGTATAATCTTAAGTTTTATTTTTATTTTATTTTTTTAAAAAAGCAATGTTTCTTGCTCCATTTTCTCTTTCACTTTAGATAAGATTCGAGATGTCATATCTCCTTTTTCCTATAGCAGATGTCCTTTTTCCTATCAATTTTTGGTAGGCAATTTAATATCTCCTCTGTCTCTCCCTCTTCTTCTTTAGTTGACAATTATGGAAGTTTTTTATTTATTTATTTATCCTATCAATTTAAAAATAAAACTATCTTTCTCAAACAAACATAGCTGATAAACAGAACTATCAATTTGAGGCAAGTGAGTACAAATAATACATAATGAAAAAAATGTGGTAAGTAGGAACAATACATAATTAAAAAAATGTACAAAAGAACTGTAGTCGTGAAATAATGAATTAAGAATATGTGGGTACGGGTGCAAGAATAATGCTTGAAAGAGAGAAGGTGGGAAGGAATGTTATACTTTCCCTCATTGTCACATGCATATTATTCCTACCTTTATCCTTTCGAAAAAAAATTATTCCTACCTTTATTCTTTTTAGTAGGGCCTTAAAATGTGAAATTGTACTCGGTAACACTAGCAAGTAAGACTCTTATTCTATCCGTCCCTAATAATTATTGTATCCACCTTCTCAATACTTTTAGAAAAAAATCTTGTTTATATGTACTTCATATACTATATAGTAGGAGCAATGCTAGGGGCACAAAATGAGGTCACAAAAACATGCTCACAAAATGAGGTGGCGATATTTTATTGGTTGCATCGATAATGGACCCGCCACACTCTAATTAAAAAAACCAATAAAATCATTACACTTAGGATTTTGTGAGCAAGATTTTGTGATTTTTTTGTGCCCCTAGCATTATTCATATAGTAGTGTACTAAAATTATTTTCCTATTTAGAACAAATTGAAACTAAAACACATAATCAATCATAATTCACTGCTAATACTATATAAAACCATCTAATCACGAAAATCAACATAAATAAATGTTTTAAATAATCAAAGTTGTACCATTGAATATTTTTTTGGGTGATTTTTAAAATATTTGGATTAATCCTAAAATCAAATAGAGTAGGTAGAGTAAGTACCAGAGCTCTTTGAGCAACTACAGCGGAATCAGCTAACAATCGTCGTCTGCGGTACCCTCTGTATATCTTCAGGAGTTTCATCGTGAAAACTCTCCGGTTCACCAGAACCACCACCGTCGCCGTGAAATGGCATCCTCAACCGCTGCATCCGGTGAATCGAAAGGCGCCATTACAGAATCGTCAAGATTATCGTCGATTTCAGCGGGCTCGGAGGACCGTACTGGCGGTTGATGGCGGTGGAGTGGGAGTATGGAAGGATGGAGGAAACAAACGTTATCGGCGGCGGCGGCGTCGTGACAAGGGGAGTGGAGACTTGATCTGTTTTCAAAATAAAACTTACTTTAGATTTTTCCATTGTGTGCTAACATTTTTCAAAATAAACACTAATGAAATCATTTCTCATCATTTTTCTTGTAGTATTGTGAATGCAATTAATTTAGTCGTTCGCTTAAAAAAAAAAAAAAACAGCAAGCAAAGGCCAGAAATGCATTACTAGAAATGCAAAAAAATAATTGTGAAATACATTTACATAAATTTGAATAATTGGAGTATCTTAAAAAAAAAAAAAAAAAAAAAAAAAAACTTTTCCTTAGCTTCAAAAGCTTGTGAAAACACATTGACATAAATGTGCATTTCTAGAAATGCAAGTAATTTTAATAAAAATAACATTTACATATACGTACATAAAAACAAATAGAATAATACTAGGGGCACAAAAAAGTCACAAAATCTTGCTCACAAAATCCTAGGTGTAATGATTTTATTGGTGCTTTTAATTAGAGTGTGGCGGGTCCATTATCGATGCAACCAATAAAATATCGCCACCTCATGTTGTGAGCATGATTTTGTTCCCTTATTTTGTGCCCCTAGCATTGCTCAAACAAATAAACTCACTGATAAAGTGTAAAACGGTAAACTATAACACTTATTAATTCATACTAATAAGCTGCTTCCTCTCTTCCAATCCTCGCTTCAAAGCATCATGCTTAGCTTTAAAACCATCTCTCAATGCCGTTGTCGCCTCCAGCTTCTCTTTAGCCATTTGGAATGCCTCCATCTTTTCCTCAGCTTCAAATGCATCTTTTCTCACCTCACTCTCCAACCTTCCTAACTCTGCTTCCAACATAACTACCTTTTCCTCATCCAACACAATGCTTGCCCTCTCATAATCTCTCTCCAGCCAATCTACGTCTAAACCGCTAGCTGCCAAGTCATCAAGAGCGTTCCTGACGTACACCAATTGCTCGGAAGATAATCTTCCATCTTGAGTAAGGATTTGAAGGGAGCGGATTGCGGTTTCAACAATTGCAGTCTTGACCGCATCTGTCTTTACACGAAATGCAGAGAGGAAATTAGGATTTTCTTTCAATATTTCCTCAAAGGCCGTCTTCATATTGGATTTAATATAGACCCCTTGGATCAGAATTCTGTTACTTTCACCGTCATCTGGACCGGACAATGAATCCGACAACACTTTCTCTAGTTCTTTTTTGGGGGAAGTATGGGGCCTTTTTGTAGATGTTGTGAGAACATCTTCCGAAGCATTGGGGTGAAACTCTTCTGTCGTAGTCAACTCGTGAAGGGTTCCCTGTGAATATATCAAGAGATAAATAAGGATTCCTGATGAGAGAAAGAGAACTTACTCCTACTGTCCTGAAAAGTTTGTCTCATTTTGACCTATTAGGGTTAACATATATAAACATTCACCAAACATTGATGTCTATCTAATCATTCTAGTTTAAATTAAAAAAAAATCATAATTGACAAATCATTAAGTGACTAATTTATAACATTTTTTGAAATTTCGTTGTGATCATTAGATTAACACCAATGCTTGGTCAAAGTTCATTCATGTTGACCGTAAAAAAGGTCAAAAAAAAAAACATACTTTCTGGGACAAAGGGAGTATATGACTGACTCGAGGTGGCCACAGAATGTTATACCTGCTCTGGTTGAGTGTTGCTGCTATGATCCAAAACCTGAGACTCAAAACATTGCAACTAGTCAAATACCATACTCTTGCTGTCTTTTGAGTTTTGGTGAGTTAGTCAAATAGGTATTTACCACATAAAGATTTCACCAAGATGGCTGACACTAGAGCGTTTAAAAAATCTTAGTACCTCTGTCCCAAAATAAAATGAATGTCCGAATTCATTTTGGGACGGAGGGAGTACAACCTTCTGCTTGTGAGCATTTATGGAGTTTTTCTGGGCTTTTTCAATATATCTGCTTTGTATGTGGAATTGTGGTGCTGTGCTTAGAGGCCATCAAGATGATCAAATAGTATGAATTTCACTTTACTAGGTAACAGTGATTGTATTTAATATAGCTTTTGTAGTTCTTTTCTTACTAGAAAAAATAGATACCTCATTGTTACCATGGCGATCATCAACAACCTGTGAATAGCAAAATTTCATCTCAAGAAAATCTTTGATGCTCAAACCACTTACTCCCTCCGTCCCAAAATGATCTTCATACTTTTTTCGTTGTTATTGTGAAGGAACTTTAAGCAATAGTTTTAGGTTGATTAAGTTGTTGTAATGAAAATCTAAAACTTGTTAATCAACCTAAAATTATTGCTCAAAGTTCCTTCGCAATAAGAGCGAAAAAAAGTATGAAGATCATTTTGGAACGGAGAGAGTACTTTGCATGAATCTCAGAGTATTAGTTTAATATGTACTGTGTAACATCTATGTTGCATCTAGTTTTCTACCAATGAAATAATTTCAGACTTTTGTTTACTGAGAGTTTAAATTTGTTTGTGCATCAAAAGTACACGAGAAATACTGAAATAGAGAATCTAAAACTCACCCAGCCCTTATACACTATTTGTCTTTCTTTTTTTCTTCTTCTTTCTTTTTGCTTTATTCGTAGGTAGAGGGCATTATCGGCAACTGACTTTTCTTTTACTTTACTGAGAATTAACCTTGAACAAAATATATGTATGGGAAGACAAAGAAATAGATAGATACCTCATTTTCGCTTTGAGCATTTTCATCACCATCCCCGTCCCCTGGCACATTATCGGCAACCGCCTCAACATCATCACTATTGTCATTATCAGAACTATCAGCATCCTCACCAACATCCACCTTCTCTTCCTCCTCCTCCTCCTCCTCCTCCTCTTCATCATCATCATCAATATCCTCGGCATCATCATCATCATTACCAACATCATTTTCCTTCTGATATCTGTTCATTTAATGGACAAAATTTCAGTAAAGCGCAAAAAGGAAAACGAAACCAAACAGTTTGAACAATACATATCATTTTCCTTTACATTCCATATAAAAACCATAAATAACCATTAGAACATTCTTTATAGAAACATGGTGTACCTTGCATTAAAGTGTTGTACAGTCTGATTAAGATCGCCGTCCCATTCAGGTTTATCACTCTTTGAAGCAAACTTCACTCCTTGAAGCTTTTCCGCAGTCAAGCATCCATAACAGAACATCTTCATCTCAGGGCAGCAAATAATGGACACATTCTCCCAATGATGGAAACTCAAACTCCAGTTGGTCATTGGAGCAAAACGATGAGAGCTTTTCCAAATTTTTAAGTGTTATACTTCTTAAGCAACGAAACACAATTATCTTCCCGCCACACTCATCATTCATTAAAATGCCTTCTTTTATAGATTTACAATTTTCGATACTCAAGCATTCAACTTTCTCAAGCATCCGGGCCACAGAAGATGAAAATATATAAGCCAAACTGCAACAATCCTTCACGCTTAGATTTGTAAGGTTTCGGAAAACGTGAATTCCTTTGGGAGCCAACCTACATACATGCTCTAGCTTTGGTAAGTTCTCTAGTTTAATATCTTGCAGCTTATTGAGTATAGCACATTCATCTTCTCCCGTAACCTCCAATTCCACAAAGTCAAACACTGTTTCTAATGAAGCACATGATTCTACATATATATTGACAAGATTTTGTAGGCAATCAGATGCAACGAAGTTGGGAATAGCTACGTTTCTTCCACTCACAATTTGTTTCAGTTGGTCCAATCGTAAAACATGCAACTGTTCCAAGCTAGGTAACATAACCTGCCAAGTCAACATATTAGTCTCATTAATACCAAGAATGAAGCTCTTAAACCCTAAACAAATTATCTTCTTTCCCGTAGGCATCGTAATATTTAAATTTAACCAATTAGATCAACTTACTATACAAACGGTTAAATAGAGAAATTAGTTAACTCAACATTAATGTTAACAAAAATTACTAACTAGGTAACGTCGTGCCATCGATCGAGTAATAGCTGATGTGGAAAAAGGAATAGCCATTTGGATTTCTTCTATTTCTCTAATTATAAAGTTTTAACTTCAAAAGTGAAACTAATAAACAAGGGTATAACAAAAAGTTGGTTTAAAAAATTATTTTTATGTATATTGGTTAAAAATTTAAATGACGGAAACAATATTTTCAGTATTTTAGTTCAAATAACAATTATTGCATTAAAACAAAAAAAATAAGAATAATTAGTACTCCCTCTGTCTCATAGCAAGTATCATAATTTCCTTTTGTTTTATCCCAAAATAGGTTTCAAATTTCTAAATAAGAAGATGGTTTTGGTGCAATTTACCATGGTACAAGAAATCTTCAAGCAAGCAAAACACATCTTAAGAAAAATATACTCCCTACGTCCCATCTCAAATTGCAAAATTTGCTATTTTTGTTGTCCCATAGAAATTGAAAAATCCAAAAATGAAAAGTTTTTACCCACTTGCATACTCACATCAACTAACCCACTAACTATTCCCTACCCCACTTTCTCTCTCCTACCAAACTATCTACACTCACAACACATCACCTTTTTCACTTTTTCCTTAATTTTTGTGCAAAGACGATTTTGTACAATTTGAAATGTGATGTAGTATGACAAAGTCAACATCGAACCTTATTATGGGATGGAGGGAGATGCATTAGTACTTGCTTTAGCAACTACTCCCTCCCTCTAAAAAGTGTCATGATTTATTTTTCAAATAATGTCATACTTACTTTTTCTAGTCAACTAAATTGAGTTTGGCCAAAATTTTATTAAAATGTAACCAACTTCAAGAAATTATGAAAATTATATTGATCAATATAAATATCTTGAACTTCTTGAAGATCATTAGAATTTTATAAATTTTAAGGCAAAGTTGGACAAGATCGACCAAGAAAGCCAAAGTATAAGACGAAGTTATATTAATATAAAAGGGTTTGTGTTAAGTGAAATATTGTCTCCGTCTCAAATTGATAGTCTCGTTTGACTTTTCAAACATTTTATAGTTTCATTATCATTTTTGGAAATTCGAAGATTTTAAAGCCTTCATTTTGAAAATTGGACCAACTTTTTGACAAAAAAAAAACAGAACAAAACAAAAAAAAAAAACAAAAAAAGAAGGGAAAATTAGACTATCAGTTTGTGACTGAGGGAGCACTATAGAATGAAATTAATGAATGTAATAGAGTTTAACTTCAATTCAAAAGTAAAACTAACGAACCAGCTGTATCAAATTGTATAGTTTAGAAAGGAGAAACGTACCAATGGGGTGAGGAGAGATTGTACACAATCATCGTCATTGTAAAAGCCACGAAATGTGCTTAAGGATACAAATGTCACGCTTCTTAGCTTGGGGAAGTGGAGTATATTTAAATCCGTGAGCTCTTCCACTTGTACTATTTCTCCTCTTTCGGTAGTAGCTGCTCCTTCTCCCTTGGACACAATTCCCTTGAGATCCCTACAGCGTTGTACATTAAGCCCTTGAAGTTGTACAAGACATTTAACTGCTGAATGAGGAAAGATACATTCTAATGCCAAACAGTAATTAATTTCAACCACTCTAAGGTTGACTAAACACAAAGAGTCAGTGGCACCCACCCACAAGTGTCGCATTTTGGGTAGCCAATAGAGACGCAACACTCTCAATTTTCCCAATAATCCTGCGGGAAGGCTTCCGTTGTGACATAATTCTGTCAAGCCATCCATATACATAAGATCCAATTCCTCCAACTTCCTGAAGGCATTTGCTCCAACATCGCTAATAAGATATTCGATGCAGTCACACTCCTCCAATCGTAGTTCCCACAGACTAACAAACTTTTGATTATAAGAGGATCAGTCCAATCAACTATCAATTTTAATATAAGGTACTCAGTCCTCCTTAGAATGGACTCAATCTTGTCCTGTGAAAGCCACTCCACGGGCACCTTTTTCAAACAAAGTTTTCTATCCAATCTGGAATAACAATGTTCCGCATGAATCGTCTTTAAATAAAATCTTTGCAGCTTCTCAAAGCGGAAGTCTAAATCAAGCAATTCCATTGGGTTATCCAGATGAATCTGCAAAGCTGTTAAATTAGACAACTTTTCCAACTCTGTAATACGCCCGTCGATTTCTCCTTCCATACCTTGTTCACCATTTTCACGTGTACTCGAGAAGTAGTAATCTCCTAAATGCAATTCCTCCAGCTTATTCAATTCTGCCAAGATACCTCTTGGTATTTTACCATATGATGATCTAGTAATTGTCCTCAAGTCCAGCAACTTTAGATCACTGAGTTGCCGTATTTGACGTGGAAATGGGCCAATTACGGAACTGCACCTCAAGCTCAGAAGTTCCAATTTCGTTAGTCTTTCAATTATCGACAGAGAGTCTCCCCCAAGCCGTGCACGTTCAAGATTTAGCATACGTAGGTTTGTCAAGCCTTCAACTGGATGTAGCTCCACATCTCTCCAGCATCCTCCACTTTGTTCAAGAACAAGAACCCTCAGTTCTTCCATCTGCGATAGAAAGCTTGTATTTATCCCCTTTCCTAATTGCACAAGGATCTTGAGATTTTGATAATTGAGAGCTTCACTAATTTCAGGATTTGCTTTCTTTATACACAACATATATCCACCGTCTCTTTCTTCCTTCAAGCCCACGTCTCGTATGATGTCATGCAATTTTACCCTTTCAAACGATCCGAAATCATCCAAATCAGCATCCATTGCCTCCTCCAGTAAGAAGCAACTCTTCAAGTATTCGATTGATGAGAAAACGGCATCTCTTACACCTTCAAGTGTATCAATATTTTTAAATAACCGTAGAGCCAGACAATATCTAGCCAAATTCTCGACCTCAATTGCAGCATCTTCTGGATGCTGACAGCAAAGCAAAAGCAATGACCTCGCTTCCGGTTGTTCTTTATTTACAAAGTCAAAACTCAACTTTATGCTCGAGTACACCTTTTTATCCATATCAGGAATTCTTGTCACACTGTGTTCCGTTAGTTGCTTGAGAGCATCTCGCCATATCTCAATCTTCTTGTTAGACAATGCTTTTGCAAGAGTTACAAGCGCAATCGGTAGACCTCCACATTCATCAGCAACTTTTTTTGCAATTTCTTTTAGATCACCACTCTCCACACAATCCCCCGCCGTTTTTCTGAACAAGTACCATGCTTCGTCAGGAGGCATGATTGCTACTGGAATTGTCTTATGAGCTTTCATTTGAAGGCACGTCTCTTTAAATCTTGATGTTAGTACAACTTTGCAATCTGTCTGGTCGCTTTCGATTGGAATTCCAAGTTCCTCCAACTTAATTGCACCCCAAATGTCGTCGAGTATCACCAGTGTTCTCCTACCTGTTTTAGTTAGCCTCTTATGAATCTCATCCGCTGCTGCAATCTCATTTTTCTTATCAGGCAAACCCAGCATTTCTGCAAGTTTACCCCGAATGTCGTTCAAGTCTGGATTTTGGGAAACGGTGGTCATGGCAACTTCATTGAATAAATCATTTGCTTTTACCCTTTCACGAAGCTCATGCATCAACGTTGTTTTACCAACACCGCCTGTACCGCATATTCCGATAATGCTAATCTTATCATCCTCCAAAGCCTTCATAATGTCTTTCATAATCTTTAACCTCGTTTCGAAGTCCTTAGAGTCATCATTAGCCAATGCTCCAGTTAACTTTGATGGTGGAAGGGCATGCTTTACTGTAGAGACATAGTCTTTACCTTCATCTAGTAGTTGTTGAATCTCCTTAGCTTTCTTTACGGCTTTCCTGCTCAACACGTAGCGCTGTTTTGGTTTCAAACACCACTTTCTAAAGCACCATGTGTGTTCCTCTGTAGCTTCCTTGATGCCATTCGCAGCACTCTCTGCCGCTTTGACCTTAACCAGCCATTCGATACTAGTATGTGTTGGTTCTTCATTGCGATCTACCGCTGAATCCATGAACCTCTCTGCATCCACTATTGTCAATTTCAGTTGCTCGACTCTTTCATTTAATTTGTTGATGTTTCTCTTGTAGCAAAATAGATAGATAAATTGGCGAACGATTGCATCTGTAGCTGGTTGAATGACTCTTTTAGCAATTTCAAGTAATACAGCATTTCCAAGCCCTTCCGCCATCTTGCGCTTCTTTCTTTCTTTTAATTTTCCCTTCCTGAACATAAAACATATTGCTTAATAATAGCTTTTTAATGCAAGACCTAATGTGGTTAGCATCATCATCATTCAAAGCTTTTATGGCAAGCCACTTTTTTTCTTTTAAATATAATATCCGTGAAAAATACCAAGTTGTGCATGAACAAAATATTTAGTTATACTCCCTCCGTCTAATTTTAAGAGTAAAAAAAAAAAATTTGAGTTCAAAAATTAATAGAGGAATCATTTTATTATAAAATATAGAAAGTGGGGTAGAGTGTTGTGAGCATAGAAAGTGGATAGGAGAGAGAAAGTGGGGTAGGGAATAGTTAGAGGATAGTTGATGGGTGTTTGACATGTAGGGCCCACTAAATAAAAAAGTATAAAAAACTTTCCTTTTTGGGATTTTGATTCTTAAGTTGGGACATCCATTTGGGAAATTTTTGACGCTTAAAATGAGACGGAGGGAGTATATCACTTAAGAAAACAAGGCATGGAACTTTAAATCAAATCTCCTTTATCTCAAATTGCAAACGTATAAAATAAAAGGTAGTAAAATCATCAAAAGAATAAAAATAATCAACTCAAAATTTCATGTTAAAAAAATCAAACAATAGGTTTTGAGTTAGTTTTGTTTAATGTCACATACATGATTTTAATGTTGAAACTAAGTCTGTTAATTTCGATGTGTGCACATTAAACCGGGGGGGGGGGGATGGAACTTACTATTTTTAGTAATTTTGGTCAAGAAAGGGAGTCAAGTTAAGCGTAAGTCAATCATGGTCAAAATGAGGCACAATTGATGTTCAAAACAAAGTCTATTATGGTGTTTAAGCTTTATAATAATCATACTGGCCATTGACATGGTCATCAAACACGAATTTCCCCTTTTTCTATTACTAATTTTTTTTTATTGATAAATTAGCACAATCTAGAGGAGGGCGGTCCATTAATACATTCAAAACATGCCAAATGCGATCTAGATGGTCAGTGATCAAAGTACAAGTGTGTGAAAACTCAAGCAAATATGATGCACAGCATTTCATGTACATATATTGAACTAGTCTGTGCAACTCAATCAAAGTGTGAAAAAAAATCAATTTTTTGGAGGTTAAATGATCGGTTATGCGAGATATTAGCACATTTTCACATCAATGGTCATTATGTGATGAAATTACATATTTTTTTAGGCCAAATGATTGGTCAAAAGCATTACTTAAATCTGACAACATTCGGGAACATCAGGTTATAGTCATTAAACATTGTTAAAGCTTGTGCAAAACTTAAGAAAAATTGATGCATAGCATTTCTTGTACACATAAGAACTACTCCCTCCTTCCCAGAGTAAGAGTCCTACTTTCCATTTTGGTACGTCCCAGAGTAAGAGTCCTATTCCTAAAATGGCAAAGAATCTTTACTATTCACCCCACTCATTCTCTCTCCTATTTTACTTTTAGGGCAAATAGCACATTAGTACCCCAAAGTTTCACATAAGTTATAATTTAGGTCCTAATGTTCCGATTTTAGCAATTTAGTGCCTAATGTTCACAATTTGTAGTGAAATGGGTCTTTTTTTGATGTCCATGGATGAAAGCTAACGAAATTAACAAAAAATTTAACGAACTTGTTTGAAAATTGTATTTCCAACCCATAAAAAGTTAAATAATTTTTTATTTTACCCCCATTACTTAAAAACTTTGCAACTCCCAAAATATTTATTTAAAAGTTAAGGGATAATTGTTTTCTTATAAAAAACCTAAAACTACTCTTCTTCTCTGAACCTCACCCGGTGTGCCACCTCCATCCAATTTTAAAATATAAAAATAGACAAAGTAGCAAAATACCACCCAAAAACTCAAATCTTCAATCAAATATTTTCAAAATCAGAATTATTTAAATTTCATAATAAATCCAACTAGTTTGAAAACGCACATCAAAGGGAATCTGGATTGTGCCTTGAGGGGAGATAAGAAAAAATGAGATAGAGGGTGACTTCGGTTTTTAAGAAAATGGTGGGGATAAGCGGCAGACTGAATGTGGGTTTATAAATTACTGTTATTTTCATTAATGTGAATCATATTGTGGTCTTTATTTTACGTTCGTTGTGTTATTTAAAATGAGGTGTAAAGTTTTCAACGAAATGAGCGCAGAATAAAATTAATTATTGATTTTAAAGAAACCCGTTAGATTTTTCGTTAATTTCGTTAGCTCCCATCCAAAAATGACCCATTTCACCACAAATAGTGAACATTAGGCACTAAATTACTAAAATTGGAACATTAGGACCTAAATTGCAACTCATGTAAAACTTTGGGGCACTAATGTGCTATTTGCCCTTACTTTTATACTCACAACACCAATCAATTCACTATTCTCTCTCACTCATTCTCTCTCCTACTTTACTTTTACACTCACAACATTTACATCACTTCCAATATTTATTAATAAGCGTGCAAATGAGGGGTAGGACACTTACTCCGGGACTATGGAGTAGTTTTGTGCCACTCATCAGACCAAAAAGATATTGCTAACAAGACCAAAACAACTCTTACATTTCAAGTCCAAAGTAGAGCATGTATTATGTCATGTTAGAGCACCTTAAAACAAGAAAAGGTCAAATTACGATAATTCCCCGAGAGTATCAACCAAATCCCACTTTGCACCCCAGATTGAAAAGCGGGTTTGTTAGGTACTTTAATTTCCAAGTCATCCCTCGACTTTTACCCCTGGCACATTCCAAATCATCCTACTTTACTTTACCTCCTAGCCAAGTGCATGTCAAGGGAAAAGTGGGACAACTTCAAAAAGATCAAAATTTGATTTTGCCCACTATAATTTGAGGGTACTTTCACTTTTACCATTCTAGTTTGTTACTCCCTCCGTCCCGGAGTAAGAGTCCTATCTCTCATTTGCACGGAGATTAAGAAATGATGGAAGTAAAGTAAGTATTGTGAGTGTAAAAGTAAAGTAGGAGAGAGAATGAGTGGGAGAGAACAGTAAGTTGATTGGTGTTGTGAGTATAAAAGTAAAGTAGGAGAGAGAATGAGTGGGATGAATAGTATAGATTCTTTGCCATTTTAGGAAAGGGACTCTTACTCTGGGACGTACCAAAATAGAAAGTAGGACTCTTACTTTGGGACGAAGGGAGTATTAACTTTTTTGTCCAATGTACTGATTTTCTTTTTTCTCCACAGCCCAAAAAACTTAACCCAGTTAGTTTATAATGGATGAAATACTTTATTTATTTAAACTTACACCCTTAAACTTTATATGGAGGGTCACATCACCACTCCATTCCTAAACCTCTATAGCCAACCGCCATCACCACCACAACCACTACCACCCCCACCTCACTAATTATTGCTTGTTTTAAAAGGCACATGCAAAAAGAACGCCGTTTATATGTGCGCTAAATGTGTGTTTTTGTGCTACAAATTATCCCCCTCCTTCTCATCCCCGTCTTAACCACCGCGTGCTCCCAATAAAAAAGGTCCAATTTCTAGAATTATTTGTAAGATAATGCAATTTTCATTCTAAAACCTAGTTAATTATCATGGATGGTAATAATTAGGGGAGCCTCTCACTTTCAATTTGAACAAATATCAACGATCTTACTTATGGGTTAAGCAATATCTTGGGGCTTCGGGTCCTCGATCTCGAGCTCAAGTATCCGTGGCACTTGTGCAATTTGTCGGTATTGATTTTTTTTAATCCAAAAAAAGTGTTAAGAGGTGAAATTGGGGGTAGGGCGGTAGTAGTGGTGGTGTTGTGATGGCGATAGTGGTGTGGAGTTGGTGGGGAGGTGGTGGTGGGGAGAGGTGGTAGTGGCGGTGGTGGCAATAGTGGGGTGGGGGTGGTGGAGGTGGAGGGTGGTGGTTGTGGAGGTTGAAGAGCATTGTGGTGCACCAAAACCTAACTGTTTAACTTATAAGGTTGTGGAGGAAAGAGAAAATTAGTAATTGGACAAAAACGTTTATAAAAAAGTAGAATGGTTAAAGTGAAAGTACTCCAAAAAAAAAAACTATTGTAATTAAAAAACTCTTAAATTATATCTCCCCCTCTCTCTTTAACCAATGTTATCTACCCTTAAATTTAATTATATATCTCGTTTTTATGCATATGATGCGTGAGAGGATGGTTGACATGGGTTTACATAAGAGAGAGGGGGAAGATTTAATTTTCAAAATGGAAAAAATTAACTTAGGAAAAAAAAATTAATTAGAGAAATATTTTAATAAAAAAGTTAAGCAAAATTATTTTTCAAAACAGCAGTTTCACTAATTTAGTGCAATATGTTAAAAAAATAATTTTAGGATAGATTAATTTCGGGCAATATTTTCCCAAAATAAAATAAAATTAGTGAAATACTTTTTCTAGGAAAAACTAACTTTATTGAAATATTTTTTCAAAAGCAAAATAAAAAAATGTGAAATTAATCTTTTTTTAAATAATAATTTAGTAAAATATATTTTTGTTAAAAATATAATTTCGTGAATCATACATATATTGGTGAAATTTGTACTTTTAGTCCCTTAAACTATAAAATATTCATTTTACCCTTTAATAGTAAAAATAATTTCAGTTAAGTCCATGTGTGCATGTCATATGTTGATTTTACTGAAAAATCTAACATTTCAGTCAAAAGGCCCTTAATTGCTAGTTTTTGTCAACTTTATACCCTAATCTGCGAGTTTTAGAACATCGGACCCCTTTACACGAATGACCCGAACTTTGGACCTTAATTGTCATTTGCCCCATAAATAAACATGATTTTTTTACAAGCAAATTGTAACTTGATAACCTGAGTTTTACACACAGTTGCAATACCCTAGCTATGTTTTGTTTTGTAACAATCTGATTCCTAAGTTTGTCATTTTGTCGCATTTAGGTGTAAAAACAAACAAATCGTTATTTTTTTAACAAAATTAATCCATGTGCCATGCACATAACTTTTAGAGGGTTATTTCCTTTTCCCAGTTCATCTTCTTCCCCCATCCCACTTGCCTCTCTAAAATTTCATTTACTCTCACACACACAAACCATCATGGCAAACTCAATGAAACCACAAGAAAATCAAAACCCATCTCCAATCCCATCCCAAAACAGACGTAGCACCACCAGTTCCACCACCAATAACTTAACTGCGTTCCACCATCACCACCCATCGCCGCCCTCTACACCCATGCCAATCACCAGATCCGACCCAATCAACCCACACCTAACCAATTATTGACAGGGTCCTCTTACACCACCATCACCACACTCTATCATCGTTGGCGCCTATCTCCAGCCAAACAAATTTCAGAAAACAATTTCACATATGTACACTCACACGCAGATTCAATCTCAAAAATTTCAGATTCTGAAATCAAAATCGCACACATGCACTGACACGAGCGCACGCATAGTTTCAAACCTTCTAGATCTAGATCTAAATAGAGAGAGAGAGAGAGAGAGAGCAGAAGCCGAGGAGGGAGAAAATGGTGAAGACGCCGGAAATCAATGTTGGGGTCTGCGGGATTCAGGAGGAGATTACCGGAGTAGACGAAGGTACTAAAGAGACGGATTGAGAAGGAGATGGCGCTGGGGATATGGTAATGATGGAAAGAAGGTGGTGATTGCGGCAGAAAGAAGAAGGGAAGATGTGGGGAAAGCGGCCGGAGTGGGTTGGGAGAGTGTTGGAAATGAAGGATATGGGTTTGTATTTTTAGTACAAAGGGTGTAAAAGGTGTAGACGTTGCAAATGAGGGTAAATAGGTCATTTGGCATATCAAAACCAAGGAAAAAGATGAAAATGACCTTTAAAAAACCATGTGCTGTACACATGTCTTATAAATCATCAAAAAACTAACGATTTCTTAGATTTTACACCTAATTGCAACAAAATGACATACTTAGGAATTGGATTGGTACAAAACAAAACATAGGTTACCAAATTGTAATTTGCCCTTTTTTTTACAACTTAATAAATGTCACCGGCTACTATTGAAAAAATAGTAAATATACTCAAATCACTAAAGGCCATTAATAAATAATTAACAGATATAAGCAACATAATGGATAAAACAAGACCTTTTGTTCCACTTTCATGTACCACAATGGTTATCAAGCTTTTAATAATAGAGTCAACTACATTTTTGACATTATGTGTTCAGTCACAAAGGGACTTATTTTGGGATAGAGGGAGCATTTTATTTCAACCTAGCATTGTATGTTCTTCTCAATCAATGATTGAAAAAAACAGGTAGTCATAAGGAAGGGGGAGGGGGGGCAGGCAAAAGACATGGTGGATGATAAAGTGAGAAAAATGAAACTATAGTCACCAAAGTTCGATTTTTTCCTCACTTAATTCCTTTTCTATAAGTATTACCCGAAATAACATGTTTTGAAAAGTATGTGCCAGAATAACCAAGTTTTGTAAATGCGCTACTGGAAGAAATGAATTACAGTTTTCCTCGCTTAAACCGCTACTCCAAGTAGCGAATTTTTATATATTTTTACTTATTTTGTAATTCCCAAAAACATTGACCAATTCACATACTCCCTTCTCTCTGTCCCAGAAAGATAGTCCACTTTGGATTTTTGGCGGTCAACACATGTGAACTTTGACCAAAGATTATTATCAATCTAATCATCCCAATAAAATTTTAAAATTTGTCATTGATAAATCACTTGATGATTAATGAATCACAAGTTTTAGAATTTCACAAGGATGGTTATATTGACATTTATATTTAGTCAAAGTTCACTTGTATTGACCATCAAAAGTCAAAAATGGACCATGTTTCTGGGACGGAGGGAGTATTAATTTTTAAAATTAAACTCGGTACTGCGAGTAGTGTATTTAACCTAGTTTATATAATTAACTATATTTCTTAATTTTTAAAAAAAAAAACGCTACTTTCAGTAGCAAGTTGAACATAATACCAAACTCGCTATTAGCAGTATGGAGTTTAGCCTGAACAAACAAAAGAAATGATGTAGACTAGACAACACGACCAGCATGTTTAAAACCAAAACGTTACTTGTAGTAGCGAATTTAGCTTAATACCAAACTCGCTACTAGGGGTAGTAAAGTGAGAGTAACTCATATATCAATAATGAAGACATCAAAAATAAAAAATAGAAAATAAACTTCATCTCAAAATTAAATGAATGTCTGAATTTTGTCTGTCCTAAAATAAATATCACCTTTCTAAATAAGGAAGTAGTTGCGTCAAAAGAACATAAGGAGGTAGTTTTAGTGCAATGTTACCATTGTATAAGCAATGTACAAATAAGTAAATAGTGTTGACACCCGTAAAATCTCAAATTTAGTTGAATTTTCTTAAAAAGTATATTTTCTTCCGTCCTATAATAAATATCTCACTTTCTTTTTTATATTTTTCAAGATAAATGTTGTGTTTTTAAATAAAGAGGCTTGGTGCAAATTATCATTGTATAAGTAACGTACAAACTCCTAAACCATATTATTTTAGAACACTTACGAGTCAGCTACAACAATTATTTTGAAACGGGCAAGTTTTCTTATTAGTTCGGGAAAGATAGCCTTACTTTCTTTTAAATTAACTCAATTGATAGTATTTGACAACAAATTAATTAATAATTTTTTTAGATATTCTAATTAAATTAAAATGAAATAATAGTAATAGTAATTTTAATGGTGGATCAGAAACAATTTTTTATTTGTTTTTTCAAATTAATGATCAAATTTCATTTAAGTTGACAGCTGAAATTGAATTGCTACTATCTCACGGGACGGTTATACTTAATTTGTGTAGGGATTTTTGGGGCTCAAGCTCAAATTCAAGTTATTAAGTGATATGTGAATAAGGTTTTTTTTTTTTTTTTTTTTTAATTTCTGAGTACAACAGGGTGGGAATCGAATACATGATTGTTTTTTATAACAAATAATTAACATAGTAATAAAAGGGATAAATTATATGTGATCAAATATTAACAATATTACAACAATAACAGTAACTAAGACTTTATGTCAAAATAATTTAAAGTCGACTTATATTAATCGTCATATAAAATTCTTGTTTGTAGATTTATTGTTCCTGATAATTAATAAAGTCAAACTCACGATGGAAATCGGTCATTACGATTTTTATCTTCCCAGTTTATTCACCTACTATGGGACAGTACCAGTTTCATTTTTGCTCAACATGGTAATGGCTACAAAGTTAAACGCAAACAAATTCAAAAAATAAGCATATAAATAAATAAATAGCAATCAAAGATTGTATATGAACACCTTAAGTCAAAACACAAGTTAAAAAATGTAAGTAAATAGATAAATGATGATTGCACATAACATTGAAGTCAAAATAGAAAACACTAACCTGAGGAGTATTCACCAATAAAATAAATGGGGGAATTTGAAGAGAGAAAAGGCACTGGTTTCTTTGGGGGAGAAAGGATTGGGGAAGAAATTATGTTGATGGTGCTTTTACCTCAAAGATATAAATAGCATCCAATGGCAAAATATAATCTTAAGTTTTATTTTTATTTTATTTTATTTTTTTTAAAAAAAGCAATGTTTCTTGCTCCATTTTCTCTTTCACTTTATAAAAGATTCGAGATGTCATATCTCCTTTTTCCTATAGCAGATGTCCTTTTTCCTGTAGTATATGTCTAGGCCATTATTCCTAATAATTCAAGATAACTACAATTACTAGTCATTTTTTGGTAGGCAATTTAATATCTCCTCTGTCACTCCCTCTTCTTTTTTAGTAGACAATTATGGAAGTTTTTTTATTATTTATCCTATCAATTTAAAAATAAAACTATCTTTCTCAAACAAACATAGATGATAAACAGAACTATCAATTTGAGACAAGTGAGTACAACTAATACATAATTTAAAAAATGTGGTAAGTAGGAACAATACCTAATTAAAAAACATGTACAAAAGAATTGTAGTTGTGAAATAATAAATGAAGAATATGTGGGTACGGTCCAAGAATAATGCATGAAAGAGAGAATGTGGGAAGGAATGTTATACTTTCTCTCACTGTCACATATTATTCCTACCCTTATTCGTTCTAGTAGGGCCTTAAATGTTACTCCCTCCGTCCCAGTTTAAGGTTCTTACTTTCCTTTTTGGTCTTTCTCAGTTTAAGGTTCTTAGTTGCTTTATTCCATAAATGGAAAAGAATGAATAGTGCTTTGAAAAATCTTGCCCTCAAAATGTTCATTTAATTACAAAAAAAACATTACTTATCTAATTTACTTTCACCCACTTGCTTTATAAATAGTGTTTTGGACATTTATATCCTTCAATCTCTACTTTTGGTTGACTCATTTCTATTGTTTTTTTCTTGATTTCTTAATAAGCGTGCATTGTCAAACTAAGAACCTTGAACCGGGACGGAGGGAGTAAATTGTACTCGGTAACACCAGCAAGTAAGCCTCTTATTCTATCCGTCCCTAATAATTATTGTATCCACCTTCTCAATACTTTTAGAAAAAAAAATCTTGTTTATTTGTACTTTCATATACTCCCTCTGTCCCATTTTAAGAGTCAAAAAATGAGTGGGCTCAAGAATTAAGGAAAAAGTGATGTGTTGTGAGCGTTTGATAGCTTGGTAGGAGAGAGAAAGTGGAGTAGAGAAGAGTTAGTGGATAATTGTTGTGAGTATGACATGTAGGACCCACTTTCCATTTTAGGATTTTGACTCTTAAAATGGGACACCCTTTTAGGAATTTTTTGACTCTTAAAATGGGACGGAGGGAGTACTATATAGTAGTGTACTTAAATTATTTTCCTATTTAGAACAAATTGAAACTAAAACACATAATCAATCATAATTCACTGCTAATACTATATAAAACCATCTAATCACGAAAATCAACAAAAATAAATGTTTAAAAAAATCAAAGTTACTCTTAGTCAAGAATACAATTGATTATTTATTTTTTTGGGTGATTTTTTAAGAAGGATAGAGTAGTAAAAATTTGGATTAATCCTAAAATCAAACGAATTCATATACTCTGGACTTTTTTTTAAGACGGATGGAGTATAACTTCCATTGAGAAGGAATAAAAAAAGTTCAAAATTGACTTTGAAAAGTCAGATACGGCTCTTTTGCAAGTAACCAAATAGAGTAGGTAGAGTAATGTACCAGAATCAGCTAACAATCGTCGTGTACGGTACCCTCTGTATATCTTCTGGACTTTCATCGTGAAATAATAAATTTAATATACGTGGGTACTGGTGCAAGAATAATGTATGAAATATAGAATGTGAGGAAGGAATGATATACGGCCCTTGGACTCTAGGGCCCCTGAGCCCAGATTCAAACCCAAATAAGGAAAATCCAGATGGAAAATTCCTCATACACCCCTCACTAGCAAAATGATATAAGAAAACTAAAATACCCTCATATCTCTTCCCAACTTTACTTTTTGGTCAAATTTAGTCAACTCTTATAACTTACACATAATTATCTTATAAGAGTTTAAAAAATTACTTTTTTCATTTTTTTACAAAAAAATAATAATTTTTTTGGGTCAAATTTGGTCAAACTTGGTCAAACAACAGTCAAACTCTTATAACTAACACATAAGAGTCAAAAATTCCACTTTTTCCATTTTTTTATAAAAAATAATAATAAATTTTTTAGTCAAACTTGGTCAAACAGCAGTCAAACTCTTATAACTAACACATAATTATCATATAAGAGTTACAAAAATTAATTTTTTCATTTTTTACAAAAAAATAATAAATTTTTTTAGTCAAACTTGGTCAAACAACAGTCAAACTCTTATAACTAACACATAAGAGTAAAAAAAAAAATCACTTTTTCCATTTCTTTACAAAAAAAATAACAAAATTTTTTGGTCAAGCTTGGTCAAACAACAGTCAAACTCTTATTACTTACACATAATTATCATATAAGAGTTACAAAAAATACTGTTTTCATTTTTTTACAAAAAAAATATATATTTTTTTTTGTCAAACTTGGTCAAACGCAGTCAAAATCTTATAACTGACACATAATTAACATATAAGAGTTAAAATTCTTATGAACATGTTTTAATGAGACTGGAAATAGCTCTTATAATACACATTATTATTCATAAGAGCAAAGTCTTATGAACAGGTTCAATAAGAATTTAGTCTTATGATCAGGTTCAGACCATGTTCATGAGACTTTTCAGTCTTGTTTGAGCAAAAAGTCTTATATATTAATAGTGTAGAGTCTTATATATTACTCGTATAGGAGTAAAAAAAAATCATTTTTTTCATTTTTTAGAAAAAATAATAATATTATTTGGTCAAATATGGTCAAACTCGGTCAAACAGCAGTCAAACTCTTATAGATGACACATAATTAACATATAAGAGTCAAAAAACTTTTCTTTTTTCATTTTTTTTAGAAAACAATAATAATAGTATTTATCTTGTCAAATATGGTCAAACCCGGTCAACCAACAGTCAAAACTCTTATGACTTGCACATAATTAACATATAAGAGTCGAAAATTTTCACTTTTTTCATTTTTTTTAGAAAAATTTCAAACTCTTATAATTGATATATGAGACGAATTTGCCTCTTATGATTTAACTATAAGAGTTATTTTAAACCAAAAGTAACAAAAAACTCAAGTAAATTAACATCAACTACAAAATTACAATTTTAACACAAAAATGGCTTGCAATCATAAATTTGAAAGTCTCATAAAACAAGAAGACATTATAACACAAATCTGGAGTACTAGTTTCATTATAATCTTATAATTTAAATTATAACTACTATTTTATAACCAAAATGCAAAATAAAAAACCAGTATAACTAACTACAAGTAATAAGAAAGTCAAAACACTTGTATATGAATGGGTTACTTACAAAGATTTCCACTTAATAAATTACAAGTACAAGATCATGTAAAGCAGCAAGTCATAAATGTTCCATACCGAATTGAAGCCATAAAATTTCAGGAAATTCAGGAATCACTATAGTTTGATGGAAATTGTAGGAACAATCCTTCATCAACCCAAGTTTAAGGATAAACCTGGCTGCAGGGAAAAACTCTAATCTGGAGTCTGGACTAAGAACGTAGCCGGATCTAACGGTCACCGGAGAGGAGACGACGTCGACAGCCATTTTTCTCAGGTCTATTACATCGTGGAAATGTTGACGCGGAGCTGAACACCGGTTAGAATGAGGACGTCGGATCTGGAACAGAAGGCGCTGCACTGTACTGTAGGGAGTAGATCAGAGATGAAGAAATTGGCCGTATTTGCTGGAGATATCGGATCTGTACGGGCAACAGAAAGAGATGGACGGTTTGAGATGAGGAATATGAGGCGAGGAGCCGGTTGTTGACTTCAATTTGGCTCGGAGATTGTGGATCTAGATAGAGGGTGAATCAGATCTGGTGGATGGAGCGTCGACAAAGGCTCAGCCGGAGAAGATCTGGACAGAGAGAGGGAGAGAGTGTGTGTGAACGGAGGAGACGAGGTCGCTAGAGGAAGACGCAGCCGGGGGTGCCGGAGACGTGACCAGTGACGAAGGGAAAGAGAGAGAGAGAGAGAGAGAGAGAGAGAGAGAAATTGTGTGTGTCGTGTGTGAGGGGATGGGTGGGTTTTGGTTGAGGTGGGGGTAGTTTGGGTATTTATGAGCTTTGTTTGACTGGTCAAAGGAGGCCAAAAGAGGCCAGGGGTGTAAGGGGAAATACAATTTCGATTGAACTCTTTATTAGGCATTTCATCTGGGCGTTTCTTTTTTTGTAATTAAATCTGGGTCTGGGGGCCCTAGGGGAAATTATCCAATGATATACCTTTTCTAGTGTCACATGTTACTCCCACCTTTACTTTTCCTAGTAGGGCCTTAGAATGTGCTCGGTAACACAAGCAAGCAAGAGTTAGAAATGCATTTCTAGAAACGCAAGTAATTTTAATAAAAATTGTGAAAAAACAGTTACATAAACGCAAGTAATTTTATGCCCAAACTAGTACTCGTGCCCGTGCCGATGGCACGGAGATGGTACGGAAACAATGACGGTACAAATTGGTGATAGCATGAAAACAGGTTATAAATAGACTAATTTTGAAATTCTAGTACACTACAAAAAAAGATATGTGAGATTAATATTATGGGACGGAGTGAGTACTTCACACACAATCACAGGTAAAGTCAAGGTAATAGATAGAAACTAACATAAAGTCAAGGTAATAGATAGAAACTAACAGTTGGATATACATCCTTTGGTATAAGATAATCTCTTCTAATACACCAGGTCCACCCAAAAAAAAAAAAAACACTAATTACTACCTGTTTAACTGAGAGAAAAAACAGTTTCTTAGAAAGATAGAGACTGGTACTCTAAGGCAAGAGTCATCGTAGAGCATATGATGTTTTTCCGGTGCCACTTTGCAATTTTTTGGTACGGAAAATTTTGAATCACCTTTGATGTTTTGTGATTAGATGCAAGTCTTCCTTTAGGTTAAACACTCTTTTCCCATTAGAATTCTGTTATTGAATTGGGCAAGAGAAAGCAAGAGAAAATGACATAATCGAAAGACAATTACCGGTTGAGGGACGCTATGGGGATGAACGTCATCACTCATCAGTATGGTTTTCCATAGGCAGTTTTCAATGTCAGATAATAAGGACGAATCATCTACTGAGATTATTCAGCCCTAGACATCCGAGGATTACATTAAAGAACTTAAAATCCAAACCTAGATGAGTAACTAACAAAAATACAGCCCTATCTGGTTACCAGAACATCAACATCTGTGTTCAATTAGCCCCTTAGCGGCAGCGGCGTAGGAGCGGAGACCTCTGGCTCGAAATTGAAGCACTAAACCGCTCTGTTCTCACTATTCCAACTGCAAACAGGGCTGTGGTTGTCCATCTATTCGGACGAATGTCACCTTAAGATCATTTCGTGACTGTCCATTCCCATCTCACAAATGGCGCAGATCTTTTCCCGGGTGACAAATGGGAGTGAATGAGGAAAGAAAAACAATTGAGAGATAAAGGGTGAAGATAAGAATCTGGGGAAGTTGGAAATTAAACGGAATGGGGAAAAAAACACAATAACCTACTTGGATGGAGCACAAGATCCGGATTATGACTCACACATAGTTGAGAGGTTGTGGGAAATCCCAATCACCTGTAAACTGAAGAAAGGACCACCAATTAAACAAACTGACATATGTAAACAAATTGATCAACAGAGAAGGCAACACTACAACACTAAAATTAAAGTAAATTTCATAAATAAAAAGGCTGTAAATCGAGTAGGAACATGCAGAATCTAATTCCATAAAATAGCACAATGAAATTCACAAACACGAATAAGATGTGGAGAGAAGAGAGGTACATGAGCGGAGGAGAGGATCGACGACTGACAATGCTATGACTTTAGCCGTAACGGGACAGCCGCAAGTATTATTACGGGGAATCCCCGATGTCAGCGACTCCAGATCTCTTTTTTTGTTCGGCCGGCTCCGGCGGACTGGCTTGGTCGGTGATGTATCTGGGGAAGAGAAAAACGAATGGAGAAGTTAGTATGGAGGCGAAGTGTTTGAGGGGTTGTTCGCCGGTTTAGAGAGACTCACAAAATACGAAATAGAACGGCGCCTTAATCGTTCGATGGCAATGGGATTGCTACAGCAGCGGCTATGGCTAGGGCAGGGATTACTGTTTCCCATTCTACACAAAAATTGAAACAAATCCCAGCAAAATTAACACCACTCCCTCCGTCCCATTTCAAATTGCAAATACTAGGTGTACACGGGAATTAAGAAAAAAATAAAAAAAGTGATGTGTTGTGAGTGTAGATAGTTGGGTAGGAGAGAGAAAGTGGAGTAGGGAATAGTAAGTGGGTTAGTTGATGTGAGTATGAGAAGTGGGACCCACTAATTAAAAAGTATTAAAAACTTTCCATTTAAAGATTTTGCAATTTTAGTTGGGACACCCAAAATGGCAAATTTTGCAATTTGAAATGGGACGGAGGGAGTATAACATCAGTTACGAAGATCAATGCGGGGACAAGAGAAAAACAGAAGACAGAACAAATGTTGGGGGATAGGAAAATTGAATCTGTGTGTCGAGGAAAGATGTTGAACGGGAAAAAGTCTAAAGAGCGAGACACCAATGGCGAGCAAAATTACGTTGCTCAACCTTTGCCATGGCCGCTGTTATTTCAGAGTCGTTCTTCCTCCGTTTCTCAGTCTGCGTGTGATGAAGAGGAGAGGGTTTCGGTAACCGCCAAAGGAGAGTCGTTGGATTATTTTTTCAGATTCAATCTGAGCCACTGAAATAAATAAAAGAAAATTTGGAAAATTTGTGAGTCGTTGGATCGTGGCGGTTAAGAGTTAATCTCAGCCGTTCTTTATGTACTTTTTAGAGGTGGTTATTTCCTATATGTTTTATAATATAGATTGGAAGAACTGTTTGGGACAATATGAGAAATGGGAAGATGATTTTGGGACAAAGGGAGTATATGACTGACTAGAGACGGCCACATAATGTTGTACCTGCTCTGTTTGAGTGCTGCTGCTATGATCCAAAACCTGAGACTCAACATGGCAACTAGTCAGATTTCTCATAAATTCTGTAAGTCTTTGTATTCCAAACTCTTGTCGTCTTTTGAGAGTTTTACCGAGTCAAATAGGTCTTTGTACTCCAAACTCGTGGGTGTTAAGAATTAGAACCTTTTGCTAGCAAGTTTCTATCTAATTTGCTTCGTATGTGGTGTTGTGCTTAATGGAGAGGTTGTCTAGATGATCAAATTACTAGTCTATGATGGGATAGAGGATATATTTACCGAGTATAAACTCATAATCATGCGTGCGTCTGTTTGTAATTAGTTTAGACTTTAGACTTGTGTACGTATTGTAGTTGTTTTCATATGGGAAGAGAGATAGATAGAGAAAGAGAAAGACCTCATTTCCGAGCTGAGCTTGTTCATCATCATCACGGTCCTCTGGTAAACTAAGATTAATAAAGACCCGGTAAGTCATGATCAATTTATTTTACATCAGAAATCAGAAATAACCATCATAACTATATAGATGAAAAACCAGGCACCTTGAGTTGACATGTTGTGCTTGAGAATCACCGAGACGGGGAAATGCAACTTTTCTTTGAGAAGGGCTTGATGAAAAGGCTAAACCTTGGTAATTGTCTGATATCGAAGCTTTCATCGGACTAGAGAAAGTTTCCTGTGAATAATCATTAATAAGAACAACAATTCACTTGAGTACTAAAGAGAAGTTTAAGATGAGGGTACCTAAGTATATTAGTAGGATAGACATGGACATCATCAAAACCTCAGAACTGTAATATATATACATATATATAGAGAGAGAGAGAGAGGCTGCGAGACCTCATTTCTGTAACGAATATATTCATCATGAACACTATCCCCAGGAACATGAATATCACCAACATCCGCAGCATTGTAATCACTGACACTGTCTTCTTTGAGATCACTGCTCGTTTGATTTACCCTGTTTTTGCAATGACCAGGGCAAAATGAATCTGGACTATATAAATGATACACAACATAATAAATGATCATCCAACTTCATTATCTAGAAACATGACCTCAATACCTTGTATTCAACTGCTGTGCAGAATGCAGACCCATTAATATAATCCTCAATGTTGTTGTCATTCTCATCATCACTATCATCATCATCCTCATCAACGTGATCATTTTCTTTCAAATCTCTGCTCATTTGATTGACCAAATTTTTGCAAAGAGAAAAAAAATATAATAATAATAATAATAATAATAATAATAATAATAATAATAATAATAATAATAATAATAAGGGAGGGGCTAACGCCACTACACTTTTTCCTAATCCACTACAATATTCATAACTAGACCAAATTATCCTTCAACGTTTTAACTGAGTTAATGAACAATTTTACTATACCAAAAATACCCCTAAACTATGGTGCTAACTATAAACACCATTAATTAAAAGAAACCTGGGAATTACAAATTACCCTTGACAAGTTGCTCCTACTATACACGTTATGTGGCCTCTTATTCTATGTCTCTCTGCCATTCACACCAATTTGTACTGAATCAACAAATTAAAAAGAACAAAATAAGAATAATACCTACTGTTAATTACCGAATTCAATCCTCATAAAATTGAGGATTGTTTATAATCGAATTGAGCAGCAAAATGTTAAAACAATTAAAATTTGACTGCCTGCATCAATTTAAACTGCTTCGTGTAACCTTCTTTTAGGCTTTAGGTTAGTACGTGAATGATCGTTTTGATTCCTAAAATTTTGTTACTTTCATATTTATAATATTTATAAGTACTGGAATATGATGATATAACTTGGCTAATATTTCTACCTTCGCCCCAAAATAAATGTTTTATTTTTCAAAAATTAAATCTCCCAGCAAGAATAAATTTTTTGAAAGAAAATTAAACATTAAGACGGATTGTAGTATATGTTCAAAAGCATTTACTTACTGGTAATTCTCGACGGATGGATGGAGTATATATATACTCCATTCAAAAGCATTTACGAGTGATGGAGTGTTTCCAGAAATTTTGTATGAATGTTTTATCTTCCATCTTCAAATGTGCTCCCCAATATGTAAGAATTTTTGCCCTCACTAAAAGCATTGGTTTAGTCCTCCAGGTTTCCTTTTACCAGTATTTGTATTATTTTTGTGTTTTTTGAAATTCACTGTTTTCAAAAGAAATACTTTCATTAGGTATATTAGTTAGTAATAAAGAAATCTACAAAATTAAAAAAGATACTATAAATACATTTTTCATTAACAAAGAGATGACAAGCTTCAGGGTAATCTAGGCAATTTATTGTATTTTTATAATTGTAAGGTTATTTAAGGACAATTTTGTCCAACTCAACAATTATTCATGTTTAATTATTAATGATGTAGTGGATTAGTAAATAGTGTAGTGGCATTAGCCACTCCATAATAATAATAATAATAATAATAATAATAATAATAATAATAATAATAATAATAATAATAATAATAATAATAATAATAATAATAATAATAATAATAATAATAATAATAATAATAATAATAATAATAATAATAATAATAATAATAATAATAATAATAATAATAATAATAATAATAATAATAATAATAATAATAATAATAATAATAATAATAATAATAATAATAATAATAATAATAATAATAATAATAATAATAATAATAATAATAATAATAATAATAATAATAATAATAATAATAATAATAATAATAATAATAATAATAATAATAATAATAATAATAATAATAATAATAATAATAATAATAATAATAATAATAATAATAATAATAATAATAATATAATAATAATAATAATAATAATAATAATAATAATAATAATAATAATAATAATAATAATAATAATAATAATAATAATAATAATAATAATAATAATAATAATAATAATAATAATAATAATAATAATAATAATAATAATAATAATAATAATAATAATAATAATAATAATAATAATAATAATAATAATAATAATAATAATAATAATAATAATAATAATAATAATAATAATAATAATAATAATAATAATAATAATAATAATAATAATAATAATAATAATAATAATAATAATAATAATAATAATAATAATAATAATAATAATAATAATAATAATAATAATTTGAAACAATAAGATCAATTTCATTTAAATTCATATAAAAACAATAAATAACCACTAGAACTTTCTCGAAGAAACGTGCCGTACCTGATTCATTGTAATACCTTCACATATAGACTTGCAGTTCCGTAAAATCAAGCTTTCAAGTTTCTCAAACATCCGGGCCATGGAAGATGAAAATAGGTAAACCAAACAACTTCTAACCTATTCCTGCTAGGTAACATAACCTGCAATGGCCACCCTATTATTAGTTACATTCATCTATTTGAAATTTGTATACTTGAAATCTGTATAGGTGAATTTGATGGAGGGGGATAAACGATCAAAATCTTTTGTATTCAACTAAACAAATATATTTGGCAGCTGTACTTGAAAGCAAATATCGTTAATTAAACATCATTAATACGTTGACCAGATCGGCATTGGTTAATATAATCCCAATGCAAAAGTGCTTCCACTTGCCATCAATTATAAGTGGAAATATTGAAAAAATTGCATAGACATAACAAAAAAAATTAGGAAAAACTAGTTTCTCCATAAATTATAAAAAGTTCTGTTTTGATAGGGTTTAGGGTTTAAGGTTTGGGGTTTAAGGTTTGGGGTTTAGGGTTTAAAGTTTAGATTTTAAGGGTTAAAAAGTAGACTTTTTATAACTTAGGGAGGAACTAGTTTCCCCCAAAACTTACTCTAGAAATAATTCTAAGTATAATGCATGTTTGGTCACTCTAGTTTTACTTTTTCTTTTATCATTAGCCACAATTACTAGTTTTCTTCTCTAGCGTTCATGGTTAGTGGTTAATACAAAGACAGTTTCCTTATTTAGAAATTCAGCATTTATTTTGAGACCGGTAAAAATTAGAAAGTGGGACAATTATTACAGGACGGAGGAAAAATAGAAAGTGGGACTATTATTACGGCGGAGGGTGTACATTGAAATAGATCACTTCCATTTTGTCCGGAGCAAGAGTATTACATATTCACATTCATTCCAAGGTCCAGCTCGCAGATTTCGCAAGAACGTTAACAACATACTACAATGTAATAAAATGTGGGAAGTAAAAATAATACATAATTAAAAAACATGTACAAAAGAATTGTAAACGCGAAATAATGAATTTAGAATACGTGGGTATGGGTGCAAGAATAATGCATGAAAGAGAGAATGTGGGAAGGAATGTTATACTTTCTCTCATTGTCCAATATCATTCTTACCTTTATTCCTTCTAGTATGGCCTTAAAATGTACTCGGTAACACCAGCAAGCAAGAATTAGAAGCCTCTTTCATGTCCATTCGTCAGCAATTAAAACCACACTAGTTCTTGCAATAATTCAATGCAAAAAAAAAGATAAAAAAAATGTCTTTTTCTCAACCCAACCAAAACAAATATCAGCCAAAACAAAACAAAGCTCACCATGACATCAAGGCAGTACATAGTAGCCTAGTAATTGCTTATTTAACTCTTTCAGTTTCAAAGGTAGCTAATTGTTTATATATTTCTTTTAATTTCAAAACAGCCATAATCAAAGGAAAAGGTCAAAATAAGCCTAACCTTAGAAGCATTCAAAGAAACTCGATCCCACCGCGATGCCGCAGTCTCAGGTTTCAAGAAACTGAAAAATGAAAGTGCTGTGATTTAGCCTGGCGAAATCTATAATGTTCGGTATATCAAATGAAAAGAACAAATTGAAACTAAAACACATAATCAATCATAATTGAATGCTAATACTATATAAAACCATCTAATCACGAAAATCAATTTAGATAAATATCTTGTACGGTACCCTCTGTATATCTTCTGGAGTTTGATCGTGAAAACTCTCCGGTTGACCAGAACCACCACCGTCGCCGTGAAATGGCATCCTCAACCGCTGCATCCGATGAATCGACACTGGAAATGTGAGGCGCCATTACAGAATCGACAAGTTTATTGTCGATTTCAGCGGGATGGAACTCCGGATCGCAGGGCCGTCGTGGAGGAAACGAGCCTTATCGGCGGCGGCGGCGTGAGAAGGGGAGTGGAGTGTGGAGAGTTGTGTATTTGACTTGGAGGAGTTGGTTTATGTGCAAGTGAATTTGCCGATCATCAGTCTGACCAGTCAATTTTATTTTATTTTATTTTATTAACTAGTACTTTTACCCGTGCCGGTGGCACGGTGACAGTACAGACACAATAAGAATGTCAAATATGTAAAAGAACATGTACAAATCTAGAATATGTATTTAGTATATTACTACCATTGATGTTCAAGTTCATTCGTGCGCAAAAACAAATGTTTAGGTTTTGTTGATGTCTTCCTTTTCTGAATATTAACTAACTGGAATCCCCACATCTACAATCCTTGGGGCCTGCACATGAAGTGTGTGAGTGTCATAAACAACATGCTAAGCCACAATTGTAACAGGTAACTAATTAACATTGAAATAAATCCCCATTATATATATACATCATTCACTAAAGAGAAGAGAAATTAGTTAGGTATGTCAACAGTAATCCTATTCCTATCCATTAACATTGTAGTAGTGCACAACAATTTATGACTATACGTGCACCGACTAACAAATAGAAAAAACACTTCAGCATTCATATAGTCCTGCAGAATAGAGCATTCATATAGTCCTGCAGAATAGATCAGTTGATTTGAAAGAGCTTCATAACTGCTTCTATTTCAACACCCCCAAGTCCCCACCCCCAAACGCACCCATCGTGCCTCTAAGAGGACTTAACTTTTTTCAAGTTTTATTTATACGATTCATCAGATGCACTACAACAATTTCATGACCCGAGCATGAGCCACACAAATAAGTAGCAACTTACTGGTGTGCAGCAACGTACTGGTGTTATGCATTGCGGCTTTTTTCAATAGCTTTTCTCAGTTATATGCCCTGTCTTGGTGTACCTGAACGAAAGATTAAATATAGTTTTCGCGAAAGATAGATATTACAATAAAATTTATCCCAATATACTCCCTATGTCCCAGAATGATAATCCCCCAGTTTTCGTGGTTATTACGAAGGAATTTTGAGCAATAATTATGGCTACTTTTAATTATTTTAATGAAATTATTGAAATTGTTCTTGATACACCATTATAAATACTATTAATACCAATTTTCAGATTCACATTAACATAATTATAAGTAGCCTTTATAATTGCTCAAAGTTCCCTCGTAATAACAACGAAAAAAAAGGGACTATGTTTCAAGGACGGAGGGAGTAAATGATAACATCAATCCACTATCATAGACTCATCATCTCTGTATAAAAATATAGCAACAAAAACATGGACATACACTCTTTTATATGCTTTTCAAACCAAAACTAATTAGTACTCTCATACTACTCCATCCGTCCCTAAATAAATAAGATCAAATTTGTAAAAAACACACAAAAAAAAATAAAATAAAAAAATTGTCACCTAAGTACCCTGTCCCGAGTAAGTATCATCAGTCAATTGCCAAAAAGAAAAAAAAAATGGGGTCGGGACGGATGGGAATGGCGGTGTGGTGGCAATGAATCCAACGAACAGTAAACATGTACCTCGACTCAAACTAAAGTCAAAAAATCATGACACTCCTATGTTGATAAGCGATATAACAAAGAACAAAAAAAAAAAAAAAAAAAAAAAAAAAAAAAAAAAAAATTCAAATTCCACCCAACCCCAACTACAATCACTCCAAACACAACAATCAATTAAAAAAAAAAAGTCTGCTTGGAACGGATGGGATACATGAATGATGGAAACAATATCAAAAACTTTTCAAGCAACTTCATTTTTTTTTAGCAAATTTGAACAAAAGAATTGGGGGGGGGGGGGGAGGGTTGGGAAAGAATGAAAGGAAAAAAAGAAGATAAAAAAGACGTAGGAAAGAGGGACAAAAATTGGAGTATGTATGAGCTTGGTTGCAGTTCAGCAAATAGAGAAATAAGAACATCAAGGCAATGTAGAAACGGAAATTTGTCACCTAAGTACCCTGTCCCGAGTAAGTATCATGACACTCTTCTATATGCTTTTCAAACCAAAACTAATTAGTACTCTCATACTACTCCATCTGTCCCTAAATAAATAAGATCAAATTTGCAAAAAACACACATAAAAAATAAAATAAATCAAGCAATTTAACAACTGTAACCAAATTCCATCAACTAAAAAGTAAACACAAACTGATCAAATTTGAAGGAAAAAAAAAAGATACACTCCTAAATGTGCACAGATCACATTCTTATTGGGAAGTCACCTGTGAGCAAACATTACACCCATCGACATTTAAGTACACCAAATACCATAATAGGCATTTCAATTAAATCTTAGAAAAATTAAAAGAATTTGATGACACACATCTGTGTGGAAAGAGCAGAAGAAAAAAAATTAATGTCTCTATAGAATTTCAAATTTTTTTTTAATGTTTTTCCCAGCAAACTACTTTCTCCCCCCCACCCCACCCCCCACCACACACACATACAAACACTTTGTGAGTAGTCCAAACTACTCTCTCCGTCCCAACAACACACACACATAACAATATCAAAATGGAAATAAAATTTTCAAGTCACCTTCCCTGTTTGACTTCCAGCTTCCACCCAAAGAGCTGATTAGTTTCTTTTAGATGTTCTACAGTACACTTCTACTTAAAGTGTGCCAATTTGATAATTAACCTTTCAACTATCATAGCCTTTTCACTTCACTCGATTGCATAATGTTTGAAACAGAAAGAGAAATTTGGTTCGAATGGTTGATTTGAATCTTACCTAGTAACACTCTCTTACAAATCTACCAGTTTAGACGTGACTAAATGTAGAGAATATTCATATAATCCATATCAAGGAATTGCCACAAAACAAACTAAGTTAACCATTTTGAAAATCATCAATGAAACGAAACAGTAAACAAAATTGTCTTGGTTTGGGAAGGGAAGTGTAGTGAATTTTGAAAATCATGAATGAAACGGTTGTCACCTAAGTACCCTGTCCCGAGTAAGTATCATCAGTCAATTGCCAAAAAGAAAAAAAAAATGGGGTCGGGACGGATGGGAATGGCGGTGTGGTGACAATGAATCCAACGAACTGTAAACATGTAGCTCGACTCAAAATAATGCTGTATGTGTTGGAAAAAATAGTGTATTTTGAAGGAAATAATGAGTATTTTCTTAAATGATTTATTTGTCGAAATGACAAAATGTTTGTGGGTTTGTGTTCTACTCCATGAGGACATGAAGATTGATTATTCATTTGTCCAATTTGGTTAAGGGATGAGTGAGATATGAAGGCTCAAAGTAAGTGGTTGGAATGGGGATAATGTGTTATCCCACATTGGAAAAATATTTGAAAGTGGGTAAGTTTATATACTACTATGCTTTCCATAGTGGTATGAATGTGTGGCATAGAGGCTCTCTCTCGCGCACAGGTGCGCAGGGGGGGTGCAAATCAAGGGCCCGATTTGCCTACCGAACTCATGTGCGAGCGCGTCCTGCGGACACGAATGGAGCCCCGAAATGGGCTGCTCGCGCGAACCCACTTTTTGCTATTTTTTTTGGACAAAACAGTCCAGACCTTTGAGTTTCTTATCAGTTTTGGTAAACTGAAACACTTGGGCTTCCAAATTAACTCTGTGTTAATTCCTCCCTTCAGTTTATCTTTGAGTGCTATATTAACAGACCTACACCACCAGTTTACACACACGAAATGTTCCACCAGCAATCCCTTGCAATCTTCTTTTGTTGCATATTGATAAATCCCTCTTTCTATTGCTCTCCTGCATTCTGCATTGGTGGTAATCAAGACCAAGCTCAGTATCAATTTGCCGGAAGTTCCTTTGTGCATTTACGTTCCGGTCCGCGCCGTTTCATCCTGGGAAGCAACCGTCCGACAAATCCTCAAGCACAATTTGGTGAGGGGACGAAATTGCTTTAAGGAGAGTGTGTTTCACACGACTCGGGCAATTTACAGTATTGGTTTTAATTTTCTGCTTACTGTTTTAATTAATTTAATTTTCTGCTTCTGTTTTCTTTCATATTATTCTGTTAGTTTTTCATATTTTGTCTAACAGTATGAATATGTAGTCATGAACAAAACTAAAGTCAACAGATCATGACACTCCTATGTTGATAAGCGATATAACAAAGAACAAAAAAAAAAAAAAAAGTCAAATTCCACCCAACTACAATCACTCCAAACACAACAATCAATTAAAAAAAAAAAGTCTGCTTGGAACGGATGGGATACATGAATGATGGAAACAATATCAAAAACTTTTCAAGCAACTTCATTTTGTTTTTAGCAAATTTGAACAAAAGAATTGGGGGGGGGGGAAAGAATGAAAAGAAAAAAAAGAAGATAAAAAAGACGTAGGAAAGAGGGACAAAAAATGGAGTATGTATGAGCTTGGTTGCAGTTCATCAAATAGAGAAATAAGAACATCAAGGCAATTCAGAAAATAGAGAAATAAGAACATCAAGGCAATGCAGAAACGGAAATTTGTCACCTAAGTACCCTGTCCCGAGTAAGTATCATGACAGCTGAAAATATCATCAGAACTTTTTTGAAAAATATTGACTGATAGGTTTGACTTCTGTTAATCCCTCCGACCCAAATTCATGTGTTCGAAATTTAAATTTTTGGACTATAACTGGTGTATGACACTTAAGAATGCTTAACTCCATTGCATTTGTGGTTATGATAACGTGGTAATCACTTATCATAGCAAGTATTAACATAAGCCAATAAAATCCACTCAACTATATATTTGAAAAAGTCATAAAGAGACGTATATTTAATTAAGAGCTGTGAAAAAAACAATGTAGTTGGATATCATGAAGTACTTATTGAAAGAAGGCAGTGTATGCAAGACGCAAAGGATAAACCAAAAACATGGATACATAAGAAAATATCAATTTTGTGACATGTAAGAACGATGATTTTCTGGTTCAGGCATTTCGTCAAACACTTGGCGTGCTCTCTCAGTATTGGCAGGTTGGGTGAAAATAATGAATGATGAAACACACAAAAGCACAATTAAACATGTCTACCATGATGAACCCAGATAGAATCAAAAGCACAAATAATTTCCAAAACAAAAAAAAATCAGAGAATGAGGTGTGAAATTTAAAAATAAATGAGGGAACATACCTGATGCAACTATGAAGAAGATAGAGATAGAAGAAAACCTTCTAACGCTTTTGTTAAAAATTTGGAGAGGATAACTAGGTCGCAGGAAGAATAGATCTACCGTCATTGAACTCGCGGAAACTGGATAGGAGAAGAAATCGAGCCAAAGTGGTTAAGGTTAGGAGAAGAAGTCGATGTTCCGTTTTCCTTCTCCGAATTCGGGATGGAGAGAGAGTCCGTAGTCGTAGTCGAGAACGGAGAAGCTGCAGCGTGAAGAACAAAATTGACCCCGCCAACTCTGAGCCGTCTGATTGTTTTTGGAAAATAGATCTGAACGGACGGAAAAAAGAATGCAAAAAATGGAAAAAATCTCAACCATTAGATTATGGCAGTTAAGAAAAAATCTAAGCCCTTCTTTATGTATTTTTAGAAGGTAGTTAAAAGAGATGTGTTTTATAATATAGATAGTTTTTTATGGCTTTTATAGGAGACGGTGCGTTCAAAATAAATTGAAAAGAACCAACGTTTTGTTAATTAAGCGTCTGAATGGAGAGTATTCGAGTAGGGCTTTTAAAAAATCTTAGCTCTTTTTAGCCTTTAAAAATAGTAGCGTAAAAGAAAGTTTCATTTTGAAAATTTTCGTTTTTAAATTTATGCCCCAAACAAACTGTTTCACTAAATATTTTTTAAAAAAATAACAATTCTCCCTATATAGTTTTATCCATTTTTCGTTTATGTCTTTATATTTGTGAATACTCTTGAATTTGATATTTGGAGTGAGCTTCGGCCTTTGACGAGTGTCATCTATTTTTCTAGTATTGTGAATACTCCTGATATTTGGGGTGAGTTTCCGGACTTTGTGGAGTGTTATCCATTATCTTAGGGTGAGTTTCGGATTGCTTCTAATTCTCATAAAGTAATTCGTTGAAAGTGATTATAAGATAATGATTATTTTATCACTAATTTATTGATTATGAATATGTTTGGATATCACATGTCTAAATTGATTATGAATGATAAATTCCAAAAATATCCCTTTCTTTATACATACTCCCTCCGTCCCACTCGAAATAGGACGTTTTGCCATTTTAGGCGTCCCACCCGAATTAGGACGCCCCAAAACGGTAAGGTTTTATTATTTTTTTATTGGGCCTACCACACTCAATTTTTACTAATCATCTTTAATTAAACTCAATCTAATCAACTTATCCTAATTAACCACTCTTCATGGACTGACCCAATCCAAAAACCCAAATCCACCATATAAACCTAAAAAAAATACCCTCCACACATTTTCTTCTCAAACCCTATCTATACCAACAACTCTTCTTTCTCTCGTTTTTCTCTCATCCACCGTCTCCCCTCCGCCACCCCTCCCACTGTCTCCCCGCCATTCTACCACCATCTACGAAATCCTTTTTTTACCTTCCTAGCATCCCTTCCCACTTCTTCTTTCTTCTCGCCATCGTGGCCCATATAGAAAACGTCGTTATTGTCGTCGCCGCCGCCGTGGATGCCTTCTACTTCAGATAAGACTATCTCTCTCTTTTCTCGCTCGCTTTCTCTCTCTCTCTATCTCTCTCTCTCGCTTTCTCTCTCTTTCTCACGCCCGATTTGTTTAATTGTGGTCTGTTTTCATCAACAAATTATCGATGCAGATCTGATGCGTTTGTTGTGTGTGTTTGTGTGTTTTTTCTTCTCCCTCTCTTTCGCGTTCTCTCTCTCGCTTTCTCTCTCTCTTTCTCACGCCCGATTTGTTTAATTGTGGTCTGTTTTCATCAACAAATCGATGTAGATCTGATGCATTTGTTGTGTGTGTTCGTGTGTTTTTTCTTCTCCCTCTCTCTCTCTCTCTCTCTCTCACTCTCTCTCTCTCTCTCTCTCTCTCTCTCTCTCACTTTCTCTCTCTTCCTCACCCCCAAACAGCAAATCAATGTAGATCTGAACTTTAAATTTTGAGTTTTTGATTTTTTGAACTGTAAATTTTGGTTAATCTAGGCGTGTGTGTAGATCTGGATTTATGCTCATTGATTTTGGATATCTTTTTGTTTACTTTATTTTATCATGATTTTTCTATTGTCGTTGTTTGATTTTGGAACTGTTCTTGTTTGAATTTTGTATTGTTGTTGTTTGGTGGTTATAGGATAGTGGTGGTGGTGTTGATAACGGAAGAAATGGTGGTTTGTGGTGGCCGGCCAATGGTGAGCCTATGGAGGTGTGTGTGTTTGTATGTGTGTAGATCTAGTGTGTTTGTTTATGTGTGTGTAGATCTACTGTGTTTCTTTGTGTGTGTGGGTGTTCAATGTGTGTAGATCTGTGTTTCTTTGTGTTTGTTCTTTGATTTCAGATTTAAATTGTGATTTGATTTTTTCATTCTTGTTGTTTTGCAGTGGTAGCAGGGGATGATTGTGGTGGGAAACGGTGGTGCTGATGCTGGATGTTAAGGGGTCTGTGGCGACGGCGGTGGTGGTGGTGGAGGTAGCGACGGTGGCGTGGTTGTGTTAGTGGCAGTGGTGGTGGGCCGATAATGGTGTTGGTGGTGGGCAGATAATGGTGTTGGTGGTTGATCTTGCTGGGGAAGAGAATGATGAATTGTAAATTTTGGGTTTTGATTTTTATTGTAATAAAACTTTATTAATGGATTAAAAAAAATGATTAGTGATTAATTAAAATGATAAAACTCTTAATTCAAACTCATTATCACTTTTTACAATAGAATATTGGTATTTCTCAATCCTCGTGTCGGAAGAGGAAATCCTATTTCGGACGGGATGGAGGGAGTATAAATATAGTAAATGCACATCTATCTATAATCATCATCAATAATATAAAAGCAGGATAGTCCTGAAACAGTGTTGGCGCTCAAAGTGCGTTCTCATTTGGATTGGAGGGCATCTTCGTCTTTTCCGCTATCTTTACACGTTATTCGCTATGAAGGGCATATGTGGAACTGCAATAATGGCAATCCTAATCCACTGCACAAAAGAAGGACTGACTCTACACACAGACAAACCAATTTTCAAAATTTGAAATTTGAATTTGAGTGGCTCCTCATGCTTGCACTCTGTCCAAGGTATTCAGTGATTTATTTTGTGTTCTCCATTCTCTCTATGTGCATCTTAACACTCTATTTCCTCTATCCTGTTCATTTCTTTTCACTCACGTTGAACCAAGCTAACTGGGTTGTTTTTTCTTATGCATAAACAGGTCATCAGAGAAGAAGAACCTGGAAGAGAGAACAAGGGAATGGATATTGTCGGTGGTTTCAAAAGCTCCGGCAGAGAACGTAAGTGACGTAGCTAGCGATGAGGCGATGCAGAAGAAGCAACTGTTGAAGATTTAGATCCGGCCGCGGCGACGGTGGAGCATGATGGGCCAGCGACTGAAGGCGATATTGCACCGCCCACTTCCACTTGCGCATCTTTGCAGATTCCATGAGATTTGCACATAATTTGTATGTTTATATTTTCCCCTTAAGTTGATTGAGATATTTGTGCCTGTTTGAGTTGAAGTTGGAGAGACAAATGAAAGGATCGAAATATTTGATGAATTATTGCCAAATTCATAGAAGGAAATAAACTTTTGAAGGGTTTTGTGGAGTAGAATTTTTTATTTTTTTGGTAAGATAGTAAGAATTTTTGAAACAGTAGGGGGAGAGCATTACGAAGGAGTGGGAGGGAACTGGGAATTCATGAGCGATTATAAGGAAATGGATTGGGTTTACTGGGAATCGGAGAGGATATGGTGAAGTGATATTTGAATTGATTTTTTATTGGGAAAATCACTGAAATATGCAACGTACCGGGTGTTAAAATTCAATTAATGTAACGTACTCCTGAGTTCTGAAAATAGACAATGTACTTACTGATTGTGTATCAAATAATGCAATGTACAAAATATTTAACAAACAACGTTATCTTTTCTAACGAAAACTTATTGTGGATAAACCACATAACAAAAACACTAACAACCTTTGAAGACTTAACAGCCACACCCACACCCACTCCCTCCCTATTATCTTCCCCATGCCCAGACCTCCTTCATTAAAACCGGCGTACTCACCATTTTTTCCGGCGATATTTTCCGGCAAATGGAGTTTTAAGTTTACCCATCCCCCACCCATTTCAATTTCCCACCTCACCCACTTCGCCACTCTCCCCACCCCCATCCGACCTCCAACCTCGACCTTCATGCCCAGATCTCAAATTTAAAGTTCAAAATTGCAGATTGTTCTTCGATCTGCCCAGATCTCGTAAAATGCGTGTGTTTTGGTCGGATCTGAACATGTGGGGTCGGCCGGAGCTTGTTAGATCCGGAGCTTGTTGGATCTGTTTTTTTTTTTTTCGGCGAGAATAGCAGCCGAATCTGCCCCGGTGGTGACAGAGGAAGGGTCGCCGGGGGTAGGGTAGAGGAAGGGTCAGCGCCGGCGGTGAGGAAGGAAGGGGTTGGGGAGGGAGACGACGCCGAAGTTGGAGACGGAGAGAGATCACCACGGGTAGGTTACCGGAAAACATGGTTGTCCAGTTGATTTTGATGATAGAGGAAAATCTTGTTAGTTTTCTTGGAGGAGTAAACAAATCTCGTTAATTTCTTAACGAAATTCTACACTTTACCCTCCGAAAATATCTGACTTTGTTAACCAAAGGATATTTCATATGCCACGTCATAATTTCGTTAGGATTTTAACGTCGTTAATTTTAATTTGAGTATATTGCATTATTTGATAAAAACTTAGAAACTACGTATCCTAATGTCCGAACTAATAAGTACGTTGCATTAATTGATAAAAATCGATCACTACGTTCCATAAATTGGTCGTTTGCCCATTTTTTATTTTTATCTTTTTACAATATGTCTTTCAAGTTGTTTAATCATAGTAGACATATTATCATACGTATGTTTTTTTAAAATACGGGTTCAAAAGAAAAGTCGATGATTCCTGCTCTCAAAAGAATGATGGTAATGTGTTGTTTTTTGGAAATGAGATGAACATATTTCTGTTAATAATACTCATATCTCTGTCCCGGAATATATGTCATATGTGGTCAACTAATTTGAACTTTGACTAAAAAGTTACTATGAAAATTTGAGCATTTTTATACTATTTTAAAAATGGTTATTGATACGAAACACTACTCATGACTGTTTTTGAAATTTCAATAAAAATAAATAATTGTGCATTAAAAATTTGTCAAAGTTTAACTTAGTTAACCATATATGACATTTATTCTGGGGCAGAGATAGTATATATTAAATGGACAGTATGGTTGCTTCAACCATTCTGAAATCCTCATTGTTTTTGGAGTTGAAGGGAAATTCTTTTCTTTTTTCCCTTTCGATTTTGTACAAAAGTGAAGAATCTATTTTATTTAGACTGTGAAAACTTTGTATGGTAGAGATCAATTGTATGCCCAAATTGCATATTTGGGGTAGAGTTGACAGAGGTTATGGAGTACAGCTCATTGTACAACCAAAATGTATTAAAAAAAAATTTACTGTCCTTTTTGAATTTGTAAAAAAAAATTATGCCACAAAAATTAAGGGAAAAAAGTGATAAGAGTGATGTGTTGTAAGTGTTGATAGTTGAGTGGGAGAGAGAAAGTAGAAAATAGTAAGAAGGTTAATTGATGTGAGTGTAAAAAGTGAGTCCCACTAATTGAAATTTATTAAAAGCTTTGTACTTTTGAATTTTACAATTTCTATGGAACACCCAAAATGACATGTTTTGCAATTTTAAATGAGACGGATGGAGTATTACTTATCATGAATACTTCGTATTTGCTCTTTTGTCTCACTTAGACGTGTCCATCCGGTTATAACCGGCGGTTGACGGTTATAACCGCCGGTTATGTTTTTCGTTAAATGCTAACCGTAACCTAACCGTCTAACCGTTATGTCCGGTTACGGTTAACCGGTTAACCGGTTAATGCGGTTAAACCGGTTAAACCGGTTACCTTTTTTTTTTTTTTTTTTTTTTTTCAAAACAGTTTTATTAACAGTTTTTGTTAAAAAAAAAAGATAAAATAAAAAAACACTTCATTTTTTTAAAGGGTTTTTTTTTCAAGTAAAGTTTTTTTTTTTCAAGTAAAAAAAAAAATTTAACTGTTTTTTTAAACAGTTTTCTTAACAGATTTTTTTAACAGTTTTATTAACAGATTTTTAACTTTTTTTTTTTTTTAAACAGTTTTTATAAAAAAAAAAAAAACGGGAGTATATGTATGAGTCATACATATATTAAACAGTTTTTTTTGTTTTTTTTGTTTTAAGTTAAAAACTTAAAATGTATAAGTGTATAACTATAATGTATAACACAAATTTTTTAAGTAAAAAAGGGACGGTACCCTTAAATTTTATTAATTAAAATTAAAATTACAAAGAGGGGGACAACCAATCCTTGCCCTTTTATAATTAAGGGAGGAAAAAATGGAGCCTTATTACCTCAACTAAACTATTACAATGAAATAAAAATAAACCTATTCTAAAAATTAAAATAAAAACTATCTACATTCCGTCCCCTTCCGAACTTCCCGTAGAATCTTCCAAGTCGTATTGATATTGTGGATCTACATTTACTAAATCCTCTTCATAAGGCATATCTTGCTCCCTCTTTTCCGCTCTAACCCAATCACCAAGCAAGAGTTGATTTCCAAATTTTCACAAGTTAGTTGGGAACGTCTTGCATCCAAAACATTTCCTCCCACACTAAATGCCGATTCGACGGCCACGGTTGAAGCGGGAGAAGCTAAGACTTCTTTTGCAATTAAAGAGAGTATGGGATAAGTTTCTTGCCTTTGTGACCACCACCTCAAAATATCAAAAGAAATTGGATTTGAAGTGTTTTGTACAACTTCATGTCTAGTAGAGAAATATGCTTCCAACTCGTACGGAATGCTAGAGGTAGAAGAAGAAGAAGGAGACGTTCTAGGACGTTTTGAAAAATAAATATCATTAACAAACTATATGGATCGTTATTCACATCATATTGTGTATCAATATCTTCTTCATTAGGACTTGAGCCATATTGAGAAACATTTCCATGAATTGCATTATACTCATTATAAAGAGTCACCAAATCTTTTTTTGTATTTTCAACAATAATCGCCGGGTTTTCGTGTAATCCGTCCCCATTGGGGTATAAATTTGCATAATAAAACGTTATTATGCGGACTAGATCTTTCAATTTAATACGGGGATCCAACATCTTTGCAAGCAAAAATAGAGACGGAATGTTATCAAAATATTTGACCCACTTTTGCCTCATGGAAGCAATGCTTTCGTTTAAAATGGTGCAATTTTGCAAATTTTTAAAACTTAGAACTATTGCAATACATTGATCAAGTACCAAAACGGAAGTTGGATAATAAACTCCCGACAAAAGCCAAAGTAGCGGTATTGAAAATCTTTAATAATTGACATAAATTAGTGCAAGCGTTCCATTGATACGCAAATAAAGGAATTTCATAGCCCATACTAATAAAAAAATCCATGATATGCTCTTTATACTCAAAACCATCAATTAACATTTTGTAGGTAGAATTCCACCTAGTCGGAACATCCATAGAAAAATATTTTTCGGGAAGACCCTTATTTAGTAAATATTTTATCCATTTTCTTGTAATTTTATTTTTTTTGCAATAAAATAAAGAGCCTCTCTAATGGGTTTAACATATTGATCTAAAGCATCCAAACCATCTTTAACACATAAATTTATGATATGACATAAACATCTAATATGAAAATACTTACCCCCAAGTGACGGTTGACAAATGAGCATCAATTCCGGTATACTAGCGGTATTAGCACTAGCATTGTCGAATGAAATAGAAAATATTTTTTGCAAAAGACCATATTTTGCCAAAATGGCGTGCAACTTTCTACAAATATTTTCCGCGGAATGAGGTGGTTCAAAACTATCATATGCAAGTAGTCTTTTTTGTAAAGTCCACGAATTATCGATCCAATGGCATGTAACACCCAAATAACTATTTCTTTGCCAATGATCACTCCAACCATCGGCACAAATTGAAACTCTTTGATCTAATTTTGATAAAACATCAATTAAAAAATGTTTATATTCCAAAACCACTTTTTTAATATCGCGTACGAGAGTCGTACGTGGTACTTTGGAGGCGGCCGGATTTAAAGAAAGTCTAATAAACCGTTCATAAAAGTCATCATCCGCAAAGTTAAAAGCAAGCCCTTTAACACACACAAATTTGCACAATTCTTTCCTATAAACGACATTATTAAACTTAAATAAGACCGAAGACGTACCTTGGGTGTTAGGTTGAGCAAATTGTAATTGAGCTTGATCACTATCAATCCCAAGTTTTTCAGGATGTGTTGATCTCAAGTGATGGTTCAATGTTCCATGCCCATTACCTTTTGCGAACGGGTAAGATTTGGTGCAATAGTTGCAACACGCTCGAAATGTACAAAGTCGTTGGGGTCAATTTGTACTTTTCGGAAATGGATCGTGAAAGTGTCGGATTTGGATTCTCGTGCTTGACGTTGCCCCCGACCACCTCTTCCCACGCCTCGAGCTCGGCCGGCCCCGGCCCTACCACTTTGAGGAACATTTTCTTCAACATTTTGCTCACTTTCCTCAAAATGTGACTCAATTCCGGGTTAAGTGAGGAAGAACCAACATGTTCCTTGCCGCTCCTTCGAGATGAGGCCATTTTGTTAACAAACTAACTGAAAACTGTTTAGAAACTGACTGAAACTCGCTAAAAAACTGACTGAAAATGATGAAAAACACAGATTTTGTTAAAAAACTGACTGAAACTGTCAAAAAACTGACTGAAACTCTCAAAACTGACTGGAATTCTGAAAACTAACTGGAAAATGATTTGAAACTGACTGGAAATGGTTAACAAAGTGACTGGAATTTTCTAAATAAATTAAAAAAGTGATTTCGTTAAAAAACTAACTGGAAAGCGTTAAAAAACTGACTGGAATTATGCAATCTAACTGGAAATATGAGAGAGTGTGAGAATTAGTAGAGAGAGAAAGAGTATAGAGAAGATGTGGAACTAAAATGGTAGGAGGGAGGGGGTATTTATATGTAAGCAATTTTTGGTTTTTTTTTTTTTTTTTTTTCATTTAAGGCCGAAAGTTAACTGAACTAACGGCTAGTTGGAAAACTAGCCGTTTTTGGACAGTGGTGGTCAGTCAGACATGGGGAAATGGGGGGGGCCCGGTGCAAATTTTGAAAAGTAGCCGTTAGGCGGTTAACCTCCGGTTTTATAACCGGTTTAACCGCCGGTTATCCGGTTGGCGGTTTACCGGTTTTGAGAAAGGCCTAACCGAAACCGAAACCGGGGAATTACGGTTGACGGTTGAGCCGGTTCCGGTTAACCGGGTTTCCGGTTAACCGGTTTCCCGGTTTTGACCCGGTTTTGACCCGTTATCAACCGGCGGTTAGCCGGTTAGCCGGTTGCCGGTTTTTTTTGGTCACGTCTAGTCTCACTCAAACTCGAATTAGGATAATTTACTTTTGGGTGTCTCACTTAAAATATGATAGTTTTAAAATAGAGATGTTTTATTTGTCCGACTCATTTTTACACATAGTAACTTTTCAATTATTATTCCATTCTCTTACGTCATGTTTTATACTCAACACATATTACATTAACACTCTTTTTTTAATTCTCGTGTTGGAAGAGAAAATCTTATTTATTTCATGTGGGATGAAGAGAGTATACATATTCTATATATAATTACATTATACATATACTCCCATTATGCTCCTCTTCCTTTACTCATTTTTCTAGTTACTCACTATGTTCTGCAGTAAGGTTCTTAGTTTGGTTTTATATAGAAATATAAAAAAAAATGTTATAAGTATGAAAAGCTAAGTATGAGAAAGTAGGAGAGAAAGTGGGGAAAAAAATTGTTGTGAGAATGACAAATGGGTCTCATTATTCATTTTAGGTAATAAAGCAACTAAAAACGTTAGTCTGGGACAAACAAACTAAAAAGAAAAGTAAGAACCTTAGTCTGGGACGGAGGAAGTATAATTTATCTGATTTTGTGTTAAGTAAATATAATGCAACGAATTAGACATAAGTGCAATCCTAAATTAAGCTTTGAAATTTCAAAGAGCAGCATAGGTATGTGATTTTTAAAATTAATAAATTATCTCATTGATTTTTTACTTTTATGAAACATAGGATGAAAGTTGGATTTCTTAAATTATAGGATCAATTCATTTTAGAAAAAAGAAAACATTTTAATGTTTGTACACTTATTTGTTTCAAAGTGAGAGTTTTATTTGACTTTTCAAATATTTTAAGGTCACACTATAAGTTTTGAATTTAAAATCTTGATTTGGAAAATGAGATTAATTTTTTGAGACAAACAAATGAGACTACCATTTTAGGATAGAGAAATATATTTTTCCTTCTCATTAGATGTACATTTTTTGTGCACATGAATTAAAGAGAGTATACAACGGCTCTCTATTTAGTGCTATGCACGATAAAATTAGGAGAGAATATATTAGTATGTATTTTAAAAAGTTGTTAGAGGGATATGTATTGTGAATATGAAACGCAAAGTAGAAAAAATAATTAGAATAGGGAATAGTAGTGCACAATAAATAAGTGTTATTTAATAAAAAAATATATTATAAACTTTCAATTTTAAATAAGTTAGACTTATAAATAATAAATAAAACGGGCGGAAGGAAGGAATAGATAATATTATATTACAGTATAATATCAGTACTATCGAGTCTCCTTTTTTAAATGATATGATATGAGGATAATAATTACTACATTTTGATCCCTTTTCTCGCCTCTCAGTATGGAATTCCATTGTAAAAGAAAAATCATACTCTTTCTGTCCTTATTTAAATATTATTAGTTTAACTTTGCACGCTTATTAAGTAATTAAAAAAAAATAGAAATGAGTCAAACAAAAGTAGGGATTTAAGAAATAAAATTGTCCAAAACACTATTATAAAGTAAGCGGGTGAAAATAAGTTAGGTAAATAAGATTTTTTTTGGTAAATAAATGAATTTTTGAGGAGAATATTGTTCGAAAAACTGTTCACACTTTTTCATTTATGCATTTATTTATTGTATGCTTGCTAAAATAATTCTCTATAAGTTTAGTATTGATGTTCCATATATATACACTATATGATAAAAATTTTATACTAAGGGCTTGTTTGTTTTCACAATTCAGCACTGAATAAGAGGTTCATGTCTGACCGAATCAGACTTTGAAGGATTCCGAGCGTTTGTTTTTTTTCTTGGTTCAGACCTAATTGCCTCTTAATTGCCACTTATTATTCAGATTTAAAATTGCCACTTATTTGTTCAGACCTCCCTCTTGTGCATACTGAAAACAAAATTACCCTCACTATATATCATTATTTCCAATACTACCCCTCTCCTTTATACTCACTGCCGTTCCTCTTTCCGCTCATCTCTCTAGGTCGGCAACGTATTATGTCCATGGTGGTCGATCTTTATCTTTCGCTGCCTTTGGTTTATTGCCGTCACCTCCACCGTCGTTCTCGCCTCCATCTTGCAGTCCTCCGGCAACGACCGCCCCTATTTTTGTGTTGATCGACACAGAGAAGACATCACATATTTTGTTTGAACGGTGAGCTATTAGGAACCTTCTCTTCAACCTTGACCTTCACCTCCTCCTCCACAACAGAAGACCCATTATCACTAGCTCTAATTGCCACCAAGATAAGCCCTTTCTTGGGTTTCAGAGAGAGAAAAGACTTAAATCCCAACTGGGTTTTGGATTGATGATGAGGCCAGAGAGGTTGAAGGTGGGTTGGAGGCAATGAAAGCAAGGCCATGGACATAGCTGCAATTTTTCTCTCTGGTTAATAGGTTCTTGAAGAAAGAGGTCCTCAGAACATGGTGATTGGATTTGGGTAAGTTTTTGAGCTGTTTTGAGCCTCAGAATTGGGGCTCTGGGAAATTGGAAGTGTGTTGTACTAGTGTATTTGTATAGTACTCGAGAAGACATCACATATATTTTAATTTTGTCAAAATATATTTTTGAACAAGAATAATTTGAATAAAGTGAAAATTTATTATGAGACGGAAGGAATTATACTATATATCAATTATTTATAAATCTCCAAACAGTAAAAGGTTAAAATGGTAAACAAAACATTTCAGAAAATGAATTCAGATGAAAAATCAAACAGTTTGAATAGTTCAGTAATCAGACTTCAGATGCTGCCTCTTATTCATTCAGCCAATTTCAGATGTAAAATCAGATTTCAGGACTTAACACTTAAAAAAAACAAACACCACCTAATTTTACTATACTTATTCAGATTCATTATATTTTTATCTTCAACTCATTTTTCGTTGTGTCATTTTATAAATTTTAAGTAGTTCTAAAATTTATTATTCTCTAAATCTTAATTTTTTTTAAAATGTTTTAAGATTTGGAGTCACGCCGTGCACCGCACGGGTGTTATACTCGTTTATAGGTATATAAAAGCAAGTGAAACTTGCTATATATAAAAAAGGCCCACATCAATTCTAAAAGTGGAAAGATGGGACACGTTGCACTTTAAATGAAAAGATGTGGAGAGAGAGAGAGAGAATAGAGAGAGTTTTTGAAGAAAAAAAGGGCTGGGGAAATGAACCAGTTGAATTGCATGTATACTGTATAGTTTGATTTTTGTGTAATGTATTTTTACCAGTACTTCTACCCGTGCCGATGGCACGGTGACAGTACGCAAAATATGATCGCAATTTACATCACTGTTTACTTGCTGTATATGATTGCATTTGAAAATTTTACATTACCATTTACTTGAGAAATCTTAAGCCCCAAATTTAACAGTAATAAATAAATCAGTATAAGTTCGTTAAAAAATACCAATGTAAGTTAAAACCCAAATTAATAGTACATAGCACATGATGGAGGAGGGACAAATCAAAAGACAAATAATTTTCAATTTGATCCCCAAACACTAAGAAAAACTCAAAACCTAGGTCTTAAACTGAGAACAAAAGAAAAACACAGAAAATCATATAAAATCAAAAACCACCCTCATTTCTCCCATACCCTTTTCCCAATGAAATTACAAATGCACCAAGTCACAAATGAAGACACAAATTCAACCACATTTATCCACTAAAGTAATAGTGTTCAATCCACAGCTACATTAATTATGCATGTGGCTCACGTACAAATAAAAGATCCAACAAAAACAAAGGAGGAAAAAATAAAAATAAAATAGGAAGACACATCTTTCGCCAGTAAACCCCGGGGCCCCAACCCACCAAATACTCTCTTTGTGACCTTAATCCAACCCAACCCACCACACCCACTCACTCTTCTATCCTTCGTTAGATTAGGATCACTACCATTAAGCCGCCTAAGAAGAACAGTTGTGAGAGAGAAATTTAAGTCGTTTGTTTTTTTTAGCATCGTAACTGATTGAGGAGTGCGGTTTAAAAGACTTGCGGTTATGGGAGGAGAAATCGTGGGGAGTTGGAAAAAGAGTAGGTTTAATCTTGGCCATAGGATCGATTTTTGAAGATTCAATCTGAACCGCTTTTTATAAAGCGGTTATTCTCCCCTTCTATTGTAATATAGATTTTTTTTTAACATTATAAACTGAATTCTGGGGAAAGCTAATTAAGTGATAAGTTTATTTTTAGGATTTGCCTTGAAAAAAAAAAAAAAAAAAAAAACTTATTTTTAGGAGTGATAGGCGGATTATAAGGAGATTAGTTTCCATAAAATTGTTAACTCGTTTGAGCTTTGGACTTTAGGCCCCCTAGCTGAAATCAAAATCCCATAAGAACCCACAGCTAAATCAAAATGCCATGTAGACCCATTAATGTTCAAAAGACATTTCAGCCCCTGTCCGGCCCAGCCCAGAGGAGCGCCTGCATCCCAGCCCGTTTTCCAAGTTAGCCCAGCCCATGTTCGTTAATTCTAAACCACTGACCCAATGATTTAATTGTTATTAAATTACAATATTTAATACTCCCTCCGTCCCAGAGTAAGAGTCCTACTTTCTATTTTGGTACGTCCCAGAGTAAGAGTCCTATTCCTAAAATGGCAAAGAATCTTTACTATTCACCCCACTCATTCTCTCTCCTATTTTACTTTTATACTCACAACACCAATCAATTCACTATTCTCTCCCACTCATTCTCTCTCCTACTTTACTTTTACACTCACAACATTTACATCACTTCCAATAATTATTAATAAGCGTGCAAATAAAGGGTAGGACTCTTACTCCGGACGGAGGGAGTACTACTTCATTAGGAATGAAATAAAATGAATAAAAAATATGAGAGTTTTACAATTAGTTAATGAGACTCAAAAATATTCACAAGAATATAAACTTTTCTTTAAAAAATAAGACCTAATAATTTTATTAAATTATTAAAATAATTTTAAAAACTTTTATAAAAAAAATACTTTTATACTAAAGGTATAAGAGTAATTATTTTTAAATAAAAAAAATAATGTTATTTGGTTAAATCCGGTCAAACACTTATAAATGATGTATAAGACCAGTTCTCCTCTTATAATTAAGTATAATAAAATCTTTTTTTTTTCACTTTTTCCATTTCTAATAAAAAAAATTAATTTTATTTTAGCAAATCCGGAAAACTCTTATAACAGAAGTATAAGATCAGTTCTCCTTTTATAATTAAATTATAATAATCAATTATATTTCACAATTTCCATTTTTTAATAAAAAATAATAATATTATTTTTTTATCAAATCCGGTCAAACTCTTATAGCTGATGTATAGGACATGTTCTCCTCTTATAACTAAAGTATAATAATCATTTTTTTTCACTTTTTCTAATTTTTTTATAAAAAATATTATTTGGTCAAATCCAGTCAAACTCTTATAACTGAATATAAGACTAGTTCTCTTCCTATAATTAAAGTATAATAATCAAATTTTCACATATTTTTGCAATTTTTTTTTTTTTTATTAATGTTGACTCTCTTATATGGTCAAACTCTTATAACTGATGTATGCTTCTTATATAAAGTATAAAGTCATTTTTTCCCAAAAATAAAATAAATTTTGTTTTATAATTACTAATGGTGACTCTCTTTTCTGGTTAAACTCTTATAACTGATGTAAAAGACCAATTCACCTCTTATAGTTAAAGTATAAGAGTCATTTTTTCACAAAAGTAAAATAAACTTTTTTCCACAATTTTTCAATTTTTCTTAAAAATTATAAAAGGGTAAATATAAAGTCACAAAAAAATGTCACAAAATGTGGCTTACAAAATGATGTGTCAAAAACTTGTTTGTGTTTCTAAATAGAGTGTGCCGGGTCCACAATCGATACAACCAATAAAATATCGCCACCTCACTTTGTATCCATGATTTTGTAAACTTTTTTTGTGCCCCTACATTGCCCATTATAAAAATACAAGTTTACCCCTACTAGTCTTCTCTTATACCTAAGGTATAAGACTAGAATTACTCTTATACCTCATGTATAAGAGTATTTTTAATAATTTTTTTCCCAAAAAAATAAAAAAGGACAAGTCTACCCCTACTAGTCTGCTCTTATACCTAAGATATAAGACTAAAATTACTATTATACCTAAGGTATAAAAGTTAATTTTTTGTTTCAACATTTTTCACATTTTCATCAAAAATCATTTAAAAAAAAACATACTCCCTCCATCCCGCCGGAAATTGCAAAAAAAAATATGACACAATAATTAAGGGAAAAAGTGAAAAATGTGATGTGTTGTGAGTGTTGATAGTTGAGTGGGAGAGAGAAAGTGGGGTAGAGAATAGTTAGTGGGTTAGTGGATGTGAGTGTGCAAGTGGGTAAAAACTTTCCATTTATGGATTTTGCAATTTCTATGGGACGCCCAAAATGGCAAGTTTTGCAATTTCAAGCGGGACGGAGGGAGTATATTTTGTTAAGTGGTCTGCTCCCATACATATGTATATGACTGCTTCACCTCTTATACTTAAGATATAAGAGTTATTTTTATTATTTTTTTTCACAATTTCTTAAAAAAATCATAAAAAGTCTCATATTTTATTAACAAATCCGCTCCCATAACTAAGGTATAAAAAGACTCATATAAAATCTCATATTTTATTAGCTAATATACAACAGTTGACTTACTCTCATACTTAATGTATAAGAGTAATTTTCTATGAGCAATTTCGCTCATATAACTTAGGTATAAGACTTAAAAATACCCACTCCGTCCCAAAATGATCTTCAGACTTTTTCGCTATTATTACAAACGAACTTTAAGAATTAATTTGAGGTTGATTTAATTGTGCAAATGAAAATATAAAACTTGTTATTGATAGCATTAATGATGAAGTATTAATAAAAAATTATATTTTTTTATTATATTTTATAATTATATCAAGATAAAATTATTGCTCAAAGTTTTTTTTTTGTAATAACGGTGAAAAAAATGTGAAGATTATTTTGGGACGGAAAGAGTATCTCATTTTTCAAAAGCTTCCACTAAAGGTAAAGCCAACAGGAAAACAACAATGGTTACACCCTACCATAGTTATAAATACCGTCCCGGCAAGCGTACCGGTTTTGTCATTGAAACGGGACGTACCGGTACCCGAACGTACCGGTGTACCGTACCGGATTTACCGCACTTTTCAGCAATTTTTATGATAATCATATATCTAACATGTTAAACAAAAAATTGCAAAACATTGCATTTAATCATCAAACCTTCATTTGAAAATCATCAAAACATAGCATAACTAGCGTCAACTTAGTCCACCAAAATAAAACGTTAACATTACATATAAAATTAATAGTCAAACTTCATGAAACAACATCACCCAACCCATTCAACTTTCAACATAGTATAGATTTAGGGCTTTTTTATCCTGAAGTATAGATTTAGGGCTTTTTTTTTTTCAAAAAAACTCCTTAACTTTGAATATATTTTTATTAGATCCGACACTTTGAAAATGGTTTAAATAATTTTTTGCGTACCGGCCGGTACATCAATCTCGGCCGGTTCAGGCCGGTTTGGACCGGTTTGACCGGTACGAAGCGGTTCAGAACGGTTCGAAAACTGGGACGGAATATGCCTTGTTTCGTACCGGTTTGTGACCGTACGGGACGTCCCGGCCGGTACGGACCGGTACGGGACGGTATTTATAATTATGCACCCTACATTTGTTTGTGATTGAACTACAACAACAACAATTTTTTTTTAAAGCATATTAGGTAGGGGTGTAAACGGTTCGGTTTGGGGGTTTTTAGAGATCAAACCGCTAGTCATCGGTTTGGAATTTTTCCAAACCGAACTGAACCACAAAAACGTCCAAACAGAACTGAACCAAACTGCCATGGTTCGGTTCAGACCGCGGTTCTAACCGAGGTCCAAACCGAAGAAACCAAATTAATTCTCATTCTGTCCTGCGGTTTGGTCCAAACCAAAGTGAAGAAGAGGGAGGCCTGAGTAGGACGGGTCGGTTTGGTCCAAACCAAATAAATTTATCTTTTATATGTGTTAAATGAATGATCCAGATTAAATGTAAGAAATGATCAACGGTTCATATCACGGTTTGGAATATCGGTTTCGCGGTTCGGTTCAGCGGTTCGGTTCCGCGGTTCGGTCTGATACGGTTGGTTCGGTTTGGTCGGTTTATAAGAGCCAGACCGCAGATCGAACCGAACCACACGGTTTATGAGATTTTCAAACCAAGCTGAAACACGGAAGTATAAAAACCGAACCAAACGGTTTGGTTCGGTTCGGTCTCAAACCGCGGTTTGAACCGAACCACCCCTAGGTTTAAGACCATGGATGCTAGGTTTAAGAGGCGAGATTGTAATGGAGGACGAGGCTGTTAGGCCCTAATATTATTAGGGCCTAACAGCCTCGTCCTCCATTACAATCTCGCCTCTTAAACCTAGCATCCATGGTCTTAAACCTAAAGCAATAAATTTCCATTTCCAGATCTAATCTGATCCAATTCATCATCCCCTACTAAATCATCACCTTCTCCCTTCAATTAAATCCCATCCACTCTCCAATTTTCAACAATCAGCTGCAGAAAATCCATAGCCAACTTTCAATTTCAAGAGCTTGACCTACAACAATAGCAAGAAAGAGAAAAATCTGAGTTATATCCAGCAAACCCAATCCTTGATCCACTCGCCGGAAACCTAACTGAGACAAAATTCTACCTCGCCGGAAATAGGGGTTTAAGCTCTTTAGTGGTGTTTGTTAACGAAAACGAGATATGACTGCTGGACAATGGTGTTTCTGTTGTGGATCTGTGCAGCGAACGAAGACGAAAAACCGACGGCACAGGAGAGGGATGGCCGGCGATTGAGGAGGGGACAGATTGCCGGCGATTAAGAGGAGACGGACGGCCGGCGGTGTGGGGAGAGTAGTGAGAGAAAGTAGAGAGAGAGAGAGAGAGTTGAGAGAAAAAATGTGCGCTTGAATGAGAAGACGGGAGGGAGGTTAGTGTATTATGTGAGGGGTGGGGCGTTTTGGGTATTTAGAAAATATATTGACCTGGTCAAAGGGGTCTTTGTTGGTGTTGGTGCCCTAGGCACGTTTAATAAATATTGTAATTGTTATCATTTATTCATATTAATAAAGAGATCTTTTGATTATTATTGTTGTTCATGTCTACTTATAATAATCTCCGTCCCTAGTACTTGTTAAGCACTAGTATAAAGGCCAAATGATCATGGGATGATCATGTTAGATTTATGGGTACTTGTTTGGAACAAGGTACTGGACATGACCCGCTTTATGAGATTCACATCTTGGTCAATGTCATATGTATATCTCATATTAGTTATGTCATTTGAATCCTTAGACATGAAGTTATTATAGTCTTCCACTTGATGAACATTATGTTTGACATATTCAAACGCTACCTTTAACCGAGTAGTTATAAAGGGTATGATTGACATAATCGGATTCGCGTGGGGAAGAATAATAAGCTAAATGGATTTGTCCCTCTTCGGAGAGATGTCAAGCTTGGGCCCCTCGTAGGAATGATGTTGATGAAATGTTCGGCCGGACTCAAATGAATTGATTTGATCAATGGAATTTGGATTATCAACATATTCGGAATCGATAAAGCATTGAACAAAAACAAGTTGACTTGTTGACCATGACCTGTGTTCAATGACATCGTGGACAAAGGGATTATGACATATTCTAAAAGGAATGCGAACTTGTATTTAGTTACATTAATTGGGTAGGTATGACGGTTTGCTATAACCTAATCATATCTTATGGGTTCATGTTTGGACCCATTGCCAACTTAGTGTAATCCTAGAAGGTCACACACGAATAGAACGAATCCTAAAGGACTGAATTGGAATTATGGGAAAATCAGCTTTTCTGGTCTGGCACGACCGTGCTGATTAAAGCGCACGACCGTGTTTATTGCTTCGGCATGACCGTGCCATTTATAACGCACGACCGTGCCAATAATCAGAAAAGGGATGCCCGGCTCGCACCTAGTGGCACGACCGTGCCAGTTTTAGGGCACGACCGTGTCAGAGCTGCTTGGCCAGAAAATTGTTTCCTTAATTGGGTGACGGGATTTAGGAATCCTATGTCCTTAAAGGTTAAGGACTAGGACCTATATAAAGTCTTTTTCACCAGCCATTAAGAACAATTAACCTAGTTCATTGAGAGAACAATATTCTTGATTAGGGATTTGGAATCCAAGATCAAGAAATTCATAATTCCATATAGTCAATATAATTGTGAAAGTGTGTTTCATAATTTTGGTCTAGCAACCAAGACCAAGTGTTCTTGATATTCGTTCGTGGTGTGGATACCGCTAGAGGGTGAAATTCATCATCTTCATAGTTCGTGATTCTTGCTTTGTTCGTGATCAAGATTTCAAGCCTCCACCGAATTCAAAGTAGCAAAATCAAAGTCATCAAGGGTTAGTATTCTAGTATTCATATTGCATGTATTTGATATAATCATATATGAATGGATCTATGGGATTTGGGTTTCATGAAAATTTTAAATGCTTTATTTCGCTGCGCATGTTGCTACGAAACCCAACAGTCTTGGGTTTATGTGGAATTTTAATCTGGGCATTGGGTATAGGTGGACTTTTGATCTCACCTGGGATTTTATGGAGAAAGATTTGGGTTGAGGGGGCCTCAAGGAATTATTCCAACTCGTTTTTCTTAGACAAAAACTTGTATGAGAACACCATAACCCGTTTCATAGTAGAGACGGGTCATTTTTGACCCATGACCCACAGGCCCAGATTTTTATTTATTTAATTTTATTTTTGGATTTTTTAAAAATTTATATTATTTTTTTTTGTTTTGTTTTTTTTTTTTTTTTTTCGGTTTGTCAAAAGTAATATTTACTATAACTAAATGTAACAAACGTGTTACTTATATGTAACAGTTTGTATACATAAAAGTAATACATACATACAGAAAAGTAACAGTGTTATTTTTATGTTTTCTTCGTTTGCCAAAAGTAATACTTATTACAACTAGAATGTAACGAACGCGGTACTTATATGTAACATTGTTTATACATAATTGTAACACATATGTATAGTAAAGTAATAATTCAACTATTTACACTTTAGAACTAAAAACACTTGTGTTAGTAACATTGTAAAAATAAGAAAGTAACAATTTTTATAAACGAATGTTACATTTTACTTGTATAATAACATTGTAAAACAGTTACGTTTGCTTGTATAATAGTATATCTATATGTTTTCAAATAATAAGTTACAATGAGTTCAATTTATCATGATACATGTAAAAGTATTACATTATCTATAGAAATCTGTTACAATTTCATCTACTAAAATGTTACATTTACTTGTACAAATAATTACATTCATGTATATAAGTTGTTATTTTTCAAATGTTACTTTCTTTTAAAAATAAAATCAAAATACTCAAAAATAAAAAATATTATGGAAAAACACTATTACATTTAAGTATAACGATAATTACATTTAGTTATTGTTAGTGGTACATGTATTTATAGTTAGTATTACAGTTGAAAGATGAGTAAAATGAGCTATTTTTTTTTTTGTAAAACTGGTGTTACGTTTACTTATAAACAATGTTACTTTATAAGTAACACAGTTGTTACATTTAGTTGTACTAAGTATTATTTTTGGCAAACGAAAAAAAAAGTCAAAAAAAAAATGATGGGATTTTTTTTTTGCCAATGAGTCGCTGCCACGTGGTAGATTTTGAGTGGAACATTGGTTGGGATCCTACGCTTCGCGAAAAATGTTGTATACGGGTCATGGGTCGACCCGTCTCTTCTATAAGACGGATCTAGGTGTTCTTACAAGAGACCACCTCCTTTTCTTATTCTTTTTTACGTTTTCTGCAGCATTAAATTTATTAACTTTTAATATACGCGAAAATATATTTAGTGGAAGCGGGTTAACATGGGGAAAAGGGAATTTCCGAAAATACGGTAGGAAAGACATCTATAATCTACTTCCTCCGTCCTATTTTAAGAGTAAAAAAACAGGTGGGTCCAAGAATTAAGGAAAATGTGATGTGTTGTGAGTGTTGATAGTTGAGTATGAGATAAAAAGTGGGGTAAAGAAGAGTTAGTGGATAATTGTTGTGAGTATGACATGTAGAACACTTTACATTTAGGATTTTGACTCTTAAATGGGACATCATTTTAGAAATTTTTTGACTCTTAAAATAAGACAGAGAGAGTATATAATTAATAGGAGTAACAGATAGTGGATGGCATAAATTCTAATTGTTTCAAAGAATGATGGGAAATATGTACACAAACACCAACGGCAGAATAATACTTCATCTCAAAGAAATCTGTGTGCTTTTGTCATACAAATGAGAGAGCGAATATGTCAATTTACAATTACAGTAGTTATAGAAAACTGTCTCTTAAAACAAGACAAGCTGACAAAGCTGCTTACAATTGAATTTTGGTAATGTTAACCTGAAACGAAAACATAAAGCTTTTTTGACAGCTAATTTAAATTTTGAATTTGAATTTGAATTGTGAAGTATTTTCTGTCCTGGGACTAAGACTACCTCCATCAATGACCTCTTCATGAGGTCGGTCATAAAAGACAAAAGCAAAACAAAAAAAAAAATGAAAAATGTGGAGTGGCCGGGCCAAACATGGCGAACATGGTCGCCTGACCAACCAATTCTTTGAACATGTTCTTGGCCACTTGTCATTTTATTATTGGTCTAGATAATATTTTCTCAATTCATTTGGATAACATTTTATATAGGATAGATTATATTTATCTTTTAAAAAGAAAAAAAAAAACTAAAATCACCAAAAAAAATATTTTTTCATTCTCTATAAATAGAGTTCATTCTTATACATTTTGACACACAATCTCATTTACTATTTTATTTCACTACAAAATCATCATTTTGTTAACTTCGTTACTTTCCAAAATTCCATAAATTATCATTCTACTATGGATCCTGATGATTTTTCATTTTTTTCAAATCCTCAAGAATATCTCAACTCTCAAAATGACCCAAATTCTGACTATTATTCTCAAAATTCTACAAACCGGAACACATTTTCCGATTTTGGAAATGATCCAAACTCTCAAATTTCTCCAAATCATAATATATTTCCTACACCTGTCCAAGGCTCCCAAAATATTTCTCGAAATTTATTTCAAAATTTTGAACCGACACAACCTGACTCTGAAAAAGAGCCAAAATCTGCGAATTGGACAGTGAAAGAAGACGTAGCCCTAATGTCGAGTTGGGTTTTTGTAAGTGAAGACAGCGTGAAAGGAAATAACCAGAAGCGTGAAGTAGTATGGTCAAAAGTGAAAAAAATGTTCGATCAAGCTCGTGCCGAAAATCCAGAGGAACTAATATACAATAGAAATATCCAGATGATGAGGAGTCGTCAAAGACGACTTAACGAAACTGTAAGCAAATGGGTTGCTGCATATCAAGAAGCATACAGTCGAAGAAGGAGTGAAATGAGCAAGAAAGACATAGAGAGAGAAGCTCACACAATTTATGAGGCCGGTGGTAGCAAATTTACTAATTTGCATGTATTTGAAGAAGTTATGAGTAAACATCCCAAGTGGGAGTTAAATCTTAATCGCAATGCTACACGTACCCGTTGTGAGTATGAGGAAAGTAATGAAGAAAGTGGTGGCAGCTCAAAGAAATCAAGAACTGAAGAAGATGGGGAGCATCAAACCCCTTCAAACCCAGAAACTCCAATTAGTGATAGTTCAGCGATTCATCGTCCTGAAGGCAGAGACTCAGCAAAAAGGAAAGGAAAAGGTAAGGCATCATCTTCTTCTGATATTTCTAATGACTTTACTGCTGAACTTCGTGCATTGAGGCTCACAAGAAACAGTGAGGTTGAGCTAATGAACAAATTGGGAAATGATAGAATTGAATTGGAGCGTAAAAAGGAAGAAAGAAAAGATAGAAAGATGAATGTTATGATGTTGACTGCATTGCTAGGAAAAGACCACTTATCGCCAGAAGATGAAGAACTGAAACGTCATCTAATGGAAATTGTACTGAAAAAATGATTACACTTTATTTCCATGTAGTTTAAGTTTATGTATTGTAGGTTTCTTTCATGTATTGTAGGTTTCTTTCATGTATTGTAGTTTATTTTCATGTATTGTAATTTATTTTTATGTATTGTGATTTGTTTTTATGTATCTATTTTTATGTGTTGTTGCATCAGGTTTAAAAGTAGGAAGTCACATGACTTCTTTTATTATTGCTCCGTACTTTCATCTACTCTCCCATCAAAGCTTCAATAATTCAATGGAGTCAGAAGTCATGTGGATTCTTTACTGATCACATTTCACATATACATATATATTTTGGAATTTAGTCATGATGAATTGTCTCATCAAACTTCATTAATTCAAATAGTGTCAGAAGTCATGTGGATGTTTTTACTTTACTGATCACATTTCACATATACATATATATTTTGGAAGTTAGTCATGATGAATTGTCCCATCAAAAATTCAATAATTCACATAACCTTTCGTAGGAGAACTAGATGAGTGTCATCCACTTCTATAAATCATTGTTGAATCTATCTCAAACTTACAGCAAAATCCTTCTCTATTTTATTTTTTCCTTTCAAGTAAAAACTCATCCCAAAAGTCTTAGAAAGTCTATCTACTTAAATACACCCAATGTCTTCAGATGAAAACTCATCCCAAAATTCAAGTTCTAGTTCTGATACTTCAAATTTCATTGAAATTGATGAATGGGAAAGTCGAGTTGTTCAACAAAATCATGAAATTGATCGCATCATCGAAGATGTGATCATTAGTACTCCTACTCTAATCTTACAACCCACAAATATTGCTACTAAACCTAGAAGAAGAGTAATTGAGAGGCATCGAGAGGAAGGTGAAGATCGTTTGTTCAATGACTATTTTTCTGATAGTCCTACCTACCCTCCAAATATATTCGACGAAGATTTCGCATGCGTAAACATGTTTTCCTTCGTATAGTGAAAGAAATCACTAATAACGATGAATATTTTCAACAAAGGAGAAATGCTGCAGGAAGAAAAGGTCTTTCACCATTACAGAAATGTACTGCAGCCATGAGGGTGTTGGCTTATGGGACATCATCTGATGCAGTTGATGAATACATGCGAATGAGTGAAACTGTGACAAGGGATTCTCTTATTAGATTCGTAGAAGGTGTGATTTCAAACTTTGGTAGCCAATATCTGAGACGGCCTAATGAAGAAGATTTAGCACGACTACTTTATGTTGGGGAACAACGTGGATTCCCCGGCATGATGGGCAGTATTGATTGCATGCATTGGGATTGGAAAAATTGTCCTAAAGCTTGGGCTGGGCAATTTGCCGGAAGAAGCGGAAAGCCTACTCTCATTTTAGAAGCTGTTGCATCATATGACTTGTGGATATGGCATGCATTCTTTGGAACACCGGGTTCAAACAACGACATCAATGTACTTCACAAGTCACCAATTTTTCTGATATATTGGAAGGTAGAGCTCCTGAAATCAGTTATGTTGTGAATGGTCGCGAAAGTATATTGGATATTATCTCACTGATGGCATATATCCAAGCTGGGCTGCATTCGTGAAATCAATTACGCATCCTACAGTTGAAAAGCACAAAACGTTTGCTCTACATCAAGAAGCGGCTAGAAAAGATGTTGAACGAGCTTTTGGAGTTCTCCAATCTCGTTTCGCGTTTATCAAACGCCCCTGTCTTATTTGGGATCGTCATTTTATTGGAAGAGTGATGATGGCTTGCATCATTATGCACAATATGATTGTAGAGGATGAACGAGACACATACCGGAATTACTATGATCCTACAGAATTTATAAATGATAAGCCTACTAATCGCAAGAGGATAAGAAGAAATGGAGTTGAAGAAGCTATCGACCCGCCTATAGAAGAATTGGTTGAAGAAGATGACAACCAACATTTTCAATACTCCACTCAACGAATTGCAAGCTTATCCACATATATGACCAACAGAGAGCAACTTCGTAATAGAGAAGCTCACATAGCTCTGAGAAATGATTTGATTGAGCACATATGGCAAAAATTTGGCCATGATAACTAAATATGTAATTTCTATTTATGTATTTGTATTTTTAGTTTCGCAATGTATTTATTTCGAATTTAATTATAAGTTTAATTTTATGTTTAATAAATTTATTTATTTTGAGGTGGACATATATTAATTAATAATTTATACAAAACAAATAGAGATAATAGAAATTAAGTATTTGGTAAAAAGTAATAAAATAATTAAGAATAATAATAAATGTTGAGTTGGGTTGGGTTGTTGATGGGAGTAAAAAATAAAGAAGTTGGGTTGAGGTTGTAGGGTAGTGTATGTGGAAGAAAGATAAATAATATTTAATTGTTGGGTTGGGTTGGGGGTGGTCATTGATGGAGGTAGTCTAAGGTTAGGTTAATGAAGTATTTTGAATTTGAATTGTGTGTGTGTGTGAGAGAGAGAGAGAGAGAGAGAGAGAGAGAGAGAGTTTGGGTGGCTTCTATTGGGAAGTGAAAAGGCAACACAACACAGATAGTGCAAAGCTAATAGTAGGCTTGGGACTAAGGTTAGGTTAATGAAGTATTTTTGTCCATTTGTTTTTTTTTTTTTTTTTTTTTTAATATTCTAAAGAGAAATAAAAGTCAGTTGAAAAAAAATGAAAATCACTAACGTCCTTTCTATTATCTACTTCTTCATCTGTAGTACTCCCTCTGTCCCAGTCTAAGATTTTTACTTTCCTTTTTGGTCTGTCTCAGTTTAAAGTTCTTAGGGGGCGTTTGGTTCGGATGATTTTTTTTAAAGGAATGGAATGGTCAATGGAATTGAATTCCTTAAAGAAATGGAATGGGAAAAAAATTGGTCAAACCTTGTGTTTGGTTGGCACGGAATGGAATAGAATTGTCATTCAATTTCTTGGCAATTCATATTTGGTTTCACGACAAAACTATTAGAATTTAATTAATATAATAATAATAAATATTATCATTATTATAATAACAATAATACTAATAATAATTGTAATATAATAATAATAATAATATATTATTATTATTATTATTAATATTATTATTTATTACTATTATTATCATTATTATATTTATATTTATTTTTTATATTTTTATATTAATTATTATTATTATTTATTATCTATTATTATTATTATTTATTATTTTTATTAATATATTTATCAATATTATCATTTATTATTATTATTATTATTATTATTATTATTGTTATTGTTATTATTATTATAATTATAATTATAATTATATTTTTTATATTTTTTATTATTATATTTATATTTATTATTATTATTTATTATAATAATTATTATTATATTTATTATTATTATTATTACTATTTATTTATTTATTATTATTATTATTATTATTATTATTATTATTAGTATTAGTATTATTATTATTATTATTATATTTACTATTATTTATTATTATTTATTATAACTTTTTGAAAGAAATTATTATTTATTATAATTATAATTATATTATTTTTTATTTTATTATTATTATTATTATTATTATTACTATTATTATTATCATTATTTATTATTATTATTATTCATATTATTATTATATATATTATTATTATTACTATTTATTTATTTATTATTATTATATTTACTATTATTAGTATTATTATTATTATATTTATTATTGTTATTTATTTATAATAATAATAATAATAATAATAATAATAATAATAATAATAATAATAATAATAATAATAATAATAATAATAATAATAAAATAATAATAATAATAATAATAATAATAATAATAATAATAATAATAATAATAATAATAATAATAATAATAATAATAATAATAATAATAATAATAATAATAATAATAATAATATAATAATAATAATAATAATAATAATAATAATAATAATAATAATAATAATAATAATAATAATAATAATAATAATAATATAATAATAATAATAATAATAATAATAATAAATAATAATAATAATAATAATAATAATAATAATAATAATAATAATAATAATAATAATAATAATAATAATAAATAATAATAATAATAATAATAATAATAATAATAATAATAATAATAATAATAATAATAATAATAATAATAATAATAATAATAATAATAATAATAATAATAATATAATAATAATAATAATAATAATAATAATATAATAATAATAATAATAATAATAATAATAATAATAATAATATAATAATAATAATAATAATAATAATAATAATAATAATAATAATAATAATAATAATAATAATAATAAAATAATAATAATAATAATAATAATATAATAATAATAATAATAATATAATAATAATAATAATAATAATAATAATAATAATAATAATAATAATAATAATAATAATAATAATAATAATAATAATAATAATAATATAATAATAATAATAATAATATAATAATAATAATAATAATAATAATAATAATAATAATAATAATAATAATAATAATAATAATAATAATAATAATAATAATAATAATAATAATAATAATATAATAATAATAATAATAATAATAATAATAATAATAATAATAATAATAATAATAATAATAATAATAATAATAATAATAATAATAATAATAATAATAATAATAATAATAATAGGTGTTCTTAATTTCTTCAATTCCATGAATGAAATGAAATGTATGGAATCGAGCATTCCTCCCATTTTAGGATGGAATGGCAAATTCCTTCATGGAATGGAATTGGACATTCCATTGGAATGAAAAATTAGGAAAGAAAGAACCAAACGTGCCAATGGAATTAGTCAAACGGGATTGAGCATTCCATTCCCTCACTTTACCACGAACCAAACGCCCCCTTAGTTGCTTTATTCCATAAATGGAAAAGAATGAATAGTGGTTTGTGGAATCTTGCCCTCAAAAAGTTCTTTTAATTACAAAAAAAAAACCACTACTTACCTAAATTACTTTCACCCACTTGCTTTATGAATAGTGTTTTGGACAATTATATCCTTCACTCTCTACTTTTGGTTGACACATTTCCATTGTTTTTGCATTGGTTTCTTAATAAACGTGAATAGTCAAACTAAGCACCTTAAACCAGGACGGAGGGAGTATTATATTTTAGAATAAATGTAATTAAATTTCACTCAATAAATCATTGTAGTTTATTTTACTTAATTAAATTTTCAAAATTATTATTATATTTTTATATTTTTTACAATAAGTTTTAAAATTTTATTTAGACAATTTTATGTGACAGTCATATTACTCTCTTTATCCAGAAATGTAGTACTCCCTCCGTCTCAAAATAGATGTCGTTTTGGGAGTTAATTTTTGTCTCAAAATACTTGTCGTTTTACTATTTTCAATGATATTTTGCTCTTGTATACCAACTCTACCCTTATTAATGATAGTGAACTATCTCCTACACAAGCATTTAATTGTCTAGGTAATTGGATTACTTTAGGGGTATATGAGACTTTTTCACATACATTAATTGCATTTCTTAATATGAGAGAAGTGGTTGAAACGACATCTATTTTGAGTCGGAGGGAGTATCATTTAATTTTGGATGATCGATCAATACAAATGAATATTAACTAAACATAAACGTTAATCTAACTAGGGGTGGAAATGGTTCGGTTTAGCTCGGTTTGGGGTAATTTAGAAGCCAAACCGCTATACATCGGTTTGGAGAAATCCCAAACCGAGCTGAACTACAAAATAGTCCAAGCCGAGCTGAGCTAAACCATCACGGTTCGGCTCGGCTCGGTTTGAACCACGGTCTGATTTTACGGTTTAAACCGTGACTTAAACCGCGGTTTGAACCACAACTCTTACACTATACTATACCACTTAGCACTAAAAAAATGAAGATATGCTGAGACACTAGGGCAGTCCGCCCCTTCAAACATATAGTTTTAAAACTTTTCAAATATATTAAGAAAAGCAATTCATTATCAAATAGACTAAATTATTTTTCAAATATTTAAGTACTTAAACAATTAAATTCTTTTCCTATAACAACTACTTAATAATAATAAGAATAGTTTAGGCAAGTTTGACAAAGTTGTATGAAAACTTGTAAAAAAATCTCATAAAACAGATATTATATACAGAATGATACTAAATTTTGGTGAGAAATACAAACAACCAAAAAATGATATGAAAAATATAGATGAATTAACGAAATTCTTTCTACAGATTCAAACCTGGGTACCCTAAAAAAACGTATACAAAAGACAAATTGGGAAATTAGCAGAAAATGATTTAGATGATGTCAGTGGCGCAGTGGCGGACCCAGGAATTATGTTCAGTGGGTGCCAAAAAATTACTTTACTTGAACAATTTTCTTTATTAATAATTCACAAATCGACAAATCAATATAAAAATGAATAACAATTATAATATTTTTGTAAAAACATCTATTAACTCACCATTTTATTCTTATTATAATAATTTACTTGAAAAGAGAAAGCAAATGCCATGAAGAAATAAATACTGATATTTACATGCTTGATGTTTTAATGATGACATTATTTTAAGTATCATCCATGATTTATTCTTAAAAAGAATTCTTGCATAGATTTTTTTTAGAAAAAAAACCTATTTATCATATTAAAGGCAAACAGTTAGTTTGAATAATTAAAACTGTTTATGACCATTAAAACGATGAACAGATGACTTTGAAAAAGTCTTTAAAAAAATAGTGCATTTAGCATATTAGAGGCTATAAATATTTGAACAACATTGTAGATAGTAGGATTTGAAAATTGAAAAAGAGTTTACTTATCACACACTCCCTTCTGTCTCATAGTAAGTGAGATTTTTAGTCAATTTAGTTGTCTTTGAGTAATAGTTGAAGAAAAAGTAAAAATCTTAATGAAAATTCAAAAATTATTATTGTATAATATTTGTAATAAAAAATTTGTAATTTTAATTAAGATAAGTTGACCAAACAGGGGTAAAGGCTATAAGAACTTGACTAAAAAGTAGTACTTAAAAGGCTGTAAAAATGTTAAGAAATGTTGCAAGTAAGGCTTGAACTCCGGTGGATTGCTGGCATTAGAAAACCTCAACCAGCCAAGCTGCAAAGACAATTTAACTGCCTTCCGCACAGTTTAATATATATAGTAATTAATCTGAGGTAAAAAAATAAAAAAAATAAAAAAAAAATTAAAATCGAGTGGGTGCTGTCGCACCCGCTCGTACCAAGGTGGGTCCGCCCCTGCAGTGGCGTATCCTTTTTGACAATAACTGATTATCTACTCACCATTGGTTTCTATTGTAATTTTTCATTAACAATCTAAACATTCTTTTATGTTTTTAAGTCAACTAAAATGTTGGAGCGGGTATTCATGTGACTTTCACGGTGCAAATTATTTTGTCTCATCTAATGAGGTAACTCAATAAGTGAGATTAATCCATGTTAAAATAATATTCCCTCTGTCCCGGAAAGATGGTTTTATTTTTTATGGTCAACAAAAATAAAATTTGACCAACCATTGGTAACGATCTAATCATTCTAGTGAAATTCTAAAATTTGTAATTGATATATCATTAAGTGATTTATCAATAACAATTTATAGAATTTGCTTGTGATCACTAAATTGACACCAATGTTTTTGGTCATAGTTTATTTTTGTTGACCATAAAAAGTCAAAATGAGACTATTTTTCCGGGACTTAAGGAGTATTATCTTGACCTATCTTTAGCAACAATAAAGAAGAAATTTTGTAAGACACCTCAATTCCCATATTTGGCTAGTGCATTTTATTGTTGTCGCACCAAAGATATAAAGTTTTTGGATATGTAGATTTCTTTGAAAAGTGCTTCAATCAACACACATTTGGCAGATTTATTTATATGTTCATCTCACTTTTACGTAGCTTTTCTAGGCAAGCCTCTTTATACTTTATAAAATCAATTACGTAAAGCACTATATACTGGAGTTTATTACTTGACAAGGAAGTATTCTATCTTAGCCTAATGTTTAGGGAAAGGCCAAGCAAAGTTTAGCAGTATCAAGAATAAAAGGCCTTACAAAATCTTTCAACTTTTTGTCTAAACTTCCCGTACCCATGGGTTCTATCGAGCGATGACTATTTCAAATTCAAGACGGATAACACAGATGCATTTAGTGGCGAAGCCACCTCAAGGAGAAGGGAGTACTCTTGACCACCTTAATTTTTGATATTTAAAAGCACGCTAAAAATGTTATAATTTGTCAGTTTTGACCCCTTTACTCGCGGTAACATTTCTACCATGATATAATGTTGACCCGCCCTCACCATTAATTTGTGTTAAATTTTTATATGATAAGTATAATTTGTATTTCCAGATACCTTATGAACATGATTAATAAGGCAGCGACATTGTAGGTCAAATATATTGGCTACAAGATCATCAAAAGTGTTATGATATTTACCTGACGAACAAAGCCTTCGAGATTGGAGAGCTTGCCAAGTGCAATAGCCATATGATGCATGCCATCGTTGACAGTCCCACTAGCGATGGTGTCCATCAGAGATTGTTGTAGCTGATCCAAACCTTGGGACAAAGCTTCCTCCGCCTGTGTTGACGAGTGCTGGAGGCTATAAATCCCTACGACTTGTTGCTCCGTCAGTGGATCCAGTTGTATCGCTAACATCTGATCGATTAATTTCAAAAAAAAAAAAAAAAAAAAAAAAAGGTCAAAAACACAAAATAATATGATGGCAGAACATTGAAATGTACACAGTGGCAATTGGCAAACCTAGTTTAATGTGTGCAGGATCCAAATTATTTAGAGCTAAAAAAAAAATGAAATACACGAGAATATTAGTTCAACTTGACTGAGGACAATATTAAGGCGTAGTCTCTTTTTCAACTGAAAGTTGGTCAAAAATGATAAAATTCTCATCTTCAGTGCTAATTAGTCACTTTGCTCTGAAAATGTGATCCTTTTCAAAGCTAAAGAGGGTCACTAACCATATGGTTTCCCTACTTATTATATTTCAATGCTACAACAGCCACACAAAAAAAAAAAAAAAAAAAAAAAGCCCCAACATTTTATTTATAAATTTTTTAGAGGTAGTTATTAGTTGATGTTTTCCATTACTTAATGGCGGATCCCATAAAAATTTACTCAATTGATATTTGCAATTTGTGACTTCATTGTGTGTGTAATACTCTCTCCGTCCCAAAATGATAGTCCTGTTTGACTTTCTAAACATTTTAAGGTTACATTACAAGTCTTCAAAATTCTTGAGCCTTCATTTTGTCATTTTGAAAGTGGTACTAACTTTCTGGGACAAATTAAAAAGGGAAAGGGACTATAATTTTGGGATGGAGGGAGCGTTACATATCATTAAGTGAAGCTAGAAAAGTCAAACCTTGATTAGCTCAGAAGGCCGAAAACCGCCCATCCAGAGGAAGCAACGTTCAGCCGGGGTTACCCACATCCCGGTAATCAAATGGAAGACGTCCGATTTGACAGCGTCTCCCTTGAGGCTGAAATTTCATCATAATGCGCTATGTATCCATCAACGACCACCCTTAGATCACCATCTGATAAATGTGCATGCAGTCCAGTTCGCAGCTCGGTCATGTGTCTTTGGTCATCATCTAGCCATCTTGAATATTCCATATCGAATATGGCAGCACCTGAAGTCATGAATTCCCATTTTTTTTTATGAAACGTTACATAGAATTCAGTTTCCTAAAATCTTTGAAGTCCATGCAATCTGGAAATTTAACTAATTAAATGATTTAATCAAGAATCTAGGCTCAGGTAAAAGCTGACAAGAAATTAACATAAAATTATTGTGCTGTTATATTATATTTAAGTTTCTTGGTTGAACGTTAATTATGTTAGAATTAAGAATATTATGCAAAAGCCACCAATTAAATGCCACCCCCAAGTCAAGGTTTGTCGACATACCGCTCACCCCACCCCCACCCTCCAACTCCACTAAAAAAAATTAGTAGTCATGGACAAATTATCGATCAATTAGAAAGATTAAGAAACCAGGGTTGTAGGACATAGACCAGGAAATAACCTTATACTTGTCATAGCACATGCATTTGTCCACAAACAAACACCAAGTCTACTCAAGGTATATATGTATAATCAGCAGGCCCCATATTTTAAAATCGTCAGCAACTCTCCTGTATTATTTCTTGATTTACTACAAATTCTAAATCCCATTTCTCTAATGAAGTCAGAATATGATCCAATTGGATTTTCTTTTTAACATTTTTTTGTTTAATAATGTTGATAGGATTAAGACTGCCACAGATGAAACACTGTTACTGTCACTATTATGAAGCATAAGAGTCACTAAAGAAACGTTTGATAAGTGAAGATCCTCTTAAGTTATCAGTGTAAGTCCGACATCTCAGCGAAATCAGGTCGGGATTAGAACGTGTCAATTAAAATTGTTCGTTTTGACAAGTTTTAATCCTAAACGTCAAATAGCTTCATTAGTTGGAATGAATGAAGATACTAAAGTCAGAGGCTTAGGGTCTATATCAAACTGCTCATTTGAATGTAATAAAATTCAAGAAAGGAACCACATAATAGAAAATAGATTTCATGTACAATTATCATATTACGAATATACTGTTGTACGCCTGTCAGAGTCAAATAATAGTAATATTTTTTTTCTGTCAAAGGAATTGACTTTAAACTAATCTGCACTAAAGGTCAATCCTTAAGATTAGGGTAAACAACTACACGAATAGTAGACTCACCAGAACTGATGTTCCCACCTGCACCACCACCTCCACCCAGAAACAACCCCTATTAAACAAAAGAATCATGTCATCACAAGCTAACATTTATTTAATAACCAAATATATATGTATATATATATAAATATATATTTGGATTGCTTGTTTGTACCATTGCCCCTGCCTTTGATGCTTCTAAGGATCAGGATTGCGTAGATCATTACTATTTATTACTCCCTCCGTCCCGGAATAAGGTTCTTAGTTTGACTTTACAAAAATAAATGTTGTGAGTATGAAAAAGTATGCAAGAGAAAGTAGGAGAGATAAAGTGGGTAAAGAGTTTTTGTTGTGAGAATGACAAGTGGGTCACGTGGTCCATTTTAGGTAATAAAGCAACTAAGAACCTTAGTCTAAGACAAACCAAAAAGGAAAGTAAGAACCTTAGTCGGGGACGGAGGGAGTATTTATCGGTACAACCCAATAGTCAAGATAAAATTACCAAAACAAAGTTATGTTGACACGATGTGGTCCCGAGCATTGGCTCGAAGGAAAAAAGTTTGGGGGAAGCAATTGTAAAAACTAAGAATCAAACACTAACCTGAGATCTAGCTCGTTGAAGATCTTGCTCCAACTGAGTTAGCCTTATTCTACTAGTCTCTAGCTGCTGTACATAAGCCTGCTCAAGACCCCCCCCCCAAAAAAAAAAAAAAAAGAGAGATGACTAAGTTAGCCGTTGGTATGTAAAAGTAGTACTGGTTCCCTTTTTGTAGTTTGTTGTTTTTTCGTTCACTTCTACTTTTATTTTTTCTTACTTTTCATATTATCATAGCAAAATAGAAACCATACTTTATAAGCTAATAAGGAAAAAAAAAGTTGAGTCCAATTTTTATGGCCGCTAAAAATTGAAGGCGGACCTTTTTTCTGAGCCTGCTTTTCCTTGCCGCTTCTCTATTTTGAGCCAGTCGTCTTAATGTCTGCAAGAAAATGGAAATCTAACATCAGCTTCATTTCCCCTAGCTGGAAACTTTTAGCTTGAAACAGTAATTTATTTTGAATCTAAGACAAATAATTTAGAGAATAAAAGAACATGAAAAAATAATATGTGTGCGCATCATTAACCTTAGCATCCAGTACTCTATCTGACGTTGAACCAACTCCTTTTCTCTGCAACATTTAGAAGAAAAAAAAAAAAAAAAAAAAATCAACCAAAAAATCATTATTTCTGATGGATTAAAGACATGATTGATAGGTGAGGGGGAGGGAAATTTAAATGTGTGGGGTGGCTATGTTTGTACCTAATGTGCTAGAGAACAAGGAAAAATTCTATTCCATTTTGAAACAAGACACAATATTGTTACAAAATTTAGTATTTATTTTTTGCCAACAAAGTCCAATGACCAGATGGAGCCCATAGGATAGTAAATGCTTGTTTCAATTGAAAATAATATACATTATTTATCAATACTGTCCTATGGATATTTTTAAGTGCTGCACTATAGAAAATTGTGATGCATACATTGTTGCAAAATTTTAGCAATCCAAGCATTTAAAACATTTTTTTGAACAATACAGTATACATTATCTTCAAGAAAAAAAAAGATTATGTATTTATCTTGTTACTTATTTTTTGTGAGTGAGGATTAACATTATAAATTCTGCTGAAAAGTTGAACTTATTATAAAAATATTAAGTAAAAAAAGAATACTCCCTCCGGCTCAGGTTAGTGTGGACTTCTTTCCTTTTTGGTCCGCTCAGGTTAGTGTGGACTACCCCAAAATAGCAAAGAATCTTTACTATTCTTCCTACTCATTCTCTCTCCTACTTTACTTTTACACTCACAAACACCAATCAACTTACTATTCCTCCCACTCATTCTCTCTCCTATTTATTTTTTCATACTCACAAACACCTCCTTTTATATACCTTACTTTTTTTTAATTTGTGTGCCCAAAAATTTGGTCCACACTAACTAGAGACGGGGGAGTATATTGTCAAAATATAAAGTGATATGAAAGTTTACTACTACTATGTGATAGTGTGATACAAGGGCACAAGTCTTCAAACAGTTTGATGATTGTCTGTACATCAGATTTGGGTTCACTACTTCCAAGAAAGATTATGGCCAAAGCAAACAAACCCAAACTGCAGTTGTTGGGATGGGCAATTTTTTTTACTAGGAGTGTAAGAAAAGAAAAAGAATACTCACTCCAGTAAAAAAAAAAAGGGATAAAAAAATCCATGTTGTTCTAAGTATTTTCATCAATGTTAAAAAAAAAAAATGCAATTATAACTACAACTTTCCCAAAAATTACCAAAAAACACCCTTATTATTTATCTTTTTATGCATTATTTCATTATAAAGAGAAACAAAGTAATACGTAAGATTATGGGTAAAATTGGTAACTGATGGTAAGTGGTGGGTGAGGGAGATTAGAGAGTAAAACCTTTTGTAAGGTGGATTTGGGAGGACCTTGACCTTGAGAGTGTGAAGATGCTCCTTCTCCTGTTCTTGGGCTATCTTCACTATCCATGTCTACTTGTGATGGTATCTCAAGCATTCCCTGATGATGATGGTCAAACCCTTGTTGACCAGAACTTGTTTTTCTACTACTTGTACTTATGGGAGAATCTGGCCCAAAATGATCCTCCTCCCCCTCTTCTTCTTCCTCCTCTTCTTCCTCTGGTTTACTTGCAACTCTATAATTCAATGCTGACCCTGAATCAGTACTCTCCCCACCTCTGCCTGATTTTGAAACCCCCTGAATTCAACCGAAAAAATATATATAAAAAATCATTCAAATTGTGTCCTCAAAACTCATCCCAAAAATTTCTTCAAATGGGTATTTCAAACTCATCTCAAGAATCATAAAAGGACAGTCTTTTTCAGATGGGTATTCAAGAAAAACTCAGGAAAAGCCAAATTTTTTATTAGGGTGTTGAAAAAGATTCACAAACTCACAAAAAGGAGAGCTTCTTTTTGTTCAAGTTTTGTTTTTAATATGTAAGAAGACAAATGATCAGTCAAGGAAGGGAAAAGGGAAAGAGGGAGGAGGAAGTAGTAGTAATAGTACAGTTTGGGTGTGATGGAATCTCATGGGCCAAGAAGGGAACATTTCCAGTGTAGCTGCTGGTTCAGGCCTTGATGATCCTGATGCTCCTGTGTATAAAGCTGCACAACAGAATCACAAAAGCAACAAAAATCTCTTGAGAATCATCAGCAAAAAAGAAAGAAAAAAAATTAAAGTTATCTTCTTAATACTCCCTCCATCCCATTTCAAGTTTCACTAATTACCCAAATGGATGTCCCGTTAATTGCTTCACCTTTCCTAAAATGGACATCTTTTATTCTTATTTTATTTGGGCTGGCCCACTTATTTATCTCACTAATTACACATCCCTTAATTAAACATACCTAACCCAAAACTAATTAAACCCAACCCAAATCTAATCAACCCAACCCAAACCCAACCCAAATAATAAACATTACCCAAAACGCAAACCCTACCTCCCCCTCACTTTCTATACGCCGTTCATTCAGTTCTTCACGATGAAACCCTAACCTCTCTTTCTCTCTCTATCTCTCGATTTCTTTGGCGACTAAGAAATCCGCCTAAAATTGAGGGTTTCCTCTCCAAATCGATCGCCTTTCTTCATGGATATTCAATTTTCCAACCAATTTCAAGATGAATCGACCGTGGTGACTTCCGATGCTTCGTTTATCGCCGGCGATTCGTCGAACTCGAGTCCCAAGTCCTCTTTTGCTGGCGAATCGGAGGCTGGGTTGGTCTCTGAAGAATCTCGTAATATTTTTGGGGATTTGCTGAGTCCAACTCGAGCTACCCTTCCAGTATCTGTCTTTAACGAGCCAGGTTGGTCTATGTGTAAAGAAATTGATGCCATTCGAGTCCGAAATGGTCAAGCTCCGGTGAGCTTTGAGCGAAAAGTCGACGCACACAGAACTTACATGTTGATGTTGGGTTTGCACACTCCGGCTGTACAAAGATGGCTCAAGGAATAGATTTATGTACTCTTTCCATGTCTTTGTTCTTCTCTCTGTTCTGTTTGACTACATTGTTGGGAGTTGGATGGAATTTTTGTGTGAAATGATGAGTATGGCTTGTTGACCTAGTTTCCTGATAAGAACATGTATTGCCTTGGTTTGGTGTTTTTTAAGTGCTGAGATTGGTTTGTCCCTATTGTGTGCTGAGATTGGTATTCTGTGCTTATTTGAACTTTGAATTTGCTGATAGGATGTTGTTGCCTTTGTTGGCCCTATTGTGTGCTGAGATTGGTATTGTGTCGTTATGTGAAGTTTGAATTGGTGAGATGCATGTGATGAACTTGTGTGCACTATCATTCTATGATGATTCAAGTCTGAGAATGAAATTAGTAAAGTTATGAACATTGGATGAGATTAGTAATTACAAAGCATTTCTTTACAAAAGTGGGCCTTCAAAAACTACTCTGTGATGAACATTTTCTGAGAGTAGGAATTACAAAAGATTGTCTTTACAAAAGTGGCCCTCCCAAAAACTACTCTATGATGAATCTTTACTGAGAGTAGTAGAAGCTTTCCTACATACCATGACCCAAAAACATGTGCAAAAGTTCCATTTCATGCATCATGCCTTCAAACTTTGCTCCATGGCCAGCTTGTTGTAAATACCTAATGCAACACATGGCTAATTCTTTGTTCACTGTCAAGTTGGTTGGAAGTTGTCCATTTCTTGCCAATGCATCTTTTCTCAAATGCTCTAAGCTGTAGTTGTTTGCACCCCTCACAGTCATTATTTGTCTTAGAGTTGATTGCAAAGATATGAATAACTTGTTGAGTGTGTAATCTGTTAACCTTTCAAATGATTCTTGCACTCCATCGACCAACTGATCCACTGTCTCCGCTTGAATGCTTCTTCTCATTGCATCTAATGAGTTGAACCAACCCAAGTCATTGATGTTTGTGTCTGGTGAATTTGCTGGCTGAAATTGCAGTTGTATGTTAAATCCATCCTCACTTGCAGCTGCTCTAAAATCCACATCATTGTTGTTGATATGAGGTGGTGCATTATCCCACTGGATGATGATGTCTTTACTTGAAGTCGAAGGCCATTTTGCCTTAATCGTAGGAAGAACCTGCAATAAAATAACAAATTTTTGTTTATGATGTTTAAAAATAACAAATAAGAAACCTTTAAATGTGTAAAATCTTACTTGGGTTAGGAGCATATGCTTTGTCACTTCCTTGTTTACTGAATCCATTGCAACTGTTATGGGTGTTCCTTTGAGCCTATTTTTGCTGTTTCTCTTTGCTGATTCCTTTTTTGTAAATGGCCACATGCCAATTTTGCTATCAAAAATGCAATTTCCTTGACAATCATAAAGTGGCCTTGTAACAGCACAAAGAAACATCACTTTTGTGATGAATCTTTTGCTTTGACATGTCCTATGTGGCTCTTCCTCACCTTCACAAATGTAATACCTCTCTGCTGTTTTGGTTATGTAGAACCATTTTTCATCTAAGTGTATTACATGATTCATGCATTTGAAAAGTACTTTATCATTTTCTGCATCAAATGATAATGATTCTAGACAAAATATCAACCTTGCTAAACAGTTTGCATAAGTTAATCCTGGTTTGATTGCATTAGTGTGAGCCCTGATCACACCTTGTTTTTTCCATCTCCCAAGTGTAGATCTACTAACTCCCAATGCTTCACTAAGATTTCTAATTGTTCCTCTTTTATGAAATTGAATTGATTTCATTTTCTCTTCATCTAATTTCACTCTTTTAGTTCTTAACACCCCTACTTTCTTTGAACTTAAATTGACATGTTTACCTTGGTTTTTTTGATCCACCACTGTCCTCCAATATTTGAAGATGGTCCTCCTTGTCACTCCAAATTTTGTCGCAGCCACCGCAATAAATCCTCTAGGAAGCTTCCCTCCCACCATAGCTTCAATCAAAAACTGACCCAACAAGTTCATTTGTTCCTGGGTAAGATTTGGTTTGGCCCGCAAATTACAGTGTGTTTGTGTGGGTGTAGGTGCTGCCATAGCCATGGTGTTTTTGGTTTTTTTGTGAACTCTGGTATTAGGAAGGTTGTGGTGGTTTTTATAGAAGGAGTGCTTTTTGTATTATGATTTGTAAAGAATTAGTAGCTATTAGTTGTTCCCTCAAAAAATTTGGAGGGAATTTGTATTTAAAATTTTCACTGGGATTGAGATCCCAGTGATTTACAGTGTGGTTGTAAACCCAGTTAATGAATAGTGATTCGTTTTGGGGGGAAAATTACTTTTCTAAATTGAGATGTCACTTCCCTTAATCTTTCATTAACATATCCCACTCACATTACTTTTGAATATAAATATTGCTTTCTTAATTTGCGTGCGGTGAACCTTGAAACGGGACGGAGGGAGTATACATAAAGTTGGGAAGAAAAAAAAAAACCTAATCCCCTTTTCCATACTATTTCTTTCTGCAGTTATGGAGTCAGTAAATCATGCAGGATTGCTCAGTTTCCTTTTCTGAAACCCCCCACATCACTCTTATCTCTTCCAACAACTATCATTACCAGAAATGGCATGTACAAGTTCCTCTCTGTAGACATATTCAAACCTCTCTCTCTCTCACACACACACACAACTTAATGGTTATGAATCATGATCAAGGCAATTGGGTTTTACTATGCTTACTTAAAATGGCAAGTACTCTTCTTTGTGGAGTGTAGATATATTCAAACCTCTCAAAATTTAGTTTTCTTTATGCTTTCTTGGTTTACCCCTTAGAAAATGTCAGAAAAAAAAGAGAAAGTAGAGAGCATACGCAATTTGGACTCATCATTATTGATCTTAATTCCTTGCAGCACAATAGCCTCCTCCAGCTCTCCAAAATCAAAAGCTGGTCCTTCTTGATTACTGTGGACCAAAATTTTACAAATATGTGAATTTAACACAAAAATAAAATCAAGAAATGAAGCAAAGCTCATGTAGAATGAAGCTAGTGTGAAGAAAAGATGGAATAAATAATTACATGAAGCCTGAATTTGAATGATTTAGGCCCGGAAAAACCGCGTAAGGGAGGTGGTGATGGGGGTGGTGGTTTGAGGGTCCAGAGCCTGACAAACCAGCCTCTCTAACTCTATGACTCGCCATGCAATCAACTCTTTCAGACCATTTGTCAAACAACAAAACTGCAACAGAAGGATACATAAATTTAAACAAAATCCTTTAGTATACTACTAGCTACAAACTCCCCAAAACGAGTGTCAATTTTTGATAGATACAACCACGACTCAAAATAAATGTCCATTTTTTTTTCTATTCGGAACAAAGGAAAATGAGAAGTAGATTTTGTTATGGGAAGAACAGGGGAATTGAAATGGTACCTCAGTGATGATTTTCTTGAAGGTGATCTTGAAGCAAAAATAAAATAAAATAAAAATATTGGAGCTGAGAGGAAGAAAAGAAAGTAAGAACCGGAAAACCAAAACACTAGTAGAACATCAAAGCTTTCATGTCAAAGAAAGTATATCCAAGTAGCCACCACAAAAGAAGGTCCTGTCTTTTTCTCAAAATCTTTTTTTTTTTTTTTTTTTTTTAAAGAACTCAATGTGTCTCTTTCTTACACTCTCTCTCCTTCTCAATGAAGGAACCTGTGCATTGATTATCTGTTTGGGGATTTTGTAATTATTACAGATTTTTCAAACTCAACTCCTTACTCTAAGCTAAGGGGTCCGGAACTGAGTTGAGATCTCTTATACAACTTTGTGTGCTGCTCTCTGTAACATTTGTATTCTAACAATTTACATGTTTGAATAATATTAATATAATGTCAATTCTATTAATTGTGAGCCGCTGGATTCTTGTGGAATAGGGAGTGACACACAAAATGATACCGAAAATTTGGACCCTCCGAAACTTCTATTGCTAGTGGCAAAGTTCAAAAAAGAAAATTAGAAAATCAAAATCATCGCATATAAATAAATGTGATATATAAAGTGATCAAAATGATACCATAATAGAAATTTTATCACAAATTAAGAAGCTCAAATTGATAAAACGGTTATTTTTTGTGCACGTTTAAAAAAATTAAGATACCAAAATGATCACTTTAAAATATTAATATAGTCAAGTGATTCTTTTTGTTTCGCTACTCGCGTCAGTCATCAGTTTATAATCTAGGGTCAGATGGACATTCTTGAGTTTGATTAGTAAAGATTAAATTGAATTTACAAAATATACATCGATAGAGCTTTAATCTGACTATTGTCTGTAAAAAATGTCTCATAACTTGAATCAGAGTCAAGATCTTCTGTACAACTTTGTATATCACTTTATGTATATTTTGTAGTTCAACGGTTTATATGCTTATGTTTAGATGATATCAACTAGATGTTAATTTTATTAACCGTAAAATATTAGATCATTACTAATATAAAATGTGATACATAATATGATATAGAAAATATAAACTGCTGTTGGAGTAGAGATCCTAATGGAAACAAAGGGAGAAAATCTGGCGGATTCCAAGCGGGCGCCTGGTAAACTACCAGGCGGGCGCCCGGTCTCGACAGAAAGTCTGGATTCTGGAATAACCAAGTAAGCGGGCGCTTGGGCATATACAGGCGGGCGCCTGGAATGTCGGGAAAGTGCAGATTTTCAGGATTCCTCTTATGTTTAGGTTTAGGTCTTATTCTAGGTTTGCTATATAAACAATGTTCCGCCCCCATACTCATTGTAACTCAGATTTAACATATTATAGTGCAAGATCCTGGCTTGGTAGTGCCCCCAGACGTAGTCAAACATATTGACGAACTGGGTAAACAATTTCTGTGTCTTTTCTTGCTTTGATTTCTTGTGCTTTGTTTGTGTGCTTTTATTGTTCTTGTGATTTGCTTGGGTAGTGGAGGGCCATATCCACAACAACTGCTTAACTAGTCAACAATAGAAAAAACATTTTACTCCCTCCGTCCCAGACTAAGATTCTTACTTTTTTTTTGGTTTGTTCCAGACTAAGGTTCTTAGTTGCTTTATTACCTAAAATGGACTATATGACCCACTTGCCATTCTCACAACAAAAAATCCCTACCTACTTTATCTCTCCTACTTTCTCTTACTTACTTTTTCATACTCACAATATTTATTTTTTTTAAATCTCCGTGTAAAATCAAACTAAGAACCTTAGTCCGGGATGGAGGGAGTAGTAATAAATTTCTGAGAAGAGCAATTCAAAATGTGTACCTAGTGCACAAAAATATTTTTTGTCCTTGCAATGAGACTTGCCTTTCCTCATGCCTTGTTGGCTTTATGGGGTTTGAAGACAAAAACACCATTAAAAAATAAAATAACAGATTTTGTTTGTTAGTTAGTAAAAGAATGAGGAGAGAAATAAATAAAAATAGAAGAAGAAGATAAAAGTGGGGTCTTTGGGCAGGAACCCACTAGAATCACTGACTCCTACTCCACATTTGTAACCGCCTGTGCTTTTTTATTGGCTCTTTTTCATGCCCCTTTCACACTTTCGCATGCTATTACTCGTGAACACTTAGGTGGCGTTTGTTTTTTTTTAAGTGTTATCTTGAAATCTGAATTCACATCTGAATGAATAAGAGGCAGCGTCTGAAGACTGAATTCTGAATTATTCAAGCTGTTTGTTTTTTCATCTGAATTCACATCTGAATTGTTTTTTTTTAAGTGTTAACCTTTTGAAATATTATGTATAAGCATGAGAATTAATGGATAATAATGGATTTTTATTTGCTAAAAGAAAAGTGAAAAAGCATTATAATTATTGTTGCTTCTGACACCATTCAGACTCTAAAGACTTCATTTTAGGTCTGATTCATTCAGACTCCATTCAGATCAAAAATCACTATTCAGATCTGAAAGCTGAAAAAAAAAAAAAAAACAATCTGAATTGGAGAAGGTCTGATTCGCTAGACATTCAGACTCCATTCAGATCTGAATGAAAAAAACAAACAAGGCCTTATTTTAATTTCAGTGCTGGTTTGTTTCGGTTTAATTTGAGTAACTTATAGATTTTAATTTTAACTAAATTACAATTAAAGTATTTGTTTTCAATTATTTAATTTATCTCAATTTTTTATTTATTTTTTAATAAAATAAGAATTTTTTTGGAGATAAATTATTATTTGTGGACGACATATATGTTTAATTAATTTTAACTATACAATCATTAAACTTGCTTGCGCAACGATATTTCATAGTACACGTTACAACAGAGCAATGAGATATGGGCTACAGCGTGTGCATCAGTAATATAACATTTACTACTCTCTTTTAGAAATAATCTCATTTGATAATTTATTTTTTTATAATGAGCTTATTGAGTTACATGTTCTTGAAATAATAATTTTTCCATTTTTTTATAAATGAGACAATAATATAAATCAACGCAACTAAAATGTAATTCTGAAAGTCATTTTTCCTAATACTAGAAGCAAAAAGGTTACTTTAGAGTTTTGAATTTAAAAATTTCACTTTATTATTACGTTTACCAGTTTTATAGTTAAAGACGAGAGTATTATTATCTGTAAATTCATCTTTTTTCATTTACATATTGTCGATTTTCACTGTAAAATTAGTATTTTTAACTAGTGTCCCCAATTAATAAGTTGAGAAGTCTAAAAGGAATACACTCATTGCATTACAATGAGGCTTGAACCACAACGTCAAAGTAAGGTTAAATATAAAGTCACAAAAAAGTGCCACAAAATTTAATGTGCAAAAATAATGTGTCATAACTTTATTGGTGCTTTTAATTAGAGTGTGACGAGTCCATAATCAATGCAATCAATAAAATATCGTCACCATATTTTGTATCCATCACTTTGTGATTTTTTTTGCGCCTTTTAACATTGCCCACAAAGCAAAGATCCTTGTGTTTTGCCAAGCCAGATAAGTTGCTTACATATGGGTAGATTTGTGTAAACATAGTGAAAATTGGAGATTTTTTTTATTAAATCTGCGAAAGTATTGCATGTATGTGCAGTTGTGCACCCTTAACAAATAATTATATCTATTTTAGCTGCAGCTAGCGATTAACAATAATACTTCAGAAATCAATAATAATTTAAGTTAAATATTATATATATATATATATATATATATAATGTATCCAATGTTGGGTTTTGATGCATCATGCGCAGCGGAATAAACAGATAAAATCAAACACCCAAAAGCCCGGATCCGTACATGTTGATTAAATTAAATACAATATGAAAGAAACTAACCCTTGAAGATCGCATTCATGAACACGGACTTTAAGGTGCTAAAGGAAACACCCTCCATCGGTATCCACACGTCGAACGGATATCAAGAACACCTTCTTGATCTGGATTGCTAGACCCAAGGCTTGATGAAGAAACGATTTCTTCGAAGGAATTATCTTGCTTCATTGATTATTGTATTTTGATGATCATATAATCTCAAAGTAAATAATCATACCTCTCTATAATTTATTGTTTCTAAAACAATGGTTTGTGATTTCCAAAATCACCATTAGAGGCTGTCAAACCCGGCTGTATATCATATATAAGGGTCTGACCTAATTCCGTTTGGGATCGGGATTCCTTGTCCAACAAGAAAACCAAACAAACTGACAGAGTCGGGGCCACAGCCGTACGGCTCACTACAAGCCGTACGCCACAGATGGAGCCGTACGGTGGCCATAATAAAATCCTGTTTTTCAGCCTTTTTCCAATCCGTTCTATTGTGTGTGACCCAATAGGATTATACTAAGTTGGCAACGAGTCCGAACCAGTCCGAACCCATAAGGCATAAGTGGGCTCTAGCAAGCCATTATGACTACTCAATTAGTATAACTTTGAAAGTCCAAAGTAACCTTATAGAACATATCACAATCCCTTTGTCACGCGATATCATATTGGACATAAGTCATGGTCCACGTCAACTTATGTTGTCCAATGCTTTCTCGATCCCGAGTAGATTGATATGAGCAAATGACATTGAACACATCAATTCATTTGGGTACGGCCGTACACTATCATCAATCTCACTCATCGAGAGGCCAAGCAGATATCTCTCTCGAGAGAGGAACAAATCCCATCTTGACTTATCATTCTTCCCTACAAGAATCTGATTATGCCAATCATAGCCTTTATAACCACCCGGTTAGGGGTAGCGTTTGAGTACGTCAAACATAATGTTCATTATGTGGAAGACTATGATAATCTCAGGTCTAAGGGTAAATGATATAACTATTATGAGATTTAATTATGACATTTGACCATGACATAAATCTCATAACGGGTCTATCTAGTACTTGTTCTTCAACATGTACCCACAAGTTTAATCCGCATCCTATGCGCTATAGTCATCATATGATTATCCATTAAACTCATGCTAGCCCTTCATAAGTGCTAGGGATAATGATCATTATAATAAACATGCAAAAGATATAATAATCGGGTTTGTTATCTCTATAACAACGAAGCTATGATATAACGCATAGGCCTTTCTTAAGAGCCTAGGGCATAATATCCAACATCCAAGTGCACATTAGATACATTAGTTTTTACCTAATGTATCCAATGATGTATCCAAGTCAAGTAATGTATCCAATAATGTATCCAAGTGAACTATTGGATACATTAGTTTTTTACCTAATGTATCCAAGTTCTCACGGTTCTCACGATATTTAGGTTCTCACAGGAGCACGGCCCTATATATTGTTGGGTTTTGCCCAATCGTACGCAGAAGAATAAACCCAAAAGCCTAGATCCATTCATGATGATTAAATTAATACAGAGTTGAATTTAGAATACTAACCGTCATGGATCTTTAAAAAATTTCGGATCTTGAATCTTTGTTCTTCGCGCTCTTGAATCACGATCGCAGGAACACACCTTGAATCGGAGAATCACGAACTTGAAGGAGTTGAGATCAACGCCCTCTATGTGTATCCACACGCGAACGAATATCAAGAACAACTTCTTGATCTGAACTGCTAGATCCAAAGTAGGCTATATGAAATTATAGTTCTTGATCTTTGATTCTCAATCTTTTATCAAGAATATTGTTTCTCCAAACAACTAGGTTTCATATGTTTAATGGCTGGTGAAGAGATGCTTTTATAGTCCCTAATCCTTAACCCTTAAGGACCTAGGAAACCTAAATCCCGTCACCACAATTAAACTGCAGATTTTCGGCCAAGGCAGATCTGGAACGGTCGTGCCATTAGGTGCGACAGTGCCTTGCCCCCAACGATTATTGGCACAGTCATGCTTTATAACCGGCACAGGCGTGCTTTATATCTGGCACGGTCGTGCCAGACCAAAATTCTGCCCTTTTGCTTTTTTAACAATTCGTTCTATTGTGTGTGACCCCATAGGATTATATCAAGTTGGCAATGAGTCCAAACACATTTTGTTCTCATAAATCATGAGCGGACCCTAGCAGGCCATCATAATTACCCAAATGATACAACTTTATCAAAGTTCGCTTATCCTTTATAGAACATATCACAATCATTTTGTCCACGATGTCATTGAGCGTAAGCCATGGTCAATGGTCAACTTACAATGCTCAATACTTTTCTCGATTCCAAATAGTTGATAACACAAATGATATTGATCATATCAATTCATTTGAGCACGGCCAAGCATTTCATCAATACTATTCATCGATGAGCCCAAGCTTGACATCTCTCACGAGGAGGGACAAATTTTATCTTAACTTACACTTCCCTACATAGCTTCGATCATGCTAATCATATCCTTTATAATCACTTGGTTAAGAGTGACGTTTGAATATGTCAAACATGATCTCCATTATGTGGAAGATCGTAATAATCTCAGGTTTAAGGATTCAAATGATATAACTATTAGAGGTTTAATTATGACATGTTTAATTATGACATTTTGACCATGACATAAACCTCATAGTTGGGTCACGTCCAGTATGTGTTCCTCAACACATACCCATAAGTTTAACTTGTATCCCATACACATGATCATCATATGATCATCGAATTAAACTTATACTAGTTCTTCATAAGTACTAGGGACGGAGATTATTATAACAAAACATGTAGCAATAAATAATAATTCAAAACATCTCTTTATATAATAGAAAAGTGCTAACAAACATTGTCAAACAACGTGCCAAAATAACATGCCTAGGGCATATACACCATATATATATATATATATATATATATATATATATATAGTGATCAACTGAAATTTAATGGCAATGTGACTACTTTTTTTTAAGGAAAAAAAAGTAGTCAATATTTATACTCCCTCCGTCCCACTCGAATTAGGACAAATTTCTATTTTGGGTGTCCCATTCGAATTAGGACAACCCAAAAATAGAAATGTTTTATCTAATGGGACCCACATTCACACTCACAACAACTTTCCACTCATTACTCTCTACCCCACTTTCTCTCTCATACTTCACTTTCATACTCACAACACCTACTCCACTAACACTTTTTCCTTAATCCCCGTGTCCAACCCAAAAATCCTAATTCGGATGGGACGGAAGGAGTATGTATAAATATAGTAATCAATGTGACTACTTAAAAACCAAAGTTGTACAATTAGAAAATCTCCCTCCTAGGCTTTCCATTAATCTTTTACTAATGCCTCCAAACGAAGATTGTGTTTCACATTGACTACTCCCCTCTCTCTCACCTCAACTATGTGCGTTTGTGTGTGTAAGAGAGAGAGAGAGTTGTTTTGACGTTAAAGGTTATACTTCCTCCGTCCCAAAATAATTTTCTCATTTGCCATTTCTCATTATCCGAAAAAGTTCTTCACATTTCTACATTTTAGGCTCAAACATAGCATGGCTAGTGAAGCAAGTGTTCATATCCTTAAAAAGTTTGAATAGTCAAACGCGCAAAAATTATTTTGGGACGTAGGGAGTAATATTTTTTTTATTACAAACCAATTCAACCAAACAAATACATACAATAATGGCCAATAAGAAAGCCCACTTGTATTATAATTCATGGCTTAAGAAGAAGATGGATTTGTTTGGTTTTATCACCTTTGTTTTGTTGAGGGGTCAACATCTATTCACTGTCATCACCTAAAACCACGGCACGTCAATATTCTTTTCCTTTAATAGATTTTTTTTTTTTTTTTTTTGATACCCAGGTTCCCAGCTTCGCCGGACTATTCCTGGACCACCTGCCCCCGGCCCCTCAGTGACTGGCGGAGGTAAACCGCGGGATATGCCCAAGATGGTTCGGTTAATAACACCCCTTATACTCCTGGCCCCAAGGGAGCTTCCTCCAAGGCAATTACATCACTCTTACATCACCAATAAATTGGCTGCTCCAGCCAGGATTCGAACTCCCCACCCTGAGGTTGCAAGCCCAACAATGCCACTTCCCTTACCAACTTAGCTGTGCCCCGGGGCACCTTTAATAGAAATTTTATCACCATTGAAATGTGGTGTCTCTTGCATTAAAAGGTCTAATGCTCATGACTCAAAGAGTGGATTAAGTGTGTTCATGTCCTTTATTTGGGACATTATTCCCTCATTTGGTACGATTGTCGTTGGAGCAGGTTTTAGAAGAAATTAGTTTCTCTATAAGTTATAAAAAAATCATTTTTTAGTATTACTCTTAAATCTTAAACCTTAAATCGTAAATCTTAAACTCTATACAAACATGACTTGTTATAACTTATGAATGAACTAATTTTCCCCAAATTTTTTTGGTTGTTTATGTGCTACTTTTCTTTTGACCCGTAACAAGTTTCGTAGTTGACAGGTAAAAATAAAATTAAATACTCCATCTGTTCTGGACCCATGACCCGCGGGCATTTTTTTTTTTTTTCTTTTTTTTTTTTTTCGGTTTGCCAAAGGTAATACTTACTATAACTAAATGTAACAAACGTGTTACTTATATGTAACAGTTTGTATACATAAAAGTAATACATATATACAGTAAATAACAGTGTTTTTTTTATGTTTTCTTCATTTGCTAAAAGTAATACTTATTATAACTAAAATGTAACGAACGTGTTACTTATATGTAACAGTGTTTATACATAATTGTAACACATATGTATAAAAAATTAATAATTTAACAATTTACACTTTAGAAATAAAAACACTTGTGTTAGTAACATTATAAAAATAAGAAAGTAATTGTATAATAACATTATAAAAAATTTACTTTTGCTTGTATAATAGTATATCCATATGTTTTCAAATAATAAGTTACAATGGGTTCAATTTATCATGATACAAGTAAAAGTATTACATTATCTATAGAAATTTGTTACAATTTCATCTATTAAAGTGTTTCATTTATTTGTACAAATAATTACATTCATGTGTATAAATTGTTATTTTTCAAATGTTACTTTCTTTCAAAAAATAAAATCAAAATACTCAAAAAAAAATCTGAAAAAAACACTATTACATTTCAGTATAACGATAATTACATTTAGTTATTGTTAGTGTTACACGTATTTATAGTTAGTATTACAGTTGAAAGATGGGTATAATGAGCTATTTTTTTATTTTTTTTTGTAAAACTGGTGTTACGTTTACTTATAAACAATGTTACTTTATAAGTAACACAGTTGTTACATTTAGTTATATTAAGCATTACTTTTGGCAAACAAAAAAAACAGCCAAAAAAAATATAAAACTAAAAAAAAAAATACGAAAAAAAAACAATTTTTTTTCCTGGAAAAAAAAAAAAAGGGCCAATGGGTCTATGCCACGTGGCAGATTTTGAGTGGAGCATTTGTTGGGATCTTACGCTTCGCGGAGAATGTTGTACACAGGTCATGGGTCGACCCGTCTCTTCAATGAGACGGATCTAGGTGTTCTCACAAGAGACTACCCCGTTAATAAATGAGACAATTAATACAAATTTGTTGGTATATACTCCTTTTAGTCTCATTTTTAGCCTCATTTGTAAGTAAATAGATTGATTTTTTTGACCGGAAATATAAGCAAATCGTCTCAGTTTCATCGCAAAATTATTATAAGCAGTTGTATTTAAGCGACAATTCCTTATTATCCGGTTATATATATAGAAACAAGAATTAAGTATCGTTATTGGAATTAATTTGATAAATATACTCCCTCCGTTCCAGAGTAAGAGTCATACTTTCCATTTTGGTACGTCCCAGAGTAAGAGTCTTATTCTTAAAATGGCAAAGAATCTTTACTATTTACCCCACTCATTCTCTCTCCTATTTTACTTTTATACTCACAACACCAATCAATTCACTATTCTCTCTCACTCATTCTCTCTCTTACTTTACTTTTACACTCACAACATTTACATCACTTCAAATATTTATTAATAAGCGTGCAAATGAATGGTAGGACTCTTACTCCGGGACAGAGGGAATACAGGGAAGAAGGGTGGTAGGGGTGATGGGACCATCAAAATTTGACAGGGAAGTGGATATTACAGATATTTTATGTTTCCTCTATCTACCACCTTTGTAGTTATTTTGCTCTTACCAATTATTCCATCCCCACATCAATGATTGTCCAAACAAAAAATCATATGGATTAGGTCTATTAATCATGTCTTGAATCTTTGTTGAAGTAGCTCTCCATATAACTTTCTTTCTTTTTTATGCATAAAGTTGCCGTTGGTTTTTGTTAGAGCCGCCAAATTTGGGATCGTCATGACATAGATATGAGAAGAGACGGGATAGTATATTGTAAGTCTGTATGAATACGGAACTATTCGGGACGTCCCGTTTGGGACGCAGGACAAAAAGGAATGGGATGCATGGGATGGTACGGGGCGTCCCGTATTTTTGCATCTTCCAATTTCCTACCATACTCCTGAACTGAACTGCTTTATGCGAATGAGTGTATATCCTACTTTTGCATCTTCCATTTTCCTTTATTTTTTGATGAATCAAATGGGGAAGTTGATTTTATTGGGATAGGCAGTGTATTTTTTCAAATAATTAACATTTAAGATCTTCAAATAACAGTGTACTCCTCCGTCCCGGACTAAGGTTCTTAGTTTGACTTTACACGGAGATTAAGAAAAAGTAAATGTAGTGAGTATGAAAAAATAAGAGAAAGTAGGAGAGATAAATTAAGTGGGTAGAGAGTTTTTGTTGTGAGAATGACAAGTGGGTCCCATAGTCCATTTTAGGTAATAAAGCAACTAAGAACCTTAGTCTGTGACAAACCAAAAAGGAAAGTAAAAACCTTAGTCTGGGACGGAGGGAGTAATTTTTATCGCGTCTTCTTATCTCGTGTTGTCCCGAATTGTCCCGCGTCCCAAGGTATGATGGGGCAAGACAGGGAATTTCAGGCCCGCGAAAAATTTGGGGCGTCCCGTCCCGCACAATAGTAGGATATATAGTTTCGTCTCATCCCGTCCCGTTTTCCCGAATTAACGGCTCTAGTTTTGGTACAGGTTGAATGCGCCATACTAAACCAAAAAAATGTAATTTCGTACATTTTATTGACAAAAAAATGTAATTTCGTTCATATTGGACTATTTATAAAAAGACGATAGTTAACACAAGTTAACAAAAAACAGAAAAGGTAAATCTTAATCCAATCATCTTCTAAAAACCGTTTCTCTCCGTCCCTTCGTCGTATTCCTCAATTCCCAACTTTTTCTTCTGGTTTGATTTCGATCTTCCATTTATTTTTACAAATCTTATAATTTAAACATTAATCATTGATTCATTTAGTGATTAATGTTTAAATTATGAGATTTCTTGTCATTTAATTTCTAGATTTAGTGTTTTTATTGGTTTTTGTTGTTTATTTGTTGAATAAATCATGTTGCCTTACATCTCGTTTGATCATATGTTATCTCCCCTTTGTTTGGAGCCGTTGCCTTCTCCCCTTCGTTGGGAGCCTTTGCTTTCTCCCCTTTGTTGGGAGCCTTTGCCTTCTCCCCTTCGTTGGGAGCCTTTGCCTTCTCTCCTCTGTGAGAGTCTTAAAATGATTTTGATATTTTTTTTTGGGTACTATGCTTGCGATGTTTGGTCAAGCATTTACTGCCGACTCAAATGCGTTACTTTTTCGTGTTTTCAACGCCAAATTCTTACCGGTCAGGAGTTTATTAAAGGCTATTGTTGAGCAGTGTCCAAGTTTTACTTGGAGAAGCATTTGGTAATCACATGTTATAGTTCCCGTGGACATTCACAGGAGATTTGGTTCGGGATTGGCAATCAATATTCGAGATATGTTAGGCTATTCATGTGTACAACTTAATTGCAATATTTACATTTTGGACGAGCCTCCATCATTTGTGGAACGCCGTCTTCTTAATTATTATTAATGCAATTATGTTTTGTTTGCTTTCAAAAAAAAAAAAAAAAAAAAAACACAAGTTAACAAAATGGACTAAAACTAAAAGATCAATCTTTGAAAATTGCATTGGCTGTCTCTAATATTCAACATTTAATTTCTTTGAAAATTGCATTGACTGTCTCTAATCAACATTTTTCACTCGACACTATTATGTCAATTACACGTAGAACACACTAACACAAACAAAAAAGTCAAATTTACAACAACAAAGAAAAAAAAACCTTAAATCACTTTAAAAGTACCTCTGATGAAATTGCAGTATACATGTAAAATGTGGGAAATTGACATTTGTGCTACATTCTAACACCCACCTGGAGTATGCAGTTGGATTGTACATTAGTCAGATGCATTTCTTACAAACCAAACGTATCACCAACAATAGCATCACCACTCAGCGTTAGCTTCTTCTAGGAACATAATCTCGTACTGTTTAGCAACCCCCTCAAGTCGTTTGAGACGAGCGCGAATAAACCCAACCTCCATCCCCAACATCTCAAATGCTTCCAAAGTTTTGTCCCAACTTGTAAATTTATCCATACAAGTTGAAAGTTTACAAGCTCTAATAGCATCGGTAATATCTATGATCTGAGATATTATTTCAGCTGCCAGTTTATGATTAATCCCCTTATGAAGGCGTTGATGAAGATAGCATTTTCTTGTGCAGCAGAGCTCGTAGTATTTAGCCTGAAGGTGGTTGGACAGCTGGGAATCTACGATACAACCGTTGACAATAATGCTGAATTCTTGAAATTCAACAAAGGATTTTGATGATGAGTCAGATGATGATTTCTCTGCTTTTGTTTTCATGGAAGTATCATTGAAATGAAGAGGCCTTCCTGTAGATGTTGTCAGAACATCTTCAGAAGCATTGGGGTGAAACTCTTCTGTTGTAGTCAACTCGGGAAGGGTTCCCTGTGAATATATCGAGAGAGAAGTTAGGATTCCTAATTAGAGAAAAAGAACATATGACTGATATCGGGACGGTTTTAAGAATCTTAGAGCCTTTTGATTGTAAGACAAATAGGTCTTTGTACTCCAAACTCGTGGGTTTTAAGAATCTTAGAGCCTTTTGATTGTAAGTTTCTATCGAATTTGCTTCGTATGTTAGTTTGTGGTGTTGTGCATATTGGAGAGGTTGTCTAGATGATAAAATTACGATTCTATGATGGGAAAGAGGATATATTTACTACTTCCTCCGTCCCAAAATAAATGACCAATTTTTCTCTTGAATATTAATCAAGAGCAAAATCAGTCATTCATTTTGGGACAGAGGTAGCAGTATAAGCTCATAATCATGTGTGTGTCTGTTTGTAATTAGTTTAGACTTGTGTACCGTAGTTGTTTTCATATGGGAAGAGAGATAAATAGAGAAAGAGAAAGACCTCATTTCCGAACTGAGCTTGTTCATCATCATCACGATCCTCTGGTAAACTATGATCAATAACGACCCGGTAAGTCATGATTAATTTATTTTACATCAGAAAACAGAAATAACCATCTCAACTATATAGATGAAAAATCAGGCACCTTGAGTTGACGTGTTGTACTTGAGAATCACTGGGACGGGGAAGTGCAACATTTCTTTGAGAAGGGCTTGTTGAAAAGGCCAAATCTTTGTAACTGTCTGATACCAAAGCTTTCATCGGATTAGAGAAAGTTTCCTGTGAATTAATCATTAAATAAGAACAACATTTCACTTGAAGTCCAAAAATCTGAATGTTTCTGATGGCAGTACGATGCTAAGTTCTTATTAAAGCAGTTTCATAATAGAGAAACTTATGCGTTACAGACAGATTTCTGATGAAAAAAAAGAGGAAGAGAAGTTATAATACTAGGATAGACATGAATATCATCAAAAGCCTCAGCAATGAATATATTCATCACGAACACTTTCCTCAGGAACATGAATATTATCAAAATCCTCAGCACTGTAATCGCGTGCACCATCTTGTTTGAGATCGCTGCTAATTTGATTTACCCTATAATTGCGAAGACCAAGGTAAAATTAATCCGGACTACATAGATGATGCATACTCATAAATAATCATCTTACTTTATTAGACCGGTATATTTACCTTGTATTCAACTGTTGTGCAGACCCATTATTATCATCTTCAATGTTGTTGTCATTCTCATCATCACTATCATCATCGTCCTCATCATCACTATTATCATCCTCCTACTCATCAGCGGGATCATTTTTTTTTTTCAAATCTCTGCTCATTTGATTCATCAAATTTTTGCAAAGGGCAAAGAAATTGTGAATTTGAAACAATACACGATCAGCTGCCATTTAATTCCATGTAAAACAAGAAATAACCACTAGAACTTTTTCGAAGAAAAGGGACGTACCTGATTGCATTGAAGTGTTGTACAGTCTGATTAAGATCACCCTTCCATTCATTTGTACTAACCCGTGAAGCAAAGTTCACGCTATGAAGCGTTTCTGCTGTCACACTTCCATGACAAAAAGTCTTCAGCTCAGGACAATCTTTGATGAACACTTCATCTAACGATGGAAAGTCAAACTCCAGTTGCTCATTTGAGCAGAAAGATGAGAGCTTCTTCAAATTTACTATTGATATTGTACTTAAGAAACGGAACACAATTTTCTTCTTGCCGTTCACATACTCCGTCAAAAAATATGTCATTTCTTGAGCGCTAAATTTGTTTTTGCATAAATAGGTTTGTATTACTTTCACAGAAGTTAAGAAATCCATTTCTTATATCGCAAGAATGTTATCGACATACAATGTAATAAAATGTACAAAACAAATGACAATTGAAGTGAAAGATCAATTGAAAATAATGAAGATTATTATTCAAGATAATAATTCATATCCAGTTCATAGATAGTTTTTGGATTGAATAGTTGTCGCCCACAGTTGCGAATTGCTTATAGGCTTCACTCCTTTAAGCCATCCCCCACACTCGTTTTCGTATCAAAGCCACCACCAGAAAGCTTCTTCCTCCTCGTTTCCAATCCTCGCTTCAATCCATCAAACTTAACTTTAAAAGCATCTCGTAGTGTCGTTGAAGCCTCCAACTTTTCCTTAGCCATTTGGAATACAGTCTCATCTTCCGTCTTCTCTCTCTCCAATTTAGCTAACTCTGCTTCCATCATAACTACCTTTTCCTCATCCAACACAATGCTTGCCCTCTCATATTCTTTCTCTAGCCAAGCTACATCTAAACCATTAGCTGCCAAGTCATCTAGAGAATCCCTGACACATGCCAACTGCCCTGAACTTATTCCATCTTGACCAAGGATTTGAAGGCAGTTGACTGCGGTTTCAACAAGTGCAGTCTTAATCAAAACTGTTTTCACGCGAATACCAGCGAGAAAGTTTGGATTTCCTTTTAGTATTTCCTCAAAAGTCGTCTTCATGTTGGGCTTAACATAGACCCCTTGGATCAAAATCCTAGTTCTGTCATAATCATCTGGGCTAGATGATGAATCAGATAATGCTTTCTTTGCTTCCGTTTCCACGGAAGTATCACTAGATTGAAGAGCCCTTTCTGTAGATGGTGTGAGAACAACTTCAGCGAGACTGTGGGATGATTTTTCTATCAAATCAGCGTTTGATGAATTAGCAAACTCTTGGGCATCGTTTAATGCTGATCGAGAAGAAGTAGAATGAGCAGTGGTCTGGGTAGAAGCACTAGGCGGGAAATCTTTTGTAATCACCTCGGGAGGGCTGCCCTGTGAATATTATGAAAGACAAGTCGGGATTCCAAATGAGAGAAAAACAACATGCTCCATCTGTCGTCCCGGAATGATGTTTCCTCATTTATTTATTTTTCGGTTACGGCGAATGGTCTTCGAACAATAATTTCAGATTAATTTAATTATCCTAATGAAAATTTAAAACTTGTTATTGATTTATCATCATAAATACTATCAATAACAAATTTTAAATTTTCATTAAGATAATTCAGTTAATCTAAAATTATTACTCAAATATGTTTGTAGTAACAATAAAAAAGAGGGAACGTCGTTCCAAGGCAGAGGAAATATATGTGTCGACTCGAGACGGTCACAGAATGTTGTACCTGCTCTGGTTGAGTGCCACTATGATCCGAAACCTGAGACTCAAACATTGCAACTAGTCAAATTCCTCATATATAAGTCCTTGTATTCCAGACTTTTGATGTCTTTTCATAACAAGTTTTATAATTTTATTTGGATGATTTTTTATTTTTTTTCAAAAACTAAATCTTAGTTCAAATTTCAATTTAGCCTTCTGTTGTTCTTCTCATATGGAAAGAGTCCCTTCATGGATGCATATAAGCAAACCATCCAATTCATGAAATTCAACAAATAGATTGGTAGCATCAAAATTATAAGTAAAATTGCACGGAGAAACAAATTATCATTGATTTGAAGAAGAGTAGCTAAGTTTTTATATTTAACTCTCATGTCAGAAATTAGATAACAAACTAATTTAAAGCAATAAATTTGAAAAACCACATGTAAAATTGGTTCTTGTCTATTGTTTTTGCTATTAAGTACACAAAAAAATTATAGAGAGGGAGAGAGAGAGACCTCATTGCCCTGATGAAGAGATTTTGTAGGCAATCAGATGCAACGAAGTTGGGAATAGCTACGTTTCTTCCACTCACAATTTGTTTCAGTTGGTCCAATCCCTCAACATACAACTGTTCCAAGCTAGGTAACATAACCTGCCAAGTCAACATATTAGTCTCATTAATACCAAGAATGAAGCTCTTAAACCCTAAACAAATTATCTTCTTTCCCTTAGGCATGGTAATATTTAGATTTAACTAATTAGATCAACTTACTATACAAACGGTTAAATAGAGAAATTAGTACGTTAACTCAACATTAATGTTAACAAAAATTACTAACTAGGTAACGTCGTGCCATCGAGTAATAGCTGATGTGGAAAAAGGAATAGCCGTTTGGATTTATTCTATTTCTCTAATTATGAAGTTTTAACTTCAAAAGTGAAACTAATAAACAAGGGTATAACAAAAAGTTGGTTTAAAAATTTATTTTTATGTATATTGGTTAAAAATTTAAAGGACGGAAACAAGATTTTCAGTATTTTAGTTCAAATAACAATTATTGGATTAAAACAAAAAATAAGAATAATTAATACTCCCTCTGTCTCATAGCAAGTATCATAGTTTCTTTTTTGTTTTTATCCCAAAATAGGTTTCAAATTTCTAAATAAGGAGATGGTTTTAGTGCAATTTATTATGGTACAAGAAATCTTCAAGCAAAGCAAAACACATCTTAAGAAAAATATACTCCCTCCGTCCTATTTCAAATTACAAAATTTGATATTTTTGTTGTCGCATAGAAATTGCAAAATCTAAAAATGAAAAGTTTTTACCCACTTGCATACTCACATCAACTAACCCACTAACTATTCCCTACCCCACTTTCTCTCTCCTACCAAACTATCTACACTTACAACACATCACCTTTTTCACTTTTTCCTTAATTTTCTTGCAAAGATGGTTTTGTGCAATTTGAAATGTGATGGAGTATGACAAAGTCAACTGCGAACCTTATTATGGGATGGAGGGAGATGCATTAGACCATCTCCAGTGGTTTGGTGTAAAAATTGAACTATTTTTTTAAATGGTGCAAAATTTGCACCAAATGTATACTATCATATCCAATAATAATGCTTCAAATCTTACACCAAAAAAGCATATTCTTAAAATATTCTTTGTTATTGGAGTTTTATTTAATATGTTTTCTACTAATTAGTAAATTATTATTACATTCTAATAAACTAATTATAAGACATAAAATTATATAAATATATAATTATATTAGACAATAAAATAAAATAAAAATATTTATTTAAAATGAAAAAAATTAAAATGCAATTAAATATTTGTCATTATTTTTTATAGTATCAACGATACGGAAGAATAAGTAACGAGACACTCGAAACCGTCGGCGAAACGTCACTTCATCGAATTTTGATTAGAAATAATGTTAATTTGTATGTTTTCAGATTATTAGAAATAATTTTAATTTTGTTTGACTTTTTCTAGTCAACTAAATTGAGTTTGGCCAAAATTTTATTAAAATGTAACCAACTTCAATAAATTATGAAAATTATATTGATCAATATAAATATCTTGAACTTCTCGAAGATCATTAGAATTTTATAATTTTAAGACAAAGTTGGACAAGATCGACCAAGAAAGCCAAAGTATAAGACGAAGTTATATTAATATAAAAGGGTTTGTGTTAAGTGAAATATTGTCTTCGTCTCAAATTGATAGTCTCGTTAGACTTTTCAAATATTTTATAGTTTCATTATCATTTTTGGAAATTCGAAGATTTTAAAGCCTTCATTTTGAAAATTGGACCAACTTTTTGACCAAAAAAAAAAAAAAAAAAGGGAAAATTGGACTATCAGTTTGTGACTGAGGGAGCACTATAGAATGAAATTAATGAATGTAATAAAGTTTAACTTCAATTCAAAAGTAAAACTAATGAACCAGCTGTATCAAATTGTACGTATAGTTTAGAAAGGAGAAACGTACCAATTGGGTGAGGAGAGATTGTACGCAATCATCATCATTGTAAAAGCCTCGAAAATTGTTTAAGTATTCAAAATACACTCTTCTTAGCTTGGGGAAGTGGAGTATATTTAAATCCGTGAGCTCTTCCACTTGTACTATTTCTCCTTTTTCAGTAGTAGCTGTTCCTTCTCCCTTGGACACAATTCCCTTGAGATTCTCACAGTCTCTTACAGTCAGCACTTGAAGTTGTACAAGGCATTTAACTGCTGAATGAGGGAAGATGCATTCTAATGCCGTACAATAGACAATTTCGACACTTCTAAGGTTGACTAAGCACAAAGCGTCGGTGGGACCCACCCATAAGTGTCGCATTTTGGGTAGTCCACGGAGACCCAAATCTGTCAATTTTCCCAGCATTCCTGCGGGAAGGTTTCCATTATGACATAATTCTGTCAAGCCATCCATATGCATAAGAAACAAGCTCTCCAACTTCCTGAAGGCATTTGCTCCAATATCGCTAATAAGATATTTGATGTCCTCACAAGCAACCAATCTTAGTTTCCGCAGACTAACAAACTTTTCGATTAAAAGAGGATCAATCCAATTAACTATGGAACTTAATGAAAGGTGCTCAGTCCTCCTTACAATGGACTCAATCTTGTCATGTGAAAGCCACTCCACACCCACCCTGGCCAAAGAAAGTTTTCTATCCAATCTGGAATGACAATCATACCCATGAAGCGTCTTTAAATAAAATCTTTGCAGCTTCTCGAAGCGGAAGTCTAAATCAAGCAATTCCATTGGGTTATCCAGTAGAATCTGCAAAGCTGTTAAATTAGACAACTTTTCCAACTCTGCAATACGCCCGTCGATTTCTCCTTCAGTTCCTTGTTCACTATTTTCAGGTGTGCTTGAGAAGTAGTAATCTCCCAAATGCAATTCCTCCAGCTTATTCAATTCTGCCAAGATACCTCTTGGCAGAATTGAACCATCACCACTTATCCTCAAGTCCAGCAACTTTAGTTTACTAAGTTGCCGTATTTGACGTGGAAATGGTCCAATTACGGAACTGCCCCTCAAGCTCAGAAGTTCCAATTTCGTTAGTCTTTCAATTATCGACAGAGAGTCTACCCCAACCCGTGCTCTTTCAAGATTTAGCATCCGTAGGTTTGTCAAGCCTTCAACTGGATGTAGCTCCACATCTCCCCAGTAAAAACAATGGTCAAGAACAAGAACCCTCAGTTCTTCCATCTGCGATAGAAAGCTTGTATTTATCCCCTCTCCTAATTGCACAAGGATCTTGACATTTTGATAATTGAGAGCTTCACTAATTTCAGGCTTATAAGCATCATCTTTTGCTTGATTCATACACAACATATATCCACCGTCTCTTTCTTCCTTCAAGCCCACGTCTCGTATGACGTCATGCAATTTTACCCTTTCAAACGATCCGAAAGCATCCAAATAATCATCAAAATAATCATCCATTGCCTCCTCCAGTAAGAAGCAACTCTTCAAGTATTCGATTGATGAGAAAACGGCGTCTCTTACACCTTCAAGTGTATCAATATTTTTAAATAACCGTAGAGCCAGACAATATCTAGCCAAATTCTCAACCTTAATTGCAGCATCTTCTGGATGCTGACAGCAAAGCAAAAGCAATGACCTCGCTTCCGGGTGTTCTATTTTTACAAAGTCATAACTCAACTTTATGCTCGAGTACACCTTTTTATCCATATCAGGAATTCTTGTCACACTGTGTTCCGTTAGTTGCTTATGAGCATCTCGCCATATCTCAATCTTCTTGTTAAACAATGCTTTTGCAAGAGTTACAAGCACAATCGGTAGACCTCCACATTCATCAGCAACTTTTTTTGCAATTTCTTTTAGATCATCACTCTCCACACAATCCCCAGCCGTTTTTCTGAACAAGTACCATGCTTCGTCAGGAGGCATGATTGCTACTGGAATTGTCTTATGAGCTTTCATTTGAAGGCACGTCTCTTTAAATCTTGATGTGAGTACAACTTTGCAATCTGTCTGGCCACTTTCGATTGGAATTCCAAGTTCCTCCAACTTAATTGCATCCCAAATGTCATCGAGTATCACCAGCGTTCTCCTACCTTTTCCTGTCAGCCTCTTATGAATCTCATCAGCTGCTGCAATATCATTTTTCATATCCTTAACACCAGTCAAACCCAGCATGTCCGCAAGTTTACACCGAATGTCAGTCAAGTCTGCATTTTGGGAAACGGTTGCCATGGGAACTTCATTGAATAAACCATTTTCTTTTGCCTTTTCACGAAGTTCATGCATCAACCTTGTTTTACCAACACCACCAGTACCGCATATTCCGATAATGCTAATCTTATCATCCTTCAAAGCCTTCATAATGGCATCCATAATCACTGACCTCGTTTTGAAGTACTTAGCGTCATCAATAGCCAATGCTCCAGTTGACTTTGCTGGTGGAAGGGCAGGCTTTATTGTAGGGACATAGACTTTACCTTCATTGTGTAGTTGTTGAATCTCCTTAGCTATCTTTACGGCTTTCCTGCTCTGCAGGTAGCGCTGTTTTGGATTCAAACACCAGTTTCTAAAGCACCATGTTTTTGGTTCCTCTGTAGCTTCCTCTGCAGCACGCTCCGCAGCTTCAACCTTTTTCAGCCATTTGATACTAGTTTTTGTTGCTTCTTCATTGTGATCTGCCGCTGAATCCAAGAAACTCTTTGCATCCTGTCTTGTCAATTTCAGTTGCTCGACTCTTTCATTTAATTTGTCAATGTTTCTCTTGTAGCAAAATAGATAGATAAATTGGCGAACGATTGCATCTGTAGCTGGTTGAATGAGTCTTTTAGCAATTTCAAGTAATACAGCATTTCCAAGCCCTTCCGCCATCTTGCGCTTCTTTCTTTCTTTCTTATAATTCTCCCTTCCTGAACATAAAACATATTGCTTAATAACACGATGAAGAAGATGGCTTTCAAAAAGTTAAAGGGAAACGAAGAAAATCTGGATCGAAAGCTAAAGCAAAAAATCTCAAGCCTAAAAGGCCTTGGAAAAATAAAAGTCAATTTGCTTGACCTTTTTTCTTATGTATTTTTTTTTTCTTCTTATTTTTTCTTCTTATTTTTTCTTTTTCTTTTGTGATGGTTTTGGCCTGTCCTACATCACCTCTTTGTACCTTTTTTATTTTCAATAAAATTTAGGGGGCATTGCCCTTTTCATTTAAAAAAAAAAACATATTGCTTAATAATAGCTTTATAATGCAAGAACTAATGTCTTTAGCATCATCATCATTAAAGCTTATACGGCAAGCCACTTTTTTTCTTTTAGTTACATTTCTGCTATCTCAAGTCTCGGATATACTATACTGTCCGTGAAAAATACCAAGTTATTATGCATGAACGTAATATTTAGTTATATACTCCCTCCGTCCCAGAAAGATAGTCCACCTTTTTTCATTGTTACTACGAGGGAACTTTGAGCGGTTATAAATGCTACTTATAATTTTATAATTATGTTATTGTGAATCTTAAAATTGATATTAATAATATTTATAATGGTGTATCAAGAAAAATTTCATTAGAATAATTAAAAGTAGTCTTAATTATTACTCAAAGTTCTTTCGTAAAACCCATGAAAATAGGTGGACTATCGTTATGGGACAGAGGGAGTATCATTTAAGAAAACAAGGCATGAAATTTTAAATCAAATCTCCTTTATCTTAAATTGCAAATGTATAAAATAATAAAATGTCAGGATTATGACTTCTCAAAATATATTCTCTTAAAAAATTTGAAAAGTGAGAACAAAGTAGTAAAATCATCAAAAAAAAAAAAAAAAAAAAAAAAAAAACAAAAAAAAAAAAAAAAACAACAACAACAACTCAAAACTTCAATTTAATAAATCAAACAATAGGATTTGAGTTAGTTTTGTTTAATGTCATATACCATGATTTTAATGTTGCAGCTATTTCTGTTAATTTTGATATTAGTGTAATAAGAATCTAAATATCAGGTCGTAATGTTGAAGCTATTTCTGTTAATTTTAATATTAGTGTAGTTCAAAATTAGTGTAGTAAATTTGTTCAAGAAAGGGAGTCAAGTTGCATAAATCAATTATGGTCAAAATGAGGTATAATTGATGTTTCAAAACAAAGTTATTATGGTGTTTAAGCTTATAATAATCATTGTGGCCATTGACATGGTCATCAACACAAATTTCCCCTTTTTCTATTGCTAAACTTTTTTGATTGATAAATTAGCACAATCTAGAGGGGGGCGAGGGTCCATTAATACATTCAAAACATGTCAAATGTGATCTAAATGGTTAGTGATCAAGAGCATGCTATATGTTGGAAATATGCCATTCAAGGATATATCCACGACAAGTAGAGATAATTTCTGAGATTTGAACTGGTAGGAAAGAGGAGAAAACAACTAGAAAACATTGCACCAGGGGCTGCACGGCCGAGCTCTTTGAGAGGCACGGTCGTGCAACAAAAGAATCAAGTTTTGGATGGCTTTCAGTGTTACGGGCATGCCATGCTAAAGGCACGACCATGCATGACCAAAAAGCTAGGCGTTAACTTGAAGATTGACATATGGGTTGAAGCCCAAAAGAGAGTGTGATGTGTTCCTGGTTTTGATTTAAAAGGGATTTCCTAGCTGGTTAATATTAGGACTCCTTCCGTCCTAAATATTTGGTACTCTATTTGGTACACAGAATTGTTTAAGACTTACTAAAGTAAATTCCTAATGAGAATATATTTACTTGGTACGCTGGAAATAGGATTCCTCTTCTTTTAGGGTTTTTGGTATTTTTGTCTATAAATACAACACTCTCCCCTATCATATTTTTTAGTCATTCATCTTTGAGAGATGCAAGTAGAGATCTAGTTTTAAGTTGACAGAATTATTGGACTCAATAATTCATGCAACTAGATTTGTGAGATTGTCTTTTGTAATCACCATTGAAAGTAATATACTCTCCCTCCGCCCGTAGACGTAGTCAAGTTGGTGAACCACGTAAAACTCTTGTGTTCGTGTTTGATTATTTCGCTATTCCTCATTGTTCTTATTTGTTCTCTAACAAGTGGCACCTGGTTGTTTAGAGATCTAAGGTTTTCGATGCAGAAAACGAGAAGATGGGTCAAAGATCTGAATCATCAATCGTAAAGTCTAATGAAAGGAATAGCTTTACTTTATGGCAAGTAAAGACGAAGGCCTTGTTATTGAGGGTACGCCTATAGATGACCATCTAGATAGGTTTACTTCTATATTACATGATTTGTGTAATATAGATGCCAAGATTTAGGATGAAGATGTTGCATTGATGCTTCTTGTTTTGTTGCCTTTATCGTACGAACATTGTGTGGATTCATGTTTAAACGGTAAAGAGACAATCTCTCTAGAGGATTTGAAGGCTTTGCCCAAAACGAGAGAGCTGAGACGAAAGGTAAGCCGAAGAGAAACAAGAGAGACAAACATTCAACCTGGTTAGTTGCAGAGGACAGCAAGGGATCAAGCAAGAAGAATAATTCAAAAAAGTCTTCTAGCAAGAGGGGTCCGAAACCCTGTGGATGTTTCTATGTTCGATGGTAGGAAGGGGCATTGGAAGACTGACTGTCCAAAGAAGAAGAAAGAAGAGTTTCCTAGTCAAGATGAGGCAGATTTTGCTATGAGAAATAGTACCAATGATGGGGATTTTGCTCTTATAGTGGAAGAAGGCTCACATTGTAGAGATGACTGGCTTCTAGACCCAAGGGTAGCAAAGTGGGATAGTTGAGAAACACGTGGAGCCGGTTTGTACAAAAGGGAGTAGATGGGAAAATGATCCTGAGTTACAAGATGACTGTCCGCATAAAGAGTTAGGACAGTTTGTGTCGGTGGCGAGGTTCAGTGCCAAATGAACTCGCCAAGCACGAAAAACTGTTAGTTGCCCAGAAAAGGCAGTGCTATAGATAGGCGGCCTTGAGGCACTAAGAATGCTCGGCGTAGCATACTGTCCGTTTGCTTGAAAGAGGAAGGTTGTCCACCGTGACAAAGGGTGCTTGAATTAAAGAATAAGATTGCATTCTATTTGCCTTTGATATGAGTGGGTTCGAAGCTTTCTAAACTAGTTCGAAGCTCATCATGTATTGCGATTGATAAGCAGTCGGAATAAGGTACAATCTGAGGATTTAAGGTGTGGTATGTTCCAAGGTCCCGGAAGTAGATACAAAAGTTAAATTCGGCAAAGGGGTACTTAAATTCTAGAGGTGTACAGTTCTTAGGGTTAGGCGTAACACATGTTGATGGTCTAGAAGGCTTTCTGAGACATCAATATTGGGTTTCTTGGCTCTCATCGGTGTTATAGAGAGGTCAAAAAACAACACAAGTAAGAGCACATGTTAGTGGAGTTTTGTAGTAGTTCATACAAACATCACGCAGTCGTGCAGTCTATGTAAAATTTCGGTATGTGTAGGTGCTTATGGGAAAGAAATCTAAATGTGTAATTCGAGGATTTTGGATGCTATGAAGAAGATATTTGTTAGTTCGTTCAAGGGTGCTCGATGATACACTTGAAGTCCAAGACAAGATTGTCAGCCTTCATATGGTTAGTATTCAAAATCGGGTGATCGTGGATTTGATATTTCGGATATGGTAGTCAACGTTGTGGTGGAGGTTCTAGTGATCTAGAAATCATAGTACAAGTTGAGCTAGAAATTCAATATATTGACAAAGTAAACATGGTTGTTCATGTGGAGCGAACAAAGTTTGTGTCTTGACAAAGACAAGGTGAAGGCGGAGGTGGAGAGGTATGTTCAGAAGTAAAGGATTCAACTCAAGGTGAAGTTGGGGTCAGTATGTTAATATGGATTATGGTTCGGGGAGATTCAAAGTTAAGGTGTAGATTGTTGGGAATATGTCTCTGAATCAATGGCTATGTCCGCGACAAGTCGAGATAATTCCTAGGAATCTGGCAAGAAAGAGGAGAAAACACTGCAGGAGGGCTGCACGGCTGTGCTCTTCTTTGAAATCCACGGTCGTGCTCTTTGAGAGGCACGGTCGTGCAACAGAAGAATCAAGTTTTGGATGGCTTTCAGTGGCACAACCGTACCATGCTACAGGCACGACCGTGCATGACCAAAAAGCCGGGCATTGACTTGAAGATTGACATATGGGCCAAAGCTCAAAAGGGAGTGTGACATGTTCCTGGTTTTGGTTGAAAAGGGATTTCCTAGTTGGTTAATATTAGGACTCCTTCTGCCCTAAATAGTTTGTACTATATTTGGTACAAAGAATTGTTCAACATTTAGAAAAGTAAATTCCTAATGAGAATAGATTTACTTGCTACGCAAGAAATAGGATTCCTCTTCCTTAAGGGTTTTTGTCATTTATGACTATAAATACAACCCTCTCCCCTATCATTTTTTTAGTCATTCATCTTTGAGAGATACAAGTAGAGATCTAGATTTATGTTGACGGAATTATTGGACTCAATAATTTGTGTAACTAGATTTGTGAGATTGTCTTTTGTAATCACCATTGAAAGTAATATACTCTATCTCCGCCCGTAGATGTAGCCAAGTTGGTGAACCACTTAAAACTCTTGTTTTCGCGTTTGATTATTTTGTGTTTTTTTTTTGCCAGTATTTCAAAAAACATATAAGGTGGCACACATTTAGAGTCTAAAATTTGAAAAGCAAGTTAAAAAATCTTAGCTAATGGAATTATTGAACATAGGAGTACCCCTTTAGCACTTTTTAGCCCTTTTGTTGCACCAGTAATTTTGGTTCACAAAAAGGGTGGTACTTGGAGGGTGTGTGTGGACTATAGAAGGCTTTATGAGTTAACTATTAAGGACTAATTTCCTACACCAGTAATAGAAGAACTATTGGATGAATTTTATGGTGCTAAGTAGTTCACTAAGCCATATTTTAGATTAGGTAATCATAATAATTGAGTTGCAACGGAGGACATTCCTAAAACAACCTTTATGAGTCATGATGGACACTTTCAATTTAGGGTTATGCCATTTGGATTGACCAATGCACCGACCTCTTTTCAAGCATTGATGAATGAGGTTTTTTTTAACCTTATTTGAGGAAGTTTGTGTTGGTATTTTTGAGGATATATTGGTTTATAGCTCGACATTGAAGGCATACAAGGATCATTTAAGAAAAGTATTGCATATGAAAGATAATCAACTTTATGCTAAAGGTAGTAATTGTTAATTTGCTCTTTCTTCTCTTGATTATTTGCGGCATGTGATATCTTATAAAGAAGTATTGGGGGATCCAAAAAAGGTGGAGGCTATGTTATAGTGGCTAAGTCCATAAAATATTAAATAGTTGAGGGGATTTTCGGGATTAATTGTTTATTATAGAAGGTTTGTTAAAGGCTATCGAGAATTAAGTCACCCAGACTCAACTGTTAAAAATGGGGGCATTTCAGTAACGGAAACAAGTTCAAGATTCTTTTGAAAAGTTAAGTTAGCATAAGTTCTACTTCAGTCCTCATTATACTTGCTATGCTTATCTTTGATATTACTCTTGAAGTAGAGACCGATGCTAGTTACGAAGGGATTGGTGTTGTTTTGATGCAAGGACTTTCTATTGATTTTCTGAGTAGGGGATTAATTTAAGGATTAAAGGTTTATCTACTAATAATAAGAAGTTAATGGGTATCATAAGACCATTTTAAAAAATGGAGGCTTTACTTGCAAGGCTATCACTTTAAAATTAAAATTGATCATCAAAACCTTAAAAAGAATAAAAAAGATGGTGTTGGGAATGTAGTCAAAACTGAGGAGAAGGTCAAAATTGCGGAGGAACGAGGACTCGAAACTGGGACGGAAAGGAGGAGCTGAGATCCGGCCGGACCTGTATAAGGACCAGACCGGACCCTCAGTAGTTTGTGCGTGGGTGGATTTGTTCCATGGAATAAGTCAAGTAGGGTTAACTTGGACAAGGAATAAGACAAGGCATTGGTTTCTTGTTCAGATTCCTTGTTCACACTTTATTCTTGGAGAAAAAAGAATATTACTCCTTCCGTCTTTGATATACTCCGGGTAAATTAGGTTTTGATGTCCTATAAATATATTGTGACTACCACCATAATATTTGGTACTTACTTTGTGTAGGATAAAGTTAGGATATCAAGATATAGCCACAAAATATTGTCAAGGACGGGCTGGGGCTTAGGAGAGCCATGGGGGACGATCCTACAACCGGGCTATGACCGTGTTGTGTGTGTGTTCTTGGGGAGATAATAATATGTAGGAGAGGGTTGTTCTTAGAAAGTAGCCATGCTAGATCTGTATAAGTGCATTTGCTAAGTTGTAATGATCTTCATATATTATTATAATGATATCCTGGCTTGGTGTCTCCGGACGTAGTTCATGTGTTGAACGAACTGGGTGAACAAATTTATGGCATTATTTTGTTCTTTTAGATTATTATCATGTGTTGATTATTTTCTTCATATTGATGACTGCTAGTATGAGCTAGTGGATGTGGATATCCCCCTAAATCCCCAACAGAGGGTGACTATCTAATTGCAGTAAATTGATTATCTGAGTTATGAAATCAGTTATAAGAGGGGGATGAACAATGTAGTAGCAGATCCATTATCTAGAATGAAGGAAAACAAGGGAGATTATGCAACTTTTGTTGCAATTCCTCCTTGGTTACAAGATGTCTATACGAGTTATGAAGATGATGTTTTTACTCAGAAGATTGTTTCACAATTAGCTATTGCAGTTGAGGAGTTAGAAGGATAATCTTTTGGTAGGGGTTTGCTCAAAGAAAAGGTATATGTGCGAACTTATGGCTCTTTCAAGGAAAGAAATACACAAAGAACTCCCTGAAGAAACGTTTAGTGGACAATTCTGTTAGAGATGCAACATATAACAGAGTTAACAACTTCTTTTATTGGCATGGATGTCAAACATTTTGTGAAGAATGTGATGTCCGCAAAAGATGTAAAATTGAGAATGTTTTGTTTCCAGAATTATTTCAACCTTTACCTATTCCTTGTCCAAGTATACACACATTATTGCTTTGGATTATGTGTTGTTTGTTGTAGGATTAGTTATGGTCATTATGGCTGAATGGTGGTAGCTTAATAGAAATGACTCAATTCCAAGTTTTATATGGTTGTGATCCAAGAATGATTCAGTAACAATTGAATGCTACTGTAGCGACAGTAGTACATTGTTGAAGGAGAGAAATGTATTAGATGAATTGTTGAAGGAAAACTTGTTATATATGTCTTTTAAACATTATATGTCCCTTTGAGATGGTTCATCCAACTTTTCAAGTTTCCTTACTCAAGAAGAAAATTGGTGCTAATATAACTCCTTCTTCTGTTTTACCTAAAGTTGGTCCTGATAGACAGTTTTTGGTGCAATCTATGGCTATTTTGGAAAGAAGATTCACTAAGAGAGCTAATGTAACTCTTGTTCGATGGCTATAATTACAGTGAGCTAATTCCATTTTGGAAGATTCTACTCAGTAAGATGCAAAAGATGTGAAGTTACAGCTGTTTTGCTTACTCAGTTCTTCTTTTCAATCCTTGAGGACAAGTACTTTTACCGTAAGTTAGTAATAAAAATAGAGGGAATGCCATTTGTCAATAATAGGTTGTGGGTAAAAGTCAAAGAGTGTCAGGTTAGTTTTGGAATCTGTTGTAGTTGGCACGTGAGTTTGTTAGTTTCACGTGAGGGTTGTTGAGAGTAGAATTGGAGGGAAATGTTGTTAGGAGGATTTCCAAATTCGATTTCTGAGTATAAGTCGTATTATTGCAAGTCAAAAGGAATTAATGAAAAATTGAATGGAAATATTTGCTAATCCAGTCCCTCTATTCATAACCGTCGACTTAGAAACTTACTTTGATCCAGATCATTCAATTCAAGGAGAGGTTTTCATTTACAAATTCAAATCATAACTTGATATGTGTGTGCATGTCAAATTATGGTTTGAATTTGTTCTTTCTTTTAGTTTCTCAACTTTGATTTCAATTAGGGACTTTAGGTTTTAGATTAAGATTTTTTACTTTTTTTAAAATTTTGTTCTAATTTAGATTTTTCTGTTAGATATGTGTATTTTTTCTATGCTTTACTTTGGTTTTATCTCCATATGTGAGACCTCATGATTCCCTCCTTTGTTGAAGGCTTATGATTTCCCTCCTATATTGAGGGCTTTGCATTTTACTTTTGTTTCTACTATGAAATGTATGTTGGCTAATCTCAATCTTCTACACGATGAGGATGATGAATTAATTGTCGATTTGGTTGATTCTTCTCAGAAAAACAATGTATTGGATTTATGTTTGGAAGAAAGTATGCCATCAATTTGGAAGCCTCGTAAGAGTGTGTTCTTGAAGGATTTCGGCGATTGTCGATATCTTCATTGGTTCGTCCATGATTTGGTGGATGATTTCTCTAGGGTAGCTTTTGAAAATGCTAGCCCCACTGTTAGGGTCGAGCTTCTGTCTTTTGTGGATAGCCGACTTCTAAACATTTGTTGTTATTAGTAATAAATGTCTATGTGTTTTGTTTCAAAAAAGAAAAACGAAAAATTGATGTTGCGTCTTAATTTCTTTCAATTTAAGTTTTTTTTTAAAAAAAAAAAATCTTCCTTTGACTTCCCCTCTCACCCCCATTTCCGTCATTCTGTGAAACGCTTCATTATATGGTTTTTGGCATCATCATGTATCTTATAGGCTCTTTCAGTTTTCATTATATGCTTTTTAGTTTAATCATTTTCATGTATGCTTTTTAATTTCATCATTTTCATGTATGCTTTTGTAATTTCATTCCCTGATTACTACCACATTGCATTCAATTGTAGTCCAAATTTGAAAACACCTAATAATGTGGGAATTGATTGGTGGTTTTGTGAAAATTGAATTTGATTTTTGTTGATTGTTCTACTAATTTTGTTTGGGGTTAAATTTAGGGATTTAATTTGTGAAGTTGCAAAATGTTTTTTTTTTTTTGATTGTTGTTAAATTGCTACATGTGTTTTTGTAAATTTACTCGATTGTTGTTGTTTTTACGGTTTATGATTTGTGTTGGGCTGGGACAAATCCGGGTAGGTTGGGTTTTAGGTGAGTTTATAAAAACTGTGGTGTCTTACTTTTGTGGGTGTAGCCTTGAGAGATAGAGATATAGAAAAAGCTAGGGTTATTCATTATTGAGAGATTGTGAGATTGAGTGATTGATTATCACCTTGTCATCTCCTTGTACTCTTGATTGATTATAGTGGATTGTTCTCCGTCGCCCGTGGTTTTTTACTCTTCTTGTTTAGAAAGGTTTTCCACATAAATCTTTGTGTTCATTCGTTTTCAATTTTGATTTTTCTTTACTATTTTGTACTTGATCTTTGGAAGATAAGTAATTGTTATATCATCAATCCTAACAATTGGTATCTAGAGCTTGGTTTGAGGGACTTGTATTGCTTATCGGTAGAAGATGTCAGGGAAGTATGAAATTGAGAAATTCGATCACAATGTCAATTTCGGTCTGTGGCATGCGAGCAATCTTGGTGGAAAAACAGTGTGTCAAGGCTTTGCTTGGAAAGGCAAAGAAACCAGAACACTTGACTGGTGAAAAATTTGTGGACATGGACGAGAAAGCTTTGTCTTTTTTGCAATTAAGTCTCAAGATGAGGTGTTGAGGGAGGTAGTGAACGAAAAGACTGCGGCAGGGCTTTGGCTTAGGCTTGAACAACTGTACATGACGAAGAGCATTAGTAATCGGTTGCTACTGATGAATAAACTTGAAGAATGCAAACTCAAATCAGGTGAGTCTTTGGAAAGTCATCTTGATGAGTTTGATAGTTTGGTCATAGACTTGAAGAATGTCGATATTGTGATTGATGATGAGCAATTGGCGGTTAAATTGCTATGTTCTTTACCCTCTGAGTACATGCACTTTCGTGAGACGGTTTTGTATGGGAAGGATGAGATCTCTTTAGAAGAGATCAAGAATGCTTTGCTACAACGTGAAGTCGTTGAAACGCACTTGACTTTTTCAAGTGCTGAATCTCAAGGTGATGGGTTAGTAGCTAGAAGCGGAAGGAATTCGGGGAAAATGATTGAGTACAAAGAACTCGGGTCAACCCAGTTCAAGTGGAAAATTTAAAGATGTGATATGTAATGGTTGCAAGTAGAAGGGACAAATCAGAAGGTTTTGTCCAAACATAAGGGATAAAAGGGATGATAATATAACCACTAAGGTAAATGGTGAAACTGGAGTGGTGTTTGATAACACTAGTGATGACAGTGACAACGATGCACATACTGCTTGTGATTCGGGTACCAAAATTCGTGATAATTAGATTTTGGATTCGTGCTGTTCTTATCATATTATTCCCAACAGGGCATGGTTTTGTTCTTATAAGGCTGCTGCAGGTGGAGTAGTTTTGATAGATAATAACGTTGCATGCAACGTTATTGGTATTGGGACTATTAAGATTAAGATGTTTGATGGAGTAGTGAGGAAACTGCAGAATGTCAGATATGTTCCTGAATTGAAGAAAAATCTGATTTCTCTAGGCACTTTGGATAGTCTTGGGTAAAGCTTAACCATTGCGATTGGTGAACTATCGGCTATCAAAAGTGACTTGGTGGCTCTAAAGGGAAAGAAGGTGGGGACATTGTACGAGCTTCTTGGGTCTACGGTTTTTGGTGATATGTCTGTTGCAAAGGGTTCAATGACTGAGGCAGAGGCTACTCAGTTGTGGCACATGAGATTGGGTCACATTGGCTTGAAGGGGATGACAGAACTTTCAAAGCGCGGTTTATTGGATGTACAGAAGACGGGGCCTATGGACTTTTGTGAGCATTGTGTGCTTGGAAAACAGACTAAGGCTAGCTTCGGGAAGGGAGTTCACAACTCTAAAGGTGTTCTTAATTACATTCATTCTGATTTGTGGGGTCCGTCTAGGAAATTATCTAAGGGTGGTTCTCGGTATGTATTGACTTTTGTTGATGATTATTCGCGAAAGGTATTTGTCTATTTCTTGAAACATAAGAATGATGTGCTTTTGAATTTTAAGTAGTGGAAAACTTTGGTTGAGAAATAGACAGGTAGTCCCATAAAGAAACTGAGAACAGATAATGTCCTTGAGTTTGTCGAAAAGGAGATTACTGAATTTTGCAAAAATGAAGGTATCGGTCGACACAGGATTTGTGTAGGGAAATCACAATAGAATGGTGTTGAAGAAAGGATGAACCGCACGTTGCTAAAAAGGGCTCGGTGTTTGTTGTCACAAGCAGGGTTAGGCAAAGAATTTTGGGCGAAGGTGATTAGTATGATTGCTTACTTGGCTAATCGTTCTCATAATTCTAGTATTGGGATGAAAACTCCGGTGGAGATGTGGTCAGGCTCTCCATGAGATTACTCGAGATTGCGTTTTTTTGGGTGTCCCGCTTATGCTTATGTAAACAACGGAAACAAATTGGAGCCAAGTGCCAAAAAGTGAGTTTATAAAAACTGTGGTGTCTTACTTTTGTGGGTGCAGCCTTGAGAGATAGAGATATAGAAAAAGCTAGGGTTATTCATTATTGAGAGATTGTGATATTGAGTGATTGATTATTACCTTGTCATCTCCTTGTACTCTTGATTGATTATAGTGGATTGTTTTCCGTCGCCCGTGGTTTTTTACTCTTCTTGTTTAGAAAGGTTTTCCACGTAAATCTTTGTGTTCATTTATTATCAATTTTGCTTTTTTTTTTTTTTTAAACTATTTTGTGATTAGATCCTTACAATATAAGTAATTGTTAGATCATCAATCCTAACAATTTGTCATCGCGGACACACGTTAGTAACATGACAAAAAGAAGAAGAAGAAGAAGAAGAAGAAGAAGAAGAAGAAGAGTAGAAGAAGAGTAGATAACTCATACTTTAAGTGGTTCTCTTAGCAAATATTTTACATCTTATTAAAAATGCTTTGCCGTCAGAAGTAAAAGGACCAAAATAATTGTTAAGCTATTTAATGCGAAACAATGGATGTTTTTTAACATGGTGGTTTTTTACCACATCTTGTTGACCATTCCGGTTACAGTAGTATCTAGTAAAAAATCACACTCTTCAAAGAAGAACCCCGACCAAAACGTTAGTTTAGAGCCCTAAATTTCACAGGACCAGTCCTCCTTGATAGTGTTTAGATGCTTATGGTGTTAGACAAGGGAAGCGTGTAGATGTTTCTTATGCTTTAGATATTGGGAGAGGTTTTTATAGAAAGGGAAATGAGTAAAAAAAAAAATTGATTAATACTAAGAGAGAAAGCAAAGTAAATATAGTCAACTGGTTCGATAATAAAGTCTATATTGATAGAAAATAAGTAAAACACTCACATTAACTATGCAAATAAATGATGGTAATAGATTAAGAAAACATAACGATGTTAACTTTTGGTAGTAAATTGATAGAAAATCTGGTATGATGGGTTTTATAAGAAAAAGTTAAAAATTAAGCATACTATAAAATGAAATATTATGATTAATGAAATATAATTAACCATTAATTAAATGGCATAATACGCTTCTTGTGTTCTTGTGAATAGGATAACTCAAACTACTGCAACTTTTGGAATATCATTTGCTGAAAAGTTATGATAACTAGTTTGAACAATATCATATGATCAATTTTCCTGGTAACAAACTCATTTTTTTATAGAATGAAATTAGTTTTCAAAATTTGTGATCTTTAATAATATAATCAAAAAAATTGTCAAATGTAGATTCCAATTCACCTGCTTATTTGTTTCCTCCCCTTTATTTGTTTCTCTCCATCAAATGATCAATTTTTTCAAGAAAAAACTTAATCAGAAATATTTAGTGAAGAATAAAAGTCTACAAAGTCAGAGCCTAAATGATGGTATATTTTTACCTAGAATTTTTGAACTTTTTCTAGTGACATGTGACTATAAATACATAAGAAAGTCAAGCTAATGTCACTAGAGCTCACATTATGTGTAGAGTTCAAGGAAAGGTCAAGCCAACATGATCGTAAATATTTGTAAATTACTTATACCGTGATAAAATTGTAATAAAATTGTTTTCATATAAAATAGTTATCATATATATATATATTGAAACAGGATACTTGCTTGAGACAAACAAAGATAATACATAATGAAAAAAAAAGATATTACGAACCTTTTATGCTTCAAAATATGCAACGCGTTGCACAATATCTCTTACTTTCTTGTCAGATCCACTCTCGTGCTTGAGTGCTTTCACTGTCGATCACAATGAAACGTTAAAAGATAAAAAAGAAAGAAGTCATAGACTTCATGAGGGCATAAGTATATAACACTAATGTCAAAGCTTAAAGAAACATGATTTTTTTTTTACTACTTTACAAATGTCACCAGTTGAAAAGAATGTAAATACAACTCAAATCATAATAGGCAATTAATGAGTATTAATGGATATAAGCAACAAAACCAATAAAACAAGATCTTTTGTTCCACATTACTGTAACACAGTGGCGACCCAAAAATTTCGCTGAGGGCCGATATTTTAAGGTTAAGGGAAATGTAGAAATCATTGAAAACCTAAAATTTTAATATTCGATATATAACAGATTTTTTATAGTCATAATTTCAAATATCGATGATAATAGAATAGTGTTTATATCAACAATGACAACTAAATAATTATACTCTATTTAACTAGGGAGAAACAATAACCAAAGTAGAAAACGCGGAAATTGATGAAAAGTATATACTTTCTCCTCCCCAAAATAAATGTCTCATGTTTGACGTTTTGGTCAATTTGGTTACAATTTGACCAAAATTTAATGACTATTTAATTGTTTTTATGAAATTTTAAAACTTGTGTTTGATTATTCCCTATTAAAATTACTATCATTAACAATTTTCACAATCTTATGAGAATAATTAAATTTGAGTGATTTTATGGCCAAAATTAAAATAAATTGACCAAACAGTCAAACATACGAAATTATTATTGGATCGATTAAGTAATATTAATAGTGAAGTGTGTTTGAGTATAAAATGCAAGCTAGAAATTGTGAGTGGGGTAAGAATGGTGAGCATAACAAGTGAATCATATGAAATACAATATAAAATATTAGTCCCTCCGTCCCAAAATAAGAGTCATACTTTGGTTGTGCACATTTATTTAGGAAATAAAAAAAAAAATGGTAAACATTGCAAGTGAGTTTAGGATATAATTGTCGAAAACAATATTCATAGTGCGAGTGGGCAAAAGTAAGTTAGTGATTGTTGTTTTTTGTAATTATAGAAGCATTAGAATAGAAAGACAAAGTTGTCCAAAATACTATTCATCATTTACCATTTTGAGAAATTGACTCTTACTTAGGTAACAAAATCAAAAGTTGGACTCGTAGTACTCTGAGACAAAGGGAGTATAATTTTTCCACTTTTGGCAGTAACCTATGTTATGAGACGAATAAAGACAAGTCAAATATGACATTTGTTATGGGACCAACAGAGTATAAAAATCAAATCTGAATATGATTGTAAACTCGAATGTAAATGTTACTCTTTCCGTCACACAATAAATAAAATTACAATTTATTCTTGATCAAAAGCAATTTTAAGTATTTATTTCGAGACAGAAACAATATTTGTATTTGGTAGAAGATTAATGTAAATTGTTGCACGTATGGCATTTTTGCCCTTATGCATTACCTTCTAATTTGCAGATAGCAGCAGACAATGAATGAATGCCTCTTTATGCTTTCTCTCCACCACTCATTCCTAATCCCCTTTTAAGTTATTGTCTGAATCACTTTATTGATTCCATACCTTAATTTTTATATAATTTTTGTCATTTTATTTGTCCATATTAAGAAAGTCCCATTATCCTAAAAAATGTTTTTATTTTTTTTTTTAGTTTTTGAGACACTTTTCATATCTACAATAAGATTTCACTTACTATTCTCTATTCACTTTCTTTCTCTTTCATACTTATAAGTCACAACACTTACTCCCTCCGACTTAAATATAGTTCTAAGAGAAATATTTTGTCCCAAAATACTTGCAGTTTTACACTTTACCTAAACTATCCTTATTTATGATTAAATACTCCCTCCGGACTCAATTATAAGCAACAAAAGTGGGTTTTTTTTTACCTAAATATAAGCAACTCTAAGGGATTTCAATACTATTTAATACTCTCTTACCAAAAATGCCCTTATTTAATTATTCATTTTCAAATACAAGTGCACATTTATTACACATTTAATATGAGGATATATTAGTAATTTTAACATGTTTTTATTATAAAATCAAGACAATTAACTAACTTAACTACTTTCTTAATATGTGTGATTTTAGTTATTTTTGCTTATATTTGGGACCGGAGGGAGTAGTTGTCATTATAAAAGCATTTAGTTGCCTGTGTACTTGAAATATTCAAAAGGTCTACTCCTTCTGTTTCATAATACATGTCGTTTTAGATTTCTTCTTACATATTAACAAATGGAATATATATATATATATATATATATACATATAAGACTTATGCACCCTTAAAACACATGTATTTCTCAATGTACAGAGTATTTGATATATATTAATTTCTTTTCAATATGTGAAAAAAGTACTCCCCCCGTCTCAAAATAGATGTCGTTTTGGAGTGTCTCACACATATTAAGAAATGCCATTAATGCATGTGAAGAAGTCACAAATACCTCTAAAGTAACTCAACTACCTAGGTAATTTAATGGTTAGGTAAGAGATAGGTTACTATCATTATTAAGTGTATAATTGGTATAGAGTAATAAAAAAAGCTTTGAAAATAGTGAAACGATAAGTATTTTGAGAAAAAAATTGAACTCTCAAAACGACATCTATTTTGAGACGGATGGAGTATTAAAAATAAAAATATTTTGAGACGGAAGGAGTACTACTTTTGAAACACTTTTACTTAATTTTACTTTTTTAGTTCTTAAAATAAAATGATTTTTTTGTTATTATGAGACGGTGGAGTATCTATTAAAACCATTATTGTCTGAGTTCAGATATCCTGTACCACCACTTTGTGTCACTCTCTGTGCCACAAGTGATCCAACGGCTCACGTGTATGGATGACATCATTATAACATTAGCCTTAACAATTGTGAGCCATTGGATCACTTGTGGCACAGAAAGTGGCACACAAAGTAGTACAGAAGATTTGTACTCTATCTGTCTTGTGAGGTATTTTTATAGTTCAGAAATGATAATCTTACTTCAATTGATTTTAACTTCCCCCACCTACCATCCTACCCCTCACCACCAACACCAGCCTCAACCCCAATCACCGTTATTCCATATAAAATAAATTATTGTACTCAAGCTTAAATTTAAATTATTTTTAACATAAATCATCATATGAAATTTTTGTTTGTCGAATCTCTTATTCTTCATTAATAAGTCAAATTCACAATGGAAATTGGTCATTTTGAACCAATAAATAGATGACCGTTAAAAATGGTGACTATGTTTAAATTTAGTGTTTGTATAGAATTAGTTTTGAAAGTCTAGTGGCTTAATATTAATTTTGTCTTCTCAGTTTACCCTCTATGGGACAGTACCATTTTCATTTTTTCTCATTATGGGAATCAACGAGTATATATATATATATATATATATATATATATATATATTTATGAACACTATAAGTCAAAACATAAATTAAGAAATGTAAAGAAAATATATAAACTATGATAGCACATAACATTCAAGTCAAAATATTAAATACTAACCTGGTGAGTAATTGACAACTAAATAGAGGAATTTGAAGAGAGAAAATGCAAGAATTTGTTTGGGGGAGAAAGGAATTGGGAAGAAAATATATTGACGGTGTTTTTGCCCCTTCATTACCTCAAAGATATATATAGACTCCAACTGCAAAATATAAATATAAATTTTTCATTTCTTTTTTGGAAAAAATGTGCCTTGCTCAATTTTCTCTTTCACTTTGATCCCAAGCAAAATGAAAAGGTTCAAGATGCTTGTCATATCTCTTTTTCTCTATACGTACATGTCCTTACACAATGAGAATTCAAATCTCTTGTACGAAGTACTCTGTATTGTTTATTGTGTACCACTTGTAATAGAAGCGATCAAATCATTCAGGGCAATGCTAGGCTTACAAAAGAAGTTTACAAAATGAATGATACAAGATGTGGTGGCGATATTTCATTGGCTACATCGATAGTGGACCCGGCACACACCAATTAAAAACACCAAATACAATTATGACACCTTATTTTGTAAGCCACATTGTGTAGCCATCTTTTGTAACTTTATTATTTGTCAATCATTTATCATTATTATGATAGTGGTCTCAATAATTCAAGATTATACAATTACTAGTTTGAGATAAGTGAGTACAAATAATACGTAATTAAAAAACATGTAAAAAAATAATTGTAGTCGTGAAATAATAAATTTAATATACGTGGGTACGGGTGCAAGAATAATGTATGAAATATAGAATGTGAGAGAAGGAATGATATACCTTTTCTAGTGTCACATGTTACTCCCACCTTTATTTTTCCTGGTAGGGCCTTAGAATGTGCTCGGTAACACAAGCAAGCAAGAGTTAGAAATGCATTTCTAGAAACCCAAGTAATTTTAATAAAAATTGTGAAAATACAGTTACATAAATGTGTTTGGAGTTATCGTTTAAAAAAAAAAAAAAAACACTTTTCCTTGGCTTCAAAAGCTTGTGAAAATACACTTACATAAATGTGTCGTTTCTAGAAATGCCGTTGTCGCCTCCAGCTTCTCCTTAGCCATTTGGAATGCCCTCTCATAATCTCGCTCGAGCCAACTTACGTCTAAACCACTAGCTGCCATGTCATCAACAGCGTTCCTGACATATACTAGTTGCTCCGAAGATATTCTTCCATCTTGACTGAGGATTTGGAGGGAGCGGATTGCGGTTTCAACAAGTGTAGTCTTAACCGGATCTGTCTTCACACGAAATGACTAAGAGGAAATTAGGATTTTTCTTTCAATATTTCCTCAAAGGCCGTCTTCATATTGGATTTAATATAGACCCCTTGGATCAGAATTATGTTACTTTCACGGTCATCTGGACAAGAAAATGAATTAGATAACGCTTTTTCTGGCTCTGTTTTCGGGAAAATATAAGGCCTTTCTGTAGATGGCGTGAGAACATCTTCAGAAGCATTGAGGTGAAACTCTTCTTTAATCAACTCGGGAAGGGTTCCCTGTAAATATACCGAGAGAGAAATAAGGATTCCTGATGAGAGAAAAAGAACATACTTCCGCCGTCCCAAAATGATTTTCCTATTTGACTATTCATTTTTTTAAAGGATATGAACACTTGCTTCACTAGTCATGATTTGTTTATGCACTTTTATGCCCAAATTGGAAGAACTTTTTGGGACAATATGAGAAATGGGAAGATCACTTTGGGACAAAGGGAGTATATGACTGACTAGAGACGGCCACATAATGTTGTACCTGCTCTGTTTGAGTGCTGCTGCTATGATCCAAAACCTGAGACTCAACATGGCAACTAGTCAGATTTCTCATAAATTCTGTAAGTCTTTGCATTCCAAACTCTTGTCGTCTTTTGAGTGAGTTTTACCGAGTCAAATAGGTCTTTGTACTCCAAACTCGTGGGTGTTAAGAATCTTAGAACCTTTTGCTAGCAAGTTTCTATCTAATTTGCTTCGTATGTGGTGTTGTGCTTAATGGAGAGGTTGTCTAGATGATAAAATTACGAGTCTATGATGGGAAAGAGGATATATTTACGAGTATAAACACATAATCATGTGTTTGTATGTTTGTATTTAGTTTAGACTTGTGTACTGTAGTTGTTTTCATATGGGAAGAGAGATATAGATAGAGATAGAGAAAGACCTCATTTCCGAAATGAGCTTGTTCATCATCGTCATGATCCTCTGGTAAACTAAGATCAATAACGACCCAGTAAGTCACGATCAATTTATTTTACATCAGAAATCAGAAATAACCATCATAACTATATATATGAAAAATCAGGCACCTTGAGTTGACGTGTTGTGCTTGAGAATCACTGAGAGGGGGAAATGCAACTTTTCTTTGAGAAGGGCTTGATGAAAAGGCTAAACCTTGGTAATTGTTTGATATCGAAGCTTTTCCTGTGAATAATCATTAATAAGAACAACAATTCACTTGAGTACTAAAGAGAAGTTTAAGATGAAAGTACATAAGTATTTTATCCATCAACGGAAACTCAAACTCCAATTGCTCATTGGAGCAGAAAGATGAGAGCTTCTTCAAATTTACTAGTGAAATTGTACTTGAGGAACGAAACATAATTTTCTTCTTCTTCACGCTCACGTACTCCTCATTCATTGTAATACCTTCATATATAGACTTGCAGTTCTGTATAATCAAGCTTTCGAGTTTCTCAAACATCCGGGCAACATAACCTGCAATGTCCACCCTATTATTAGTCACATTCATCTATTCTCACTCTGACTTTGCTGGTCTACAATCTCAACTGAACTTTGACTGCAAATATATGAAAATTTACGTGTCAGAATTCTAACTAAGGAGATAGTCTCAGTGCAAATTACAATGGTACAAGCAATATACAAACAAGCAAAGGACGTTCTTTAAAAAATTGGCAAGTCAACTTCCACTCTTAATATGGGACGGAGAGAGATGTAGCAGAACTTGCACTAGAGATTACTACTACATCAAAATTATAAGTAAAATAATCGTTGATTTAAAGAGAGTAATTACGTGGAAGAAGAGTAGCTAAGTTATTATATTCGACTCTCGTGTCAGAAATTAGATACTCTCTCTGGTCCAAAATAACTGTCACTTTTGGTCAATCAGATGTAACTTTGACCAATAAATTTAAACCAAAAATAATGATGCTAATAAAAATCTAAAATATGGCATTGTATTATAATTAATAATATTTTTAATAACAATTTTTAGATTTTATTAGGATTATTATTTTTGGTTTAAATTTATTGGTCAAACTTACATCTGTTTGACCAAAAGTGACAGTTATTTTGGACCAGAGGGAGTAACAAACTAATTTAAAGCAATAAATTTGAATACCACATGGAAAATTGGTTCTTCTCAATTGTTTTTGCTATTATGTACACATTCCAGTGCTTGATTATGTTCATTTTCAGCTAAATGCACACACACATACACAAAAATTTATAGAGGGAGAGAGAGAGATACCTCATTGCCGTGATGAATAGATTCATCATCAACACTTTTCTCGGGAACATGAATATCACCAACATCCACATCATTGCAATCACTGTCTTGTTTGAGATTACTGCTCATTTGGTTTACCCTGTTTTTGCAATGGCCAGGGCGAAATTAAAACAAAAAATAGGAATAATTAATACTCCCTCTGTCTCATAATAAGTAGATCACAGTTTCCGTTTTATTTGGATTTAATTTATTTTTATGTATATTGGTTAAAGTTTTGAAAGATAGAAAAATTATTTTCATGTATTTTTAGTTCAAATAACAATTATTGGATTAAAACAAAAAATAGGAATAATTAATACTCCCTCTGTCTCATAATAAGTATATCACAGTTTCCGTTTTATTTTATCCCAAAATAGGTTTCAAATTTCTAAATAAGGAGATGGTCTTAGTGCACTTTACCATTGTGCAAGCAATCTACAAACAAGCAAAACACAATCTTTAAAAAAATATGACAAGTCAATTGAGAAACTTATTATGGGATGGAGGGAGATGCATTAGTACTGACTTTAGCAACTACTCCCCCTCTATAAATTGTCATGATTTCTTTCAAAAAGAAAATGTCATACTTTGACTTTTACTAGTCAACTAAATTGAGTTTGGCCAAAATTTTATTAAAATGTAACAGTCTTCATGAAATTATGAAAAATATGTGATCAATACAAATATCTAGAACTTCTTGAAGATCATTAGAATTTCATAAATTTTAAGACAAAGTTGGACAAGATCAGTTTGTGACTGAGGGAGCACTATAGAATGAAATTAATGAATGTAATAAAGTTTAACTTCAATTCGAAAGTAAAACTAGCTGTATCAAATTGTATAGTTTAGAAAGGAGAAACGTACCAATGGGGTGAGGAGAGATTGTACACAATCATCATCATTGTAAAAGCCACGAAATGTTCCTAAGTATTCAAACTTCACTTCTCTTAGCTTGGGGAAGTGGAGTATATTTAAATCCGTGGGCTCTTCTACTTGTACTATTTCTCCTCTTTCGGTAGTAGCTGTTCCTTCTCCCTTGGACACAATTCCCTTCAGATTCTCAGTCTCCTACAGTAAGTACTTGAAGTTGTACAAGGCATTTAACTGCTGAATGAGGAAAGATACATTCTAATGCCCTACAGTATTCAATTTTAACCTCTAAGGTTGACTAAGCACAAAGTTACAAGCGCAATCGGTAGACCTCCACATTCATCAGCAACTTTTTTTGCAATTTCTTTTAGATCACCACTCTACACACAATCCCCAGCCCCTTTTCTGAACAAGTACCATGCTTCGTCAGGAGGCATGATTGCTACTGGAATTGTCTTATGAGCTTTCATTTGAAGGCACGTCTCTTTAAATCTTGATGTGAGTACAACTTTGCAATCTGTCTGGTCACTTTTGATTGGAATTCCAAGTTCCTCCAACTTAATTGCACCCCAAATGTCGTCGAGTATCACCAGTGTTCTCCTACTTTTATTAGTCAGCCTCTTATGAATCTCATCAGCTGCTGCAATCTCATTTTTCATATCCTTAACACCTGTCAAACCCAGCATTTCTGCAAGTTTATCCCGAATGCCGGTCAAGTCTGGATTTTGGGAAACGGTGGTCATGGCAACTTCATGGAATAAATCATTTTCTTTTACCTTTTCACGAAGTTCATGCATCAACGTTGTTTTACCAACACCACCAGTACCGCATATTCCGATAATGCTAATCTTATCATCCTTCAAAGCCTTCATAATGGCTTTCATAATCTCTAACCTCGTTTCTAGGTCCTTAGAGTCAACATTAGCCAATGCTCCAGTTAACTTTGCTGGTGGAACGGCATGCTTTATTGTAGGGACATAGACTTTACCTTCATTTTGTAGTTGTTGAATCTCCTTAGCTAAATTTACGGCTTTCCTGCTCAGCAGGTAGCGCTGTTTTGGATTCAGACACCAGTTTCTAAAGCACCATGTTTTTGGTTCCTCTTTAGCCTCCTTGATGCCATTCGCAGCACTTTCTGCATCTTTGACCTTATTCAGCCATGCGATACTAGTACGTGTTGCTTCTCCATTGTGATCTGCCGCTGAATCCATGAAACTCTTTGCATCCTGTCTTGTCAATTTCAGTTGCTCGACTCTTTCATTTAATTTGTCAATGTTTCTCTTGTAGCAAAATAGATAGATAAATTGGCGAACGATTGCATCTGTAGCTGGTTGAATGACTCTTTTAGCAATTTCAAGTAATACAGCATTTCCAAGCCCTTCAGTCATCTTGTGCTTCTTTCTTTCTTTTAATTCTCCCTTCCTGAACAAAAAACATATTGCTTAGTAATAGCTTTATAATGCAAGCCGTGAAAAATACCAAGTTATGCATGAACATAATATTTTTTTTTCTTTTAGTTACCTTTCTGCTATCTCAAGTCTCGGATATAATACCCGTGAAAAATACCAAGTTATGCACAAACATAATATTTAGTTATACTCCCTCCGTCCCATTTTAAGAGCCAAAAACTTTTTGGGTTCAAAAATTAATAAAGGAATCATTTTATTATAAAATATAGAAAGTGGGGTAGAGTGTTGTGAGTACAGAAAGTGGATAGGAGAGAGAAAGTGGTGTAGGGAATAGTTAGTGGATAGTTGTTGTGTGTATGACATGTAGGGTCCACTAAATAAAAAAGTATAAAAAACTTTCCTCTTTGGGATTTTGACTCTTAAGTTGGGACATCCATTTGGGAAATTTTTGACTCTTAAAAAGGGACGGAGGGAGTATATCACTTAAGAAAACAAGGCATGGAACTTTAAATCAAATCTCCTTTATCTCAAATCGCAAATGTATAAAATAAAAGGTCAAAATTACAACTTCTCAAAATATATTCTCTAACAATTTTGGAAAAGTGAGAACAAAGTAGTAAAATCATCAAAAAAATAAAAAAAAAATCAAACAATAGGTTTTGAGTTAGTTTTGTTTAATGTCATATACCATGATTTTAATGTTGAAACAAAGTCAGTTAATTTCGATGTATGCACATTAAACCGGGGGGGGGGGGGGTGGAACTTACTATTTTTAGTAATTTTGGCCAAAAGAGGGAGTCAAGTTAAGCATAAGTCAATCATGGTCAAAATGAGGTACAATTGATGTTTCAAAACAAAGTCTATTATGGTGTTTAAGCTTATAATAATCATACTGGCCATTGACATGGTCATCAAACACGAATTTCCCCTTTTTCTATTGCGAATTTTTTTGATTGATAAATTACCACAATCTAGAGGAGGGCGGTCCATTAGTACATTCAAAGCATGCCAAATGCGATCTAGATGGTCAATGTTTAAAAGTACAAGTGTGTGCAAACTCAAGCAAATATGATGCACAGCATTTCATGTACATATATTGAACTAGTCTGTGCAAACTCAATCAAAGTGCAAAAAAATCAATTTTTTGGAGGTTAAATGATCGGTTATGCGAGATATTAGCACATTTTCACATCAATGGTCATTATGTGATGAAATCACATATTTTTTGAGGCCAAATGATTGGTCAAAAGCATTACTTAAATCTGACAACATACTTTTAAAAAGCTTAAGAAAAGTAGATGCATAGCATTTCATGTACACATAAGAACTAGTTCTGTGCCACTCATCAGACCAAGAAGATATTGCTAACTAGACCAAAACAACTCTTACATTTCAAGTCCAAAATAAAGCATGTATTATGTCATATTAGATCACCTTAAAAGAAGAAAAGGTCAAATTACAATTATTCCCCCAAAGTATCAACCAAATCCCACTTTGCACCCCAGTTTGAAAAGCGGGTCTGTTTGGTACTTTAATTTTTCAAGTCATCCCACGACTTTTACCCCTGGCACTTTCCAAATCATCCTACTTTACCCCTGGCCAAGCGCATGTCAATGGAAAAGTGGGACAACTTCAAAAAGGTCAAAATTCGTTTTTGCCCACTATAATTTGAGGGTAGTTTCACTTTTACCATTCTAGTTCGTTATTAACGTTTTTGTCCAATGTACTGATTTTCTTTTTTCTCCACAGCCCCAAAAGTTAACCCAGTTAGTTTATAATGGATGAAATACTTTATTTATTTAAACTTACACCCCTAAACTTTTATATAGAGGGTCACATCACCACTCCACTCCTAAACCTCTATAGCCACCGCCATCACCACCACAACTACTACCACCCCCACCTCACTTTAAAAGCAAAGAACGCTAATTATTGCTAGGATTAAAAGGCACGCAAAAAGAACGCCATTTATATGTGCGCTAAATGTGTGTTTTTGTGCTACGAATTAGCCCTCTCCTCATCCCCGTCTTAACCACTGCTTGCTCCCAATAAAAAAGGTCCAGTTTCTAGAATTATTTGTAAGATAATGCAATTTTCATTCTAAAACCTAGTTAATTAGGGGAGCCTCTCACTTTCGATTTCAACAAATATTAAAGATCTTACTTATGGGTTAAGCAATATCTTGGGGCTTGGGGTCCTCTAGAGCTCAAGTATCCGTGGCACTTGTGCAATTTGTCGGTATTGAATTTTTTTTTATCCAGTAAAAGTGTTAAAGGTGAAATTGGGGGTAGGGTGGTAGTAGTGGCGGTATTGTGATGGCGATAGTGGTGTGGAGGTGGTGGGGAGGTGGTGGGGGGAGAGGTGGTAGTGGCGGTGGTGGGGTGGGGGGTGGTGGACGTGGAGGTGGAGGTGGTGGGTGGTGGTTGTGGAGGTTGAAGAGCGTTGTGGTGATATGGCCCTCCATTTGTAAGTTTAGGGATAAAAGTGTAAATAATTAAAGTGTCCATCCACCAAAATCTAACTGTGTTAACTTATAAGGTTGTGGAGGAAAGAGAATTAGTACATTGGACAAAAACGTTTATAAAAAAGTAGAGTGGTTAAAGTGAAAATACTCCAAAAAAAAACTATTGTAATTAAAAAAACTCTTAAATTATATCTCCCCCTCTCTCTTTAACCAATGTTATCTACCCTTATATTCAATTATATATCTCATTTTTATGCTTACTATGTGTGAGAGGATGGTTGACATGGGTTTACATAAGAGAGGGGGGAGATATAAGTTTCAAAATGGAAAAAATTAACTTAGGAAAAAAAAACAAATAAAGTTAATTAGGGAAATATTTTAATAAGTTAAGCAAAATTATTTTTCAAAACAATAATTTCACTAATTTAGTGCAATATGTTAGAAAATTTAATTTTAGGATAGATTAATTCGTGCAATATTTTCCCAAAAAAACATAATATTAGTGAAATACTTTTTCTAGGAAAAACTAATTTTAGTGAAATATTTTTTCAAAAGCAAAATAAAAAACTGTGAAATTAATCTTTTTTAAAAGGGATTTTTACCAATAAGTCCCTCATAGAAGGTGGAATTTGCCAATAAAAACAGACATTTTCAAATTTTACCGTAGGGTCTTTGGGTTGAAATCGATTTTGCCAATAAATCCCTCACACTTTTTAAATGGCAAAACTACCCTCCCTACATATCACGTCTTCTGCCCCCTTTCTCCCCCAACCGTAAACCCTAGCCCTCTCTCGATCGATCGATCGATTTCTCTCTGCCTCGCTAACCCTTCCTCTTCTCCGGCGACTCCCTCCCCATCCTCCGTCTCAGGCATCTCTCCGGCGACAAGACCATACCCTAAGATCTAAGCCGGTAAGCCCCTGTTCTCGAAAGACCCAGAGATGCAGTTCAATTGAAAAAATTATCGTTACCTTCTAATTCAACGACTCCGGTGACTTGTCGTGCCACCACCCGAAAGACCGCGCCCAAGCCGGAGAAGCCACAGTGGCAGACGGTGGTTAGTGTGCTTACTAAGAATTTCTTTCTTTAGTTGGTACTGTTGCTTTTTGGCACAATTGATTTTGAGATATGGAGAATTTGGTGAGTGATAAGGTGTGGTTGATTCATTAGTTTGTTATTCTCTTGAACTTGCCCAAGTTCTTGTTCATTATGCACGTTTGGGTTAGTTTGGTGATTATAATCGGTTTATTTTTCATGGCTGAACTCTTCAGTTTGGAGGGATGAAATTTAAATTTCCCTTCTATACTTTCACCACCGTCCCAAAATTAATGTTTAAAAACTTAATTTTTAAGAGTATATTTGATTTTATTTTTAACATTCATTTTGAGACGGAGTAAAGATGAATTTCAATTATTTATAGAGGATTTTTCATTTTTTTTTTAAATTTGGACAAGTTTGAAATTTGGAATAATTGAGAAATTCAGTTATCGTTTTTATATACATATGTGGTTACTAATTTTTTTTTGAACTTTAAACAACTGATAAATATAGATTTCAACGTTCACAAGTGAGACATAGGTGATAAATTGATATATTAACTGTTTAAAGAAGTGAATATTACAGTTATATAACTGAGAAAACAGGTTAAAAGTATTGTTTAAATAACTGTGAAATGAATATTACAGTTATATAACTGAGAAACCAGATTGTAATGTTAACACTGGCATCTTTGAAAAACACGTTTTTCCTATCCTTTAGGAAAAACGCGTTTTTCACAAGACCCACTCATAATGATAAATTGATTTATCATTTGTTTGGAAGACATATAGCATCACACAACTGTGAAATCACACAACTGTTCAAGCACACAAGTGTGAAATGCATGTCTCAGTTATTATAATAATTGTGAAAAATTGAGGGATGAATTTATCAGTTTTTGCAAGTGAAAATGAATAAATGACACAACTGTGAAATCACATGATAACTGAGAAATCATACAACTGTGAAATCCATGTCTCAGTTATTTTAATAATTGTGAAAAAATTGAGAGATGAATTTATCAGGTTTTAAATGTGAAAAATAAAAAATGACACAACTGTGAAATCACATAACTGAGAAATCAGTTGAGAAATGATTTTACAAGTGAAAAATGAAATTTTTATTTCTAAAATTGTGAAATTAATTGAAAAATGAAAAAATAATTTTCTCAAATTTTTACTAGTGAAAAATGAGATTTTTATTTCAAAAATTTGAATTATGTGTTGAGTGTTCTTGTTTGATTTGTATTGACGATACGATTAAAACGGTGGTTTCAGAATTAATTTTCGATTCTTAAATTTTGAGATATTGCATTTTATAATTTTGGGTGGAAAAAAAAAAGAAGAGAGAGAAAGAGGGAGAGAGAAAGTGAGGGAGGGAGGGAGGGAGGGAGGGAGGGAGGGAGAAAAAACGCATCTTGGTTATGCGCTTAACGCTAGCCAAATATCTCGCGCTCGTCTGGGAGCTGGGAGGAAGGGGCAATTTGGTCCAGCAAAAATTCCAGGGACTTTTTGGTAGGTTTCCAAAATGTCTGTCCTTATTGGTCGTTTTTATTTGGGTGAGGGACTTATTGGTCAAAGCCTCTTTTTAAAAGAACAATTTAGTAAAATATATTTTTGTTAAAAATATAATTTCGTAAATCAACATATATTGGTGAAATTTGTACTTTTAGTCCCTTAAACTATAAAATATTCATTTTACCCTTTCAGTTAAGTCCATGTGTGCACGTCATATGTTGATTTAATTGAAAAATCTAACATTTCAGTCAAAACGCCCTTAATTGCTAGCTTTTGTCAAATTTATACCCTAATCAGCGAGTTTTAGAACATCGGACCCCTTTACACGAATGACCCGAACATTAGACCTTAATTGTCATTTCCCAATAAAAAAAAACATGATTATTTTACGGGCAAATTGCAACTTGATAACCTGAGTTTTACACACAGTTGCAATACCCTAGCTATGTTTGTTTTGTGCCAATCTGATTCCTAAGTTTGTCATTTTGTCGCAATTAGGTGTAAAAACTAACAAATCGTTATTTTTTTGACGAAACCAATCCATGACCCATGCTCATGACTTTTAGAGGGGTATTTCATCCCCTTTTCCCAGTTCATCTTCTTCCCCCATCCCACTTGCCTCTCTAAAATTTCATTTACTCAAAATTTCATTTACTCTCACACACACAAACCATCATGGAAAACTCAAGGAAACCACAAGAAAATCAAAACCCATCTCCAATCCCATCCCAAAACAGACGTAGCACCACAAGTAGGGATGGCAACGGGTCGAATACGGTCCGGATATTGCAAAATCCGTATCCGACCCGAGCCTGCTTAGTCCGTATCCGAACCCGTCCGTATCCGGCAAAGGGGGAATCCGTATCCGCCCGCCCGTATCCGCCTACCAGAATGACCCAGTTTTATTGGGCCTGGCCCATCTCTTTCATTTTTCTTTTTGGGCCTGGTCCATATAAGCTATGCATATGTGAAAACAAACCATACAAAACTAACATACTGTCTCTGTTCTACACTTTTACTAACTTCAAACTAGTTAATCAAATTCCAACTAACCAAACACACTTTTACTCGCAGCAACGTTTTGAGAATCTCGCATGGGTTCATCCCCCTTCTCATATACATGCACATCATCACCATCATCATTACTAGCCTCGATCTCATGAGCCTTTCTTTTAGACATCTAATAAATTAAAAAGAAAAGTCAATTAAGTACAAGAAATATCAACAACTAAACAAGCTACATTCTTGACCCTTAGTCTTCATTCTTTAAGGACTCAAAGTTCAAATCGTTAGTCTTGAAAATCACCATAGTGGTTGGTGAAAAAGAAAACTAAATAAACCAAATAGGTTGCCATTCAAGAGATTTAATAATTTTAGATCAAACATGTCAGTGAATTCGGGTTAAACATAAAAGTATCATTAAGCTACTTTTACAATACAAACAAATAGGTTGCAATTTTTCACAAAACATGAATGACTCAGGGAAAGAGGCACTTTCTGGGTTATATTATATCAATAAGCTACTTGGTGCAATTATTAATGAATTTCACTTACTAACAAACAAACACACAGAAATACAAGAAATCCACCCAGATTACAGCACTTAAGAATAAGCATGAAACATAGGGGGGGAGGGGGGGGAAGCTAAGATCCATAAAGATTCAATTTTTAACAGAAATTGATACAAATAAATAAATAATCATTAAGAATAAGCTAAAATTCAATTAATCATGCATGAAATACCCATATCAATTATACTTCATTTTCCTAGAAAAAAACACAAATATACGAGAGAATCCCAATACAGTTATCAAGAACAGAAACCCAATTCTGAAAATACCCATGAAATTCAAAGAAAGATCTGCAAGTAAATGTTTCTAACCAGAAAAAGTTCTCTACAACTTGAAATGATTTTGATTGAGCTGTTTCTGGGCTGGTTTAAAAACCCGATCTTGCAAGCTTTGGAACAGATTATAACCCACAAAAATACTCAAATACAATTCACCAAATCTAAATATAATTTGGTAAGATTACAGTAACCCTAAAAAGCAGGTCAAATTAATACAAATGGGGAAAGAACAGTCAATAGATTTTGTTTTTTTTTAGAGAGAAAAAGGTTGGCAAAACTGAAAAGGGGGAGAGTAGAAGACTCGTACTTGGTGATGATAGAAAACAAAAAATGTGTGTGTTTAAATCCCTATTTACAATAGACATTTGAATTTCAAGTATGGCTGCATTTCAGCAACACTACAAACAACCAGTTAAACATAAAAGTATCATTAAACACAAAAGGGGAGGAAGAAGAAACCTGTCAGTGAATTCGGGTTGAATCTTCGACAGAATGATTCGAAAACAATGGCGGCGACCAATCCAAAAGCTGGAAACAGAGCCAAAATCAACAAATAACCAAAAACAAAAACCCTAAAGTATCCCAAAGAACCAACAGCTAGAAAATGAGAATCGAAACAGAAGAGATCATCACCTGGAGGTCCTGGACGGCGGGGTAACCGGTGGCTGGATCGTCGCTTCGCCGGTTCGCTCTGTTTAATCGTCGGCGTCGGCGGCGTCGCCCTATCTCTCTCTCTTAACGGCAGTCGGCAGGTTTGAAAATTGAAATCGAAAGAAAACCCTAGGTATCTCGCCTCACACTTGACACAGAGTATATATACAAGGGTATGGGATTAATAATAATTGAAAACAAGGGCAAAATAGTAAATAGCCTAATATATCGGATACGGGGCGGATACGGCCGGATACGGGTCGGATACGGATATGAACAAAATCGGGTTGTATACGGGTCGGATACGGACGGATCTCGGACAGAATCCGAACCCGTATCCGAACCCGCCGGATTTTGAAAATCTATTACCAAACCAACCCATCCCCGGTCGGATTGTCTCGGATACGGATCGGGTTCGGTAAAATTGCCATCCCTAACCACAAGTTCCACCACCAATAACTTAACTGCATTTCACCATCACCACCCATCGCGGCCCTCTACACCCATGCCAATCACCAGATCTGACCCAATCACCTCACACCCAACCAATTACTGACACAGGGTCCTCTTACACCACCATCGCCACACTCTATCATCGTTAGCGCCTATCTCCAGCCAAACAAATTTCAGAAAACAATTTCACACATGTACACGCACACGCAGATTCAATCTCAAAAATTTCAGATTCTGAAAACAAAATCGCACACGCGCACTGACACGAGCGCACGCATAGTTTCAAACCTTCTAGATCTAGATCTAAATTGAGAGAAAGAGAGAGAAGAAGAAGCCTGGGGGGAGAAAATGGTGAAGACGCTGGAAATCAGTGTTGGGGTCTGCGGGATTCAGGAGGAGATTACCGGAGAAGATAAGGGTACTAAAGAGACGGATAGGGAAGGAGATGACGCTGAGGATATGGTAATGATGGAAAGAAGGTGGTGAATAACAGTTTTCCTCGCTTAAACCGCTACTCCAAGTAGCGAATTTTTATATATTTTTACTTATTTTGTAATTCCCAAAAACATTGACCAATTCACATATTAATTTTTAAAATTAAACTCGGTACTGCGATTAGTGAATTTAACTTAGTTTATATAATTAACTATATTTCTTAATTTAAAAAAAAAAAAAAACGCTACTTTCAGTAGCAAGTTGAACATAATACCAAACTCGCTACTAGCAATACGGAGTTTAGCCTGAACAAACAAAAGAAATGATGTAGACTGGATAACACGGCCAGCATGTTTAAAACCAAAATGCGACTTGTAGTAGCGAATTTAGCTTAATACCAAACTCGCTACTAGGGGTAGTAAAGTGAGAGTAACTCATATATCAAAAATGAAAAAAAAAAAAAGCTTCATCTCAAAATTAAATGAATGTCTAAATTTTGTCCGTGCTAAAATAAATATTACATTTCTAAATAAGGAAGTAGTTGCGTCAAAAGAACATAAGGAGGTAGTTTTAGTCCAATGCCATTGTATAAGCAATGTACAAATAAGTAAATAGTGTTGACACCCGTAAAATCTCAAAGTACACATATGTCTTTGCTTTAAACTGATGTAGACTAGACAACACTGTCACCAGAATATGGGTGTGTTCAGAAATTTTACGTGTGAATAGCAACACTCAAAAGTAAAAGTGAATTTAGGGTAATTAATTAAATACTCCCTCCGTCCCAAACTTATGGTTACTTATTTCCGTTTCGGACGTCCCATACTTATGTTACTTACTGAGAATGTTTAATTTTCTCACTCCTCCCCACGCACAACAACTATCCACTATCTCATTTTCTCTCTCCTTCCCACTCACAACACCTATTTTTTTCTTAATCTCCATGCGTTCAATTTTAGTAACCATAAGTTTGGGCCGGATGGAGTATAATATTGATAATAGAGTGAGTGTTGTGAGTATGAAAGTATAATACTCTCTCTGTCCCGGATAGTTAGTCCCTCTTTTTTCGCTGTTACTACGAATGAACTTTGAGCAATAATTTAGGCTACTTTTAATCATCCCAATGAACATCTATAAATTGGTATTGATAGTATTTATAATGGTGTATCAATAACAGGTTGTAAATTTTCATCAGGATAATAAAAGGTAGTTTAAATTATTGCTCAAAATTCATTTGCACTAACAACAAAAAAAAGAGACTAACTTTCCGGGACAAAGGGAGTATGAGAGAGTGTGGGGCATGGAATAGTATATGGATTGTTGTTATGAGTGAGCAAGTGGATACCATTGAATTAAAGAAGTACTCCCTCCATCCCAAAATACGTGTTGTTTGCGAAGTTCATTTAAAAAGCATTCAGTCTTGTTTGCGATGCAATTGTGTTGACTCTGATGGTTTAAAATTTAGCTGAATTTTCTTAAAAAGTATATTTTCTTCCGTCCTATAATAAATATCTCACTTTCTTTTTTATATTTTTCAAGATAAATGTTGTGTCTTTAAATAAAGAGACTTAGTGCAAATTATCATTGTATAAGTAATGTACAAACTCCAAAAGCATATTATTTTTTTTAGAACACTTACGAGTCAACTACAACAATTATTTTGAAACGGGCATGTTTTCTTATTAGTTTGGGAAAGATAGCCTTACTTTCTTTTAAATTAACTTAATTGATAGTATTTGACAACAAATTAATTTATTATTTTTTTAGCTATTCTAATTAAATTAAAATGAAATAATAGTAATAGTAATTTTAATGGTGGATCAAAAACAAATTACTTTCTCTGTCATATTTCCTTTTTCCTACAGTATATGTCCTTTTTCCTGTAGTATATGTCTAGGCGATTATTCCTAATAATTCAAGATAACTACAATTACTAGTCATTTTTGGTAGGCAATTTAATATCTCCTCTGTCTCTCCCTCTTCTTCTTTAGTAGACAATTATGGAAGTTTTTTTAATTTATTTATCCTATCAATTTAAAAATAACACTATCTTTCTCAAACAAACAAAGATGATAAATAGAACTATCAATTTGAGATAAGTGAGTACAAATAATACATAATTTAAAAAATGTGGTAAGTAGGAACAATACATAATTAAAAAACATGTACAAAAGAATTGTAGTCGTGAAATAATGAATTAAGAATATGTGGGTACGGGTGCAAGAATAATGCTTGAAAGAGAGAAGGTGGGAAGGAATGTTATACTTTCTCTCATTGTCACATATTATTCCTACCTTTATTCTTTCTAGTAGCCAGTAGGGCCTTAAAATGTTAAAATGTACTCTCGGTAACACCACCATGTGAGAATTAGAAGTCTCTTATTCTATCTGTCCGTAATAATACTTTTTAGAAAGAATAAAAAAATGTTTCTTTGTAAGTCATGTACTCCTTCCGTCCCACCTCACTTGAGACTTATTTCCATTTTGGTCCGTCCCACTTCACTTGAGACTCCCCAAAATGGTAATCTTTTTATAATTTTATATTCAATCTACCCCACCGACTCATTCTCTCTCTTCACTTTCCACCACACATTTCATTCAACCAACCTACTATTAACCCCACTTATTCCCTCTCTTCATTTTCTACCACACATTTTCCTTATTTTATTATTTTTCCTTAGTTATTGTGCCCACCTTTTAGGTTTCAAGTGAGGTGGGACGGAGGGAGTATATAGTAGTGTACTAAAATTATTTTCCTATTTAGAACAAATTGAAACTAAAACACATAATTAACCATAATTCACTGCTAATACTTTACAAAACCATCTAATCACGAAAATCAATTCAAATAAATGCCCCAAAAAAATCAACACTCTTGGTCAAGAGTATAATTGTTTTTTTGTTTTTTTTTTGGCATTTGTTTAGAGACGGAGGTAGCAGTAAATATTTGGATTAATCCTAAAATCAAACAAATTCAAAATTGAGTTTGAAAAGTCAGACACACACGGCTGTTTTGCAAGTAACCAAACAGAGTAGGTAGAGTAATGTACCAGAATGGTCGTGAGGCGCCGTTACAGAATCCGGTTAATCGACACTGGAAATGTGAGGCACCATACAGAATCGTCAAGTTCAACGGGATAGAACTCCGGAGGGCCGTCGTGGAGGTTGATGGCGGGGGAGTGGGAGTATGGTGGTTTAGGATGAAGATCGAAGGTTGGAATGGAATGAGTTTCGGCCTCCATTTCATTAGTAAACCCTAGAAGCGACGGCGACGGCAACTTCCTAGACGAAACGAGCGTAATCCGCATCGTCGTCGTGAGTAGGGGAGTGGAGACTGGACCGGCGAGTTGTGCTTTATTTGACTCGGAGGAGTTGGTTTATGTGCAAGTGATTTTGCCTATCAACGGTCCTACCTCTCAATTTTCCGTTTAAAAAATCTTAGTACATCTGTCCCAAAATAAAATGAATGTCCGAATTCATTTTGGGACGGAGGGAGTACAACCTTCTGCTTGTGAGTATTTATGGAGTTCTTCTGGTCTTTTTCAATATATCTGCTTTGTATGTGGAATTGTGGTGTTGTGCTTAGAGGCTATCAAGATTATCAAATATTATGAATTTAACTTTAATAGGAACAGTGTCTGTATTTAATATAGCTTTTGTCGTTCTTTTCTTACTAGAAAAGAGAGATACCTCATTGTTACCATGGCGATCATCAACAACCTGTGAATAGCAAAATTTCATCTCAAGAAAATCTTTGCTGCTCAAACCACTTACTCCCTCCGTCCCAAAATGATCTTCTTACTTTTTTCGTTGTTGTTGCGAAGGAACTTTAAGCAATAGTTTTAGGTTGATTAAGTTGTCGTAATGAAGATCTAAAACTTGTTATTGATACACCATCAACAATACTATCAATAACAAGTTTTAGATTTCAATAGAACAAATCAATCAACCTAAAATTATTGCTCAAAGTTCCTTCGCAATAACAACGAAAAAGGTATGAAGATCATTTTGGAACGGAGAGAGTCCTTTGCATGAATCTCAGAGTATTAGTTTAATATGTACTGTGTAACATCTATGTTGCATCTAGTTTTCTACCATTGAAATTATTTCAGACTTCTGTTTACTGAGAGTTTAAATCTGTTTGTGCATCAAAAGTACCGAGAAATACTGAAATAGAGAATCTTAAACTCACCCAGCCCTTATACACAATTGTCTTTCTTCTTTTTTTTTCTTATTTCTTTTTGCTTTATTCGTAGGTAGAGGGCATTATCGGCAACTTTCTTTTACTTTACTGAGAAGTAACCTTGAACAAAATATATGTATGGGAAGACAAAGAAAAAGATAGATACCTCATTTTCGCTTTGAGCATCTTCATCACCATCACCTGGCACATTATCGGCAACTGCCTCAACATCATCACTATTGTCATTATCAGAACTATCAGCATCCTCACCAACATCCACCTTCTCCTCCTCCTCCTCCTCCTCCTCCTCCTCCTCCTCCTCATCATCATCATCATCATCATCATTATAATCAGCATCATTATTACCCGTGTCATTATTACCAACATCATTTTCCTTCTGATATCTGTTCATTTGATTGACTAAATTTCAGTAAAGAGCAAAACGGAAAACGAAACCAAACTGTTTGAACAGTACATATCATTTTCCTTTACATTCCATATAGAAACCATAAATAACCATTAGAACATTCTTTATAGAAACATGGCGTACCTTGCATTAAAGTGTTGTACAGTCTGATTAAGATCGCCGTCCCATTCAGGTTTAACACTCTTTGAAGCAAACTTCACTCCTTGAAGCTTTTCCGCAGTCAAGCGTCCATAACAGAACATCTTCATCTCAAGGCAGCAAATAATGGACACATTCTCCAATGATGGAAACTCAAACTCCAGTTGGCATTGGAGCAAAACGATGAGAGCTTTTCCAAAAAATTTAAGTGTTATACTTCTTAAGCAACGAAACACAATTTTCTTCCCGCCACACTCCTACAACAACAACATTACCCCAGTGCCGCAAAGGCTCCCACCTATGGTGGGGTAAGGGGGGGTCGGATGTACGCAGCCTTGCCCCTGTATTAAAGCACAGAGAGGCTGTTTCCAGATGACCTCCCGCCACACTCCTCATTCACTAAAATGCCTTCTTTTATAGATTTACACTTCTTGATACTCAAGCATTCAACTTTCTCAAGCATCCGGGCCACAGAAGATGAAAATACATAAGCCAAACTGCAACAATCCTTCACGCTTAGATTTGTAAGGTTTCGGAAAACGTGAATTTCTTTGGGAGCCAACCTACATACATGCTCTAGCTTTGGTAAGTTCTCTAGTTTAATATCTTGCAGCTCATTGAGTACAACACATTCATCTTCTCCAGTAACCTCCAATTCCAATAAGTCAAAAACTGTTTCTAACGCTTTACAATCTTTTAGGACAACTTTTTGGAGATTATGTACCAGCTTAATCAAATTAGATGCAACAAGATTCTCAAGCTTATGACAACTATGTACTTCAATGGTGTCTAGTTGAGGAATGGAAATATCTTGCATTCTGCAGCGGAAAATACGTGTTAGGTTTGGCAACTCTTGCAGAAAAATATCTTGCAACTTACCCAGTGTTGCAACATGTATATTTTCTACCATAACTTGTACCCCGTCAAAATCAAACACGGATTCTAATGAAGCACATGATCCTACATATATATCGACAAGATTTTGTAGCCAATCAGATGCAACGAACTTGGGAATAGCTACGTCTCTTCCTCCCACAATTTGTTTCAGTTGGTCCAATCCAGAAACTTGCAACTCTTCCAAGCTAGGTAGCATAACCTACCAAGTCAACATATTAGACTCATTAATACCTAGAATCAAGCACTTATAACCTAAACAAATTATCTTCTTTACCATAGCCATTGTAATATTTAGATTCAACCAATTAGATCAACTTATTATACAAATGGTTAATGTGAGAAATTAGTGCGCTCAACATTAATGTTAACATAAATTACTAACTAGGTAACTATTAGGAATATTATATTATATTAAGTATATATTGTATTTATCTACTTACCAAACTTAGAGATTGTGAATATCAATTAGGAGATTCAAATCTTGTAAACCAAGCTAGATTATTCTAGAACACTCTTTGTAACCCTATATATATGTACCTCGTGTATTATAATAAAATTGAGTCATTCACAACTACCTATTTCTCTACCATGTGTGATTTACTTCGTCTAACCCTCCTAAAAATCCTTTATGGTATCAGAGGTATATGATCCATAATGGGACCTTTCCGCCAAAACCCGCAGTAAAACCCTAGCCGCCCCACCTCTCGCTTCCGCCACCCACCTTCAAAACCACTACTCCCCCTACATTACACCACCACCCTCGGCAACCACCCTAACTCCACCACAAAGCTTCCGACCCACACCACCATTGGCACACCCCTTCTTTAAACTCCATCTCCAAAACACAATCCACGGCAATACCCAACTGCCGAAACCCTCTCTTCTAAAACCTCTAGCGCCTCTGTCTTCAAACCACAACACTCGACTCAAAACCCTACACTGGCCGAAATTATCGTTTGAACTTTCTTCACCACCAATGAAACCCATGGCCACCATTCTTGCCTTGTCAAAATCCAATAGACGCACCACCCTACTTGCGGTACAACCCTCTGCGGCACAACCCTAAAGCCGCCCCATCCTTATACCACTAAACTCCGCATCTGTTCCAACACCACCATCGACAACCACCCAATAATATGCCGAAACCCTTTATTCACCTTCTTGGCAAACCCTACTGTCGCCAGAAACCCAAACCCCATATTCTCTTTTTATTTATTTTTCTTCCTTAACGCGCACCACCACCCATAGCCTCTTATAGCTACTACCCAGTCTCACCAACCTCGGCACAATCCAATCGCCGACCAACCACCTCTCCCCTTACCACACCAACACCAAACCCCACCGCCGTCTCAACTCCACTCACCAACAAATAAGCCGATGCAACTTGTGATGCGATCACACAAGCATCACAGCAGAAACCACATCCACGTCCGGGAACACTTCCATCTCCACCCGCCTCATCAAACCTGGTTCGTCTCATCACTCTTCAAGATTGGACTTTTTCAAGGATCATCCATCTTGCGGGGGCATATTAGGAATATTATATTATATCAAGTATATATTGTATTTATCTACTTACCAAACTTAGAGATTGTGTATATCAATTAGGAGATTCAAATCTTGTAAACCAAGCTAGATTATTCTAGAACACTCTTTGCAACCCTTCATATATGTACCTCATGTATTATATATAATAAAACTGAGTCATTCACAACAGCCCTTTTCTCTACCATGTGTGATTGACTTCGTCTAACCCTCTTAAAATCCTATATTAACGTCGTGCCATCCAGTAATAGCTGATGTAGGAATAGCCATTTGGATTTATTCTATTTCTCTAATTATGAAATTTAACTTCAAAAGTGAAACTAATAAACAAGGGTATAATAAAAAGTTGGTTTAAAAATTTATAAACACTTCGGAAAGAAAATACGTACCAAAGGACTGAAGAGAGTTTGTACCCTGCTACCATCATAATCATCACTGAGGTTATAAAAGCCGCAAAAATTAGGTGAACTATAGATGAGAACTTCTCTCAGCTTGGGGAAGTGCAGAACTAAATCAGTGGGCTCTTCTGTTATTTCTCCTCCTCTTCCAGTAGCTTCCTTTACTTCATTTGATACAATTCCTACCAACATCTCACAGCTTTCTACTGCTAGTTTTTGGAGCTGTACGAGGCATTTAGCTGCTGAGTGCGGAAAGATAAATTCTAATTCCCCACTCTTTAAATATAACCTCCTTAAGGTTGACTAAGCACAAAGAGTCAGTGGGACCCACCCACAAGCGTCGCATTTTTGGTGGTGAATGGAAAAACAGCTCTCTCAATTTCCTTAATGATCCTGCTGGAAGGTTTCCATTATGACATAATTCGGTCAAACCGCTCAGAGCTGCACACTTCAAAGTCTCCAACTTGGTGAAGACACTACTATTTCCTCCTCCATCACTAATAAGGTATTCTAGGTCCTCACATCCACGCAATTCAAGTTCGTGCAAATTCACAAACTTTTCGATTTAAGAGGGTTGGTCCATTCATCTAACCGACTTAATCCAAGTTGCTCCGTCCTCCTTACAATGGACTCGGCCTTTTCTCCTAGAATCAACTCCATGCTCACCTATGTTAAAATAAGGGCTCTTTCATCTCTGGAAAACGAGAATGACTCTCCAACCATACCGAAATAAAATCTTTGCAGCTTTTCGAAGCAGAAGTGTAAATCAATCAATTCCGTAGAGTCCAACTGGTTAATCTGTAAAGCTTTTAAATTAGTCAACTTTTCCAACTCTGAAATTTGTCCGTCGTTTTCTTCTTCGATACATTCTTCATCATCTTCAGGTATTCCCGGAAAATAATATTCTCCAAGATACAATTCCTCCAGCTTATTCAATTTTGACAAGATACCGCTCGGTATTGGATATGATTCTTGATCATACAACCTCAAGTCCAGCAACTTCAGATTACTAAGTTCCCCTAGTTGATGTAGGAATGGGCCAATTTCAAAACAGTGCCTGAAACTCAGAATTTCTAGTTTTGTTTGTCTTCCAATTATTACACGGTGTCTTTATCAAGGGCTGCATATTCAATAGATAGCATCCGTAGGTTTGTCAGGCCTTCAAATGCAGGTAGGGGCATATACCTGTCCTTAGGACCGTATTCAAGAACCATTAGTTCTTCCATCTGCAAAAGAAAGCTTTTATTTAGGATACCACCATCAAATCTTGACTGCACTAAGATCTTGAGATTTTGATAATCAGCATCTTCACTAGTTCCAAGCTTACAAAAATCATCTTTTCCTTCCTTCAAAATCTGCATATACACCCCGTCTCTTCCTTCCTTCAAGCCCACATCTCTTATTATGTCGTGCATTTTGACTACTTCAGACGAGTCAAAATCATCATCAACATACATTGCCTCTAGAAAGAAGCAACTCTTTAGGTGTTCAATCAACGAGCAAACAATATCTCTTACGCCTTCGAGTGTATCAACATTTTTGAATAACCGTAGCGCCAGACAATATCTGGCCAAATTCTCGACTTCAATTGCAGCATCTTCTGGATGTTGACAGCAAAGCAAGAGTAATGGCATGGCTTCTGGTTGTTCACTTGCTAAAAAGTCATAACTCATCTTTATGCTCGAGTACACCTTTTTATCCACATCAGGAATTCTTGTCACACTGTGTTCCTTTAGTTGCTTGAGAGCATCTCGCCATATCCCAATCTTCTTGTTAGACAGTGCTTTTGCAAGAGTTACAAGAGCAATGGGTAGACCTCCACATTCACCCGCTACACTTTTCGCAATCTCCTTTAGATCATCACTCTCCACACAATCTCCAGCCGTCTTTTTAAACAAGTGCCATGCTTCTTCAGGAGGCATGAGCATGACTGCCACTGTTATTGTTGTATGAACTTCCATTTTAGTGCAGATTCCGAATTGTCTTGATGCGAGTACAACTTTGCAATTTGTCTGGTCAATTCCAGTTGGAATTCCAAGTTCCTCCAAGTTGATTTCATTCCAAATGTCGTCAAGTATCACCAGTGTTCTTCTGCCTTTCACTGTCAGCCTCTTGTGAATCTCATCAGCTGCTCCAATTTCATTTCCCATATCCTTGACACGTTTCAAACCCAGCATCTCTGCGAGTTTACACCGAATATCGGAAAGGACTGGATTTTGGGACACGGTGATCATGGCAACTTCATGGAATAAATCATTTACTCTTGCCCTTTCACGAAGTTCATGCATCAATGTTGTTTTACCAACACCACCTGAACCGCAAACTCCGATAATGCTAATTTTATCATCCTCCAGAGCCACCATAATGTCATCCATAATTTTGGACCTAGTTTTGAAGTCCTTAGAACAGTAATTAGACAATGCTCCAGTTAACTTTGACGGCGGAAGAGCCGGCTTTGTTGGACGAACATAGTCTTTACCTTCAATTTGTAGTTGTTGGATCTCCTCAACCATCTTTACAGCATTCCTGCTAAGCACGTAATGTTGCTTTAGATTCGGACACCATTTACTCACACAACCCGTTTTTGGTTTCTCTGTAGCTTCCTTGATGCCATTTGCAGATGTCTCTGCAGCTTTGACCTTATGCAGCCATGTAATACTAGTATTTATATCCACAGCTGGTTGAATGGCTTTCTGAGCAATTTCAACCAGAAGAGTTGTTCCAGCTTCTCCAGCCATCCCGCACTTGGTTCTGCTCCTCTCTTTTTCTGAACATAAAACATATACTAGCTTAATATTAGCTTAAAAACAAGATTCTAGATATTATGCCATTCAAAAAGAACATGTATTCTTAATCATTCAAAAGAAAAAAGGTCCATATACACAGAAAAGTACACTGGAAACATTGCTATTTCATCCGGTTAACTCCCCATTTTCTTGATATTGCTCTGGTTATTGTTAGAGTCAGTCTTACGAAAAACCAGTTTTTCCTACGCTTTGGAAAAATGAGTTTTAACATACAAAATGTATGTCCCTTATAAGTGTCAAATGTCAAGTTAATATTATAAACTGTCAGTTTTAATGTTAAAAAGTGCTATTTTTAGGCCAATCGACATTTTTAACCCTCGTACTTTGCTTAAGCTTCGGTTTTAACCTCTCTTGTATTTTTTTAGCAGTTTTAACCCTTGTACTTAAGATACGCACTCATTATCCCCAAAAACCCCAAAGTACGAGGGTTAAAAATGCTAAAAAAGTGGCTTAAATTTCATCACTTTTTGAGAAAATGAGTGCTTATATAAAGTACAAAGGTTAAAACTGCTAAAAAAAATCAAGAGAGGTTAAAAACCGAAGCTTAACTAAAGTACGAGGGTTAAAAATGTTGATAGGCCCTATTTTTATGAGCTTTAACATGGAAAGTGACATCTCTAAACAAATAAACTAAGCAAATGACGCTTTTATAGACTTGTTGAAAGTGTCAGTTTATTTTAAAGTGCCAAGTTTGAATGTTAACAACAATGGCACTTCAAAGCATTCAAACAGACACTTTCACTTTTAACTGCCAGTTTGGGTGTAAAAAACTGCTACTCATAAAAAACTGCTACTCATAAGAATTATGAATTACAAAGAACACATAATTATTTAATGAAAATAAAGGGTAAAATATATGTTAGTCCTGTGCTTTATAGTGAGCACACAAATTGTCCTCAATTTTACTTTTGGACAATTGTATGTATGCTATGCTTTTTCATGTAGAGAAAATATTACTCTATCCTTTCCAAACTGAATATCCAAATTTGTTTTTGATCAGTTTGGACATTCATTTTGAGACGGGTGGAGTAAATCCTTAATATAAGCAAGAGAACTACAAAAATGTAAAATTACAAATTAAAACTTTGAAAAATAATATCCCTTCAATTCGTTTGCACATCATTCTACTAGATCCATTGGAAAGAAAATCAACAAAAAACAAAAAATTGTTGTTTCGTGAATTTGTAGATGAGCCTTCTCTTTTGTTTTAGTACTTTAAAGACCTCACATTAAAACTTTGAAAAATAATATCCCTTCAATTCGAAATACTACTAAAACCCTGAATATTTAAAAAAAAAAAAAAATCTTCAATTTTAAAAAGATTGTCCCGTTTCATTGTAGATGTCAACATATATTATAAAAACAAATTAACATTTTACGTATATTATAGCGTTTATTTAATTTTGAATTCAGACATTGTAACAATATCAAGTAATGAAAAAAATCATTACAAGACAATCTGAATGGGATCGATGGATATGCATTTCCTATATTAAATTAAAAAATGACGAACACACTTCATTTCGGCTAGCATGAATTCATATTACTCTATATGATTAACTACAATATCATAATCCAAACAAAATAACTTGTCAATTTTTTTAAGTATTCATGTTTTATTTGCTTATATGTTGCTTGTATCATTGTAAAATTGCACAAAAGTACTTACTTAGAAACATAACACTTATTTGGGGACAAAACAAAAATAAAAGTGACATGTACTTTGGGATTGATGGAGTATTTCTCAAGAACATATAATATTTATGAAGTAATACCCGTTCTATTCCCAAAACATAAATCACTTTGATTTTGGTAATCAACTCAATTGAATTTTGACCAAATTTGAAGGAAAAAAATTGATTATTTATGGAATTCTAAAATTTATAACTGATGCGCTACAAAGACTATTATCAATAATAACATTTAACGTTTATAAAACCAAATAATATATTTTCATAAATAATAACTGGTCAAAGTTCAATTAAGTTAACGAGATACACTTAAAGTTCACGAGGAAGCAATAAACAACTGGCAATGGACTACACACCTCTTTTGCTTAAAACTAAACAACCCGGAGAGGATTATTCAATTTCAAAATCTCTTTGCCTGATTGCTCCACTTTCAATCAATCATGACTGAAACATTAAAAGGGATAAAGATCATGAGTGCATTATATGAACATTGAAGTCAAAACACAAACAAACCTAAAATACACGAATAATTTTTCCAAACATAAATGTGAACCCCAAACACACACAGAGTCACACACACACACACACACAAAAAAAAAAAAAAAAAAAAAAAAAAAAACTGAAGAGCATTATAAATTCATCTGCAAATTTTGTTGTTATTTATGCAAATAAATATATGCACAAATCAGAAATTGGGGGAATATAAGTTGCAAAAAGGAAGAAAGGGGGAAATGGCTTGTTTATGAAGATGAAGAATGAAAGGAATGGGAATCGATTTGATTGAAAATTTTGTTGAAATTGGGGGGGGGGGGGGGGGGGGGAGTGATTTGAAAAGAGAAAAAAAAGGGAAATGGCTTGATGCGATTTTGATTGAAATAGGGGTTTTGTAATTACCTTCAATAATTGATATTTAGACACACAAGTCTCCCATGGTGTGTCTCCACCATGATTCCTAAAACTTTTAATCGTCCTTGAACGTGGGTGGGGTTGGGCTGTGCCGGTGGTGGTGGTGGCCGGTGGTGGTGGAAAAGTGAAAAGCATTGATGCGACCCTTGAGCCCATCTCAATAGTATTCTTCTTCATCATCTCAACTTTTTAGTGTACTACTGGTAGAGGGGCAAATTGCCAATTAGTTACCTGAGTTTGTCGTCAAGTTTCAATTAGTTACCCAGTTTGTGTTTCGGTCAATTTAGTTATTGAATTTGTCTTTTTGTTTCAATTGGTGTAAAATCCGTTTGTTTGTCAAAAAACTAACGAAAATTGATGAAAAACGTAACAAAGTTCTTTCAAAATTGCAATGATCAACCCTAAAGTTTAAATTATTCCATTACACCCCCAAACTAACGAATGTTAAAAGCTATTTTCTTTCTCAAAACCCGGTCATCACCACCACCCAAATCCGGCCACTACCATAACCACCTATCTTCTTTCCAGCGGCGATCCTTCCCCTGCACACCATATTTTCCGGCAATTGTCCATATTTTCCGGCGAAAAAAAAAAAGTAAAAAATCGGACCAGAAAAAATACGATTCCTGCTTCGTTAACCGTTGGATCGTCTTCAAACTTCTGGGGAATGTTCGCATCACCTAGGTGAACTTTTTCACCGTTGGGATCTGCCAAAAAATCACCGGAGAGGGAGATAAGTCCGCCGGAGCGAGAGAAAGGCGATTTTTGGGAGATTTTCGCCAGATTTTTTCCGGCGGACTTATCTCCCGCTCCGGTGATTTTTTGGCAGATCCCAACGGTTAAAAGGTGCGCCTAGGTGATGCGAACATTCCCTAGAAGTTTGAAGACGATCCAACGGTTAACGAAGCAGGAATCGTATTTTTTCTGGTCCGATTTTTGATTTTTTTTTCGCCGGAAAATATGGTGTGCAGGGGAAGGATCGCCGCTGGAAAGAAGATAGGTGGTTATGGTAGTGGCCGGATTTGGGTGGTGGTGATGACCGGGTTTTGAGAAAGAAGATAGCTTTTAACATTCGTTAGTTTGGGGGTGTAATGGAATAATTTAAACTTTAGGGTTGATCATTGCAATTTTGAAAGAACTTTGTTACGTTTTTCATCAATTTTCGTTAGTTTTTTGACAAACAAACGGATTTTACACCAATTGAAACAAAAAGACAAATTCAATAACTAAATTGACCGAAACACAAACTGGGTAACTAATTGAAACTTGACGACAAACTCAGGTAACTAATTGGCAATTTGCCCACTGGTAGAGTGAGAGTAGGAATAAGTAAACTGCTTTTCTACCCCTTGTACTATGGCCCCAACATCAATTTGATACTCGTACTATTGAAACACTAAATGTATGATGCGTACTATTGTTTTATATACAAAATTAACCAACATTTTATTCAGTCGTTAACTTTTTCTAACACACGTTATTTTTTCTAACGAGCATTAATTTATTTTAATGGATGTTCATTTATGTTAACAAAATTAACTTTTGTTATCTTCATCATCTTCTCAAACCCAACATACACCCCACCCTTCGCAGCCAACACCGCCCCATGACCACCGCCACAAATCTCATCTGCAGATGAGCTTTTCTCCAATGGCAAGATCCTCCCAACCCAAATCAAGAAAACCCAAGAAACCCATCAACCCAAACCAAACAATTCATCACAAGATTCCAAGAATTAACCCAAACCAAACAATTCATCACAAGATTCCAAGAAAAAGCCTCTGAAAAATCATCAAATGAAGAAGACGATTATGATCAAGAACAAGAACAAGAGCAAGAAAAGCCGCCATTATCATCAAAATTATTCTGGAAATTCACACGAAGTACTAGTCTGGATCTGGGTACCAAATTTCAGATCTGGTGTCGTTAATTATTAAGCGGAGATTCAATCGGAATTGCAATAGAAAGACACAATTTTGAAACAGATCGGAATTTAAGAACCGATTTAACCGGTAACCGGAGTAAGATCTCGGTAAGATATCCTCGCCGACGTTAATTGAAGGTTGGAGATTCGGTCGCTTGGATGTAGCAATGTCGCCGCCGGCCATGTCCTCTGGCTTGGAATTTGTGACTGCCGGAGGTGGGGGAGGGTTGAACGGAGATGGGGTAAAGGGTGGCCGGTGACGGAGAAGAGCAGATCTGCAGGGTCGCCGGGATTAGGGGAGTGGTGGTGTCGCCGGAGGTGGGGAGGGGTCACCGGAGGTGGGGAGAGGTTGCCGGAAGTGGGGAAGGTAAAGAGAGAAAGTGTGTGCGCGTTGTGTGTCGGGGGAGGAAGGGGAGGATGGGTTTTGTTTGGGTCTTAGGGGTAGTTCTGTCATTTAGGTGGTAATAATTCATTTGTTAAATTATTAACATCCGTTAAAATAAATTAATGCTCGTTAGAAAAAATAACGTGTGTTAGAAAAAGTTAACGACTGAATAAAATGTTGGTTAATTTGTATATAAAACAATAGTACACATCATACATTTAGTGTTTCAATAGTACGAGTGTTAAATTGATGTTGGGGCCATAGTACGAGGGGCAGAAAAGCAGTTTACTCGAGCAGGAACCAAGCTTATGTGTATTTATACTTACCGTCTCAAAATCGAAATCATACCCCCATTATTTTTGTGTTTATTACTAAGGGCAGAGGTGGTCTATTGTGAGAACACCTAGATCCGTCTCATAGAAGAGACGGGCCAACCCTGACCCGCATACAACATTCTCCGTGAAGCGTAGTATCCCAACCCATGTTTCACTCAAAATTTGTCACGTGGCAGCGACCCATTGGCCCAAAAAATAAAAAAATAAAAATCCGAGAAAAAAATCGTTTTTTTTATATATATTTTTTTTTTACTGTTTTTTTCGTTTGTCAAAAGTAATACTTAGTACAACTAAATGTAACAACTGTGTTACTTACAAAGTAAGATTGTTTATAAGTAAACGTAACACCAGTTTTACAAAAAAAAAAAAAACTCATTTTACTCATCTTTCAACTGTAATACGAACTATAAATACGTGTAACACTAACAATAACTAAATGTAATTATCGTTATACTGAAATGTAATATTGTTTTTCCATAATATTTTTTATTTTTGAGTATTTTGAATTTATTTTTTAAATGAAAGTAACATTTGAAAAATAACAACTTATATACATGAATGTAATTATTTGTACAAGTAAATGTAACACTTTAGTAGATAAAATTGTAACAGATTTCTATAGATAATGTAATACTTTTACATGTATCATGATAAATTGAACTAATTGTAACTTATTATTTGAAAACATATAGATATGCTATTATACAAGTAAACGTAACTGTTTTACAATATTATTATACAAGTAAATGTAACATTTGTTTATAAAAATTGTTACTTTCTTATTTTTACAATGTTACTAACACAAGTGTTTTTAGTTCTAAAGTGTAAATAGTTGAATTATTACTTTTCTATACATATGTGTTACAATTATGTATAAACACTGTTATATACTTCCTCCGTCCCACCTCACTTGAGACTTATTTTCATTTTGAGTCGTCCCACTTCACTTGAGACTCCCTAAAATGGTCATCTTTTTATAATTTTATATTCAATATACCCCACCCACTCATTCTCTCTCTTTATTTTCTACCACACAATTTATTCAACTAACTTACTTTTAACTTCACTCATTCTCTCTCTTCATTTTCTACCACACATTTTACTTATTTTATTCTTTTTCCTTAGTTACCGTGTCCACCTCTTAGGTCTCAAGTGAGGTGGGACGGAGGGAGTATAAGTAACACGTTCGTTACAGTTTAGTTATAATAAGTATTACTTTTGGCAAACGAAGAAAACATAAAAAAAAACACTGTTACTTTTCTGTATATATGTATTACTTTTATGTATACAAATTGTTACATATAAGTAACACATTTGTTACATTTAGTTATAGTAACTATTGGGTCAAAAAAAAGTAGAGAGATAAGGATATAAAAATCCAAAACACTATTCATAAAATAGTGGGTGAAAAGTAAGCTATAAAACTTTTTTTTTTTTTTTTGTAATTAAATGAACTTTATAAGGACAAGATTGTCTAAAATATTGTTCATACTTTACCATTTATAGAATAAAGCAACTAAAAATATTAAACTGTGACAGACCAAAAAGGAAAGTAAGAACCTTAAAGTGAGATGGGCGGAGTAATAAACTTTAAACAATAATAATATGTTGATTTATTTATATGAATGAAAACCTAAAATTTGTAATTTATACACCATCAACAATACTATCAGTAATATGTTGTTACTACGAAGGAATTTTGACCGATAATTAAGACTACTTTTAATTATCTTAATGTAAATTTAAAATTGATATTGATAATATTTATAATGGTATAACAATAACAATTTTTACATTTTTATTAAAATAGTAAAAAGTAATTTTAATTATTGCTCAAAGTTCCTCCATAGTAACAACGAAAAAAGTGGGACTATCTTTCTGAGACATAGGGAATATTAAACATATAACTATGTAAATTGATTTTGCTTTTTTCAGCAAATGAATAGTGCTTTGTAAATTAAGTTGGTTATTTTTTATTTTATTTTTTGTTAAAATGATTATTCACTCTGTAAGCTCAAAGCTTTATCATAAACCACCATGTACCACCACTACGTTGCACCACCTCCGCTAGCTGCTACCTCCAGAACCACCACTGAATCACCACAACGATCACACCATCACCGTAACAAACAAAATCAACTACCAATTTAGTGTTGTTTCATTTAGAAAACCCAACAAATAAAACAACATCGATATTGAAATCAAAAGCAAAATTAAATTAAACCCAAATCTAATATATTTGCCTAAATAACCAAGAAAAATGATGGATTTTACTGACATTCCAGTGAATCACAAGACAACATGAAGAAAAATGATGGATTTCACTGACATTCAGTGGAGCGGCGGGGAAGAAGGAACAACGGGAGGATGGGGCGACGCCATTGTTCTAGAGAGAGAGAGAGAGAGAGAGTTGTACAGAGAGATTGACGGGAGGAGGGAGGCAGTAACACCATCGAGCATTACACCTTACGATTGAGTGCAGTCAAAACCTGGAGAGAACCAAAATATAACAGCAAAAGATATGGAGTATTCATAAACCTTAACCCCAAAATTCATCCTCAAGCTCAAATTCGTTACCCGCCGAATTCGAATTAGGGTTTCCGATCAAGGAGAGCAACGGCGAGGATCTTTTGAGTTATAAAAATAATAGTGAAGCTTCCCATCATCTGGCCCGAATTACAGCTCCTCCAAAACTGATTCCTTCTGCATAACATCAAGGGCATTGAATTTGCTAGTTCCAGATATGGAATATCAGATGTGATCGAGGGGATGGGGTGAGGTATGGATGTGAATTGAAGGAAAGGGGGATGTGAGGAACATGGTGGCGGTTGAAGATGGAGAGGAAGGTGGTGGCGGCAGCTAGCCGACTAAGGATGAGGAGTAATATGGTGGCGGCGGTGGGGAGGTTAGGGTGGGCGGCAGGGGAACGATATGTTTGTATTTCTTTTTTTTTGTACTCAGATCCACAAGAGTTATAGGGTAATGGGTTTAAATGTTTTTCTTTGCCCCTTTAATTTTTAGAATTCACACTAAACACCCTACTAGCTAATATCAATTTCAAACTACTCAATTCCGTTAGTCACGTGCATGGCACATGTTTTTTAACTGAGTTTTTAACAAATTCCGTCAAAAAGGCCCTAACTGGCGAAAATAAATTACCCCAAGGTCTGATTTGGCGAAAAAAGACAGTCAAGGTTCGCTTGGAAGGGTGGTATGGTACTTCAGGGTCTAAATTGCAATTAACCCTATTAAAATATTAGTGAAAAAGTTGGGTGTAAAAAAAAACTTTGGCGAAGAAGAATAAGAACAAAAAACAAAACGAAAATATGTAAAGATTGAACAATCAAAGGATTTTTTGGAATATTGTGACACATAGAAGAAAACAAAGAGCAGAGCATCAGGAAAAAGGTCCGCCCGGACCTTTATAAAGACTCGCCCGGACCTCTTGGCACCTGTTCAGTCAACAGACACCCATTTGATGAAATCCGAGAATCAACACCCCTTTTGGCCCCAAGGCCTATAAAAGAAGACCATTTCAGCCTTAGAAACATATCCAGAATTGGTTGTAAAGATACTCTACTATAGATTTCACTCTAAAAACATCATAGAATTCTAAGATTCATCAATTGTTCTTAGAATTCTTAAGCTTGAAATATTGAAGTAATACAAGTTCTTTGAGGTTTATTTTCAGCCCTTATTTCTCTCATTATTGCAAGACTAAGTTTCTTTCTTCCCTAATCTTTATATTTCTATACTTATATCTTATTTATCTTGTTATTATAATGGGTTGGAAACTCAATAATGATGTGTTCTTTAATTTAATTCATGCTCTATTTTATTATCTTCATCTTGAAACAATCTCTTCATATTGTACTAAAACGCGTACAACCATGAGCTCCATGTTACGTATGAATCTTAGTTAATCGAGAGAAGGACTTAGCGGTGAATATCAATTAACGGAACCATATGAAGTGACTGGGTTTTTATTAATCACGAGAGTAGATTAATGGCCTAGGGATGCTCCTTAAGTGGAACTCGTACTCCGGGATGGAGGGGGTACAACATTTGTAGTGCAAGCAGTAGTAATTATTTCAAGGGATGGCAACGGGTCGGATACGAGCCGGGTTTGCTCAAACCCGAACCCGACCCGCACACACAAATGCTCACACCGTATCCGACACGAACCGAGGGGTATCAAACCCGTGCCCGGCCCGAACCCGCCCGGATGCACATAAACAAAAAAAAAGAAGGGCAATTTATCGTCGTCAACATCATTGTCGGTGATCGATTTGAAGAAGACGAAATTGACGCTGGAAGACTACTTGAATCTGGTACTTCTCTCAGCAGTTCGCGCTAAATTTGAAACGGGAAGTCGATCGAGGAGAGATGAAGCAATGGGAGCGTGATGATCATCAGTTCAAATGGCCGATTGATCAATTGAAGATGTTCAAGGAAGATTCCGACAGTAAAAAGTGGAGAAATGAAGAAGAAGAAGAAGAAGAAGAAGAAGAAGAAGAAGAAGAAGAAGAAGAAGAAGAAGAAGAATCGGTTGTTGATCTCGGTAACGACACGGATTTGATCGGAGAGGATGGAGATTGTGGTGAAGGAGGAGGTGTGGGTTTGGCGTGGAAACCCTAGATCTGAAAATACCCGCACAATATATATACCAGGTTACTGAAAGTAAGGGCAGAATAGGAAATACAATGCTAATATTGCCATACGGGTCGGGTCGGGACCCGCCGGGTTTGGCCAAGCTACCGAACCCGAACCCGTATCCGCGGGTTTTGAAAAGTTGTTACCAAACCCACCCATCCCGGGCCAGATTGTCTCGGATACGGATCAGGTTCGGTAGAATTGTCATCCCTAATTATTTCAAAGGCATAAACGCACGTTTACATGAGTTTTCAAACCAATGGTCTTCTGGTCTAGTGGTATCGGATGGGTGAATAAGGGTTTTCCTTGAAGGGGAAGTCCTGGGTTCGAGAGAAATTGTGGAGAACTCATAGTTCGTTAACCCCATGGGGGAGGTGTTTATTTGTCTATGGCAAGCAAACTATCAGATGACGCGGGGACGTCTATGAAAGATTGCAACATCAAATTGTAGAAGCAAAATATCATTCGAAGTATTAGGTAGTAATTATTATCTTAAATTTGGACATTCATTTTGGGACGGATGTTTAGAATTAACTTTTAACACCTCATTCCCCTCCCCCTACCCCCACCCCACCCTCAACCCCCCCCCCCCCCCCCCCCCAAACCCCTCCCAAAATAATTTTAATGATAGATTTAAAATTTTATATTAAGATAATAATTACCACCTCCGTCCCATTTTAATGTTTTTAAGTTTTTTTGCTGTTTGTCTGAAGGATTTTTTTAGTAATAATTAAAGGCTAATCTAACTATTCAAATGAAAATCTAAAACTTGATAGTATATAGTATGATGGTTTATCAATGACAAGTTTTAGATTTTTATTTGGATAGTTAAATTAACCTTCAATTATTGCTCAAAGATACAAACATAAAAAAAAAACTAAGAACCTTAAACTGGGACGTATGTAGTAATTATTATCTTAATATAAAATTTAAAATCTGTTATTAACAAACCATTATAAATACTGCCAATAATAATTTAAATATCAATTTAATTTATTACTCGAAATACTTGTATTAGTTAGCACCAACAAAAGAAAATTATTTAGTCTGGAGGTATTTTTAAACCCTTTCAATTTCTCAATAGCATTTTCACTATCATAGGCGCCAAACAAAAAACATTATCCTTTTCATCTCTTCAACCACCCCTTCAATCAATCTCCCACCGAAAACAAAAATGGCCGCTACTCTACATTTACACTCGACTTTCTCCAATTCGACCAAACCAAACGCTAGAACAAGAACCGGCATCCGTTCGAGAAAGTCCATCCGCTGTGAGGTAGGAGTGGCGCCGCCGCAGGTCACCACCGTTAAGAACGGCGACGATTCGCTGAAGATATGCCGAGTTTTGAATGGTATGTGGCAGACCAGCGGCGGTTGGGGAAAAATCGACCGAGTTTACGCCGTCGATGCTATGCTTCAGTATGCCGACGCCGGACTATCCACCTTCGACATGGCCGATCACTGTATGTATAATTTCATCCATATTTCTCTATAGAAAAAAAAAAAAAAAAACCTAAATTGTGTAATTTCGGTTGGTCTGTAATTTTGTGACGTATTATTGTTTTTGTTTTTCTATATTTTTTTGAGTCTGATTATTGGCGTTTGAATTTTTGCCACGTTTCAGCATTTGTGTTCGTTAAATCTGTGGGACCCACTTTTTACTTTTGTTGCCACGTAACGAACTAACCATCATCTTATTTTTATGAAACAAAGGAAAAGAAAAGTGTTGTACGGTACAAGTATTTATTCCTGTTGTAGAACTAGAACCCCTATCTATCACCCTTCCTATCAGTAGATAATTCAGCTCCTGAATATCATTGTCCAATGGCTGTGTATATGAACCACCCCTTCAGCCAATTCACCTTCAAGTCAATAAAACTGAAGTCGAATAGAGTATCCAAGACTAGAAAAATCTTGCCCAGAACATTTACATGTGAGTTGACAGAAAATAAGAGCAAGATTGTTGTTAAGAATGGGAAAGATTCACTGGACATTTGTCGTATTGTTAATGGGATGTGGCAGACTAGTGGTGGATGGGGAAAGATTGAGCGGGATAGTGCAGTTGATGCTATGCTTCAATATGCTGATGCTGGCCTCGCTACTTTTGATATGGCTGATATATGTAAGATCCCAAACAAATTACTCCCTCCGTCCCAAAATAAATGTCTAAATTATATCAAAATGAATGTCCATTTTTTTTTTTTAATCAAAATTTACTCTTGATGTTGTAGTTATAGGTATTTTGTTGTCATTGTTTGATAGTACAACAACAACAACATTACCCCAGTGCCGCAAAGGCTCCCACCTACGGTGGGGTAAGGGGGGGTCGGATGTACGCAGCCTTGCCCCTGTATTAAAGCACAGAGAGGCTGTTTCCAGATGACCCATGATGAAAATTGCGTCGAAAATTTGCATGGACTGACCGCTGCTTCATCACAAAGAAGCGCAGACAGTTTAGTGACCCATTTTGCTTTATTCCATCATATTCCCAAGCCAAAAAATAGTTAGTCTTTGGCTCCATCGGAAATGATGGGAAGGTTGTATCTAGAAAAAAAATGTTGGGTAGCAGAATTATTGTTGTTTGTAACTTACGAGTCAAGGTTGTACTGATGGAAGATTTAGCTGCAAAAAACACAGAACTACAGCGTTTTCCTTACCAAAGGCTTCTAGATATCTTCTTACTATTTTCTATTCCTTTTGTCACTTTTAAGCATTGAATAAGCTTATCTTACACCGTGTAAGTTTTAGGTTTTGTTTGAAATGCCCATAGTAGAACTCATTCTATTTGTAGTGGTTGCACTTCATCAATTTTGACTTATTTTCAAGATGCATTGCAGCTTTTAATTGAACTGAGCTTCTAATTGCTTCTACTTAAAAGTAGGTTGTAACTTACAAGAATGAAGGTCGTCATAGGTTGTTTGAACTTATGTTATGAGTTTTTTTACATAAAATGGTTTATCACATACATTATACTATTTCTACCATTAGCTATTCATGTTTATACATTGGCTATGCATGTTTATAAGGTGTACTGTTCTCACACTCAAAACAGCTGTTCTTTGAAAAAAAAGTCACTGTCTTTCTCGTTATGAATATTTGGCATTTGTTCATCAAATATTCTGGTCATACAGATGGGCCTGCAGAAGATCTTTACGGTATCTTTATTAACCGTGTCCGCCGTGAACGCCCACCAGAACAACTGGAAAATATAAGAGGGTTAGTGGCATGTGCTCTTGTTTTCTTTCAAGCTTGTATTTTCCTGTCTGCTTGTGGTTTTGAAACTGCACTTCTGATTTTCTCCATGCAATAAAGTACGAAAGATTGAGGAATGCAAACATAAGTGAAGAAATCAAGTATTCTCTAAAAATGTCTCTTTCTTATGTCACTGTGAAACTAAAAGTACAATTTATCACATGTATAAGTTCTGTACCTATTTCATGTAGCATTTGATGTAATTGAAGAGCTAATTAACTTCTTATCTGAAAATGCAGTCTTACCAAATGGGTGCCACCACCAGTTAAGATGACGGGTAGCTATGTCCGGCAAAACATTGATATTTCACGCAAGCGAATGGATGTTGCATCCTTGGATATGCTTCAATTTCATTGGTAACAATTATTGTAACTTTCTTCTTTGAAACATTGGGTTATAATTTGATACAAAGTACTACCTCTATCCCTAAATGAATGTCCGAAAAAAGTTCAAATTTACTTTTGGCCAAGAGCAAATTTGAAAGTTTTTCGGACATTCATTTCAGGACGGAGAGAGTATATTTTATGTTATGTGGCAGCCTTTGCAATTGATAATATCACTTCCTAACTGATATACTAGCTTTTTTTGCAGTATGGATGCAGTGCAAATCATCTTCAGTAATTTTTCCCACCTTAATTATGAGTTCATTCTGATGTTCGGATTTCTAGTTTTACCACCTATCCATCTTAAAATTCTCATTTTGAATGCAGTCATTCTAAAAGGGTGATCCTTAGTTGCCTATCATTCCATCATATTGAGGATAAGCTGGTCTTGTAGCTTTCATTGATCATTTGACTTTTCATGTTATGACTGTACACTGAAATAAAACTCCCATTTAATTTGCCAATTTGGCCAACATTACAAACATCATCTTCGACATTCCTCTCAGTAAACATATGAGCCTCTAAACAGCGGAATTATCACTTTATGTGTATCTCTTAGTTGTGTATAGTTGCTCCTCTATTTGTAATCCTTCTACAGATAAGAAGTTGTCCTATATTATGTTCTATTAATACTAATTTAAACCTTCTTAAACTATAGTCCTTTTTACATCAAGTTTGATGATTTATTGGCGAATAACTTGCACTACTCATGCAGTCTGTTTGTGTAGCCAATTAATTAACTGGTAATGCAAAAGCAGGACTTATGCTGATTCTTGTTGTAGTTTGTCATAATTGTGACCTTTATCTTGCTGCTGTTCTAATGGTAGTCATAGCTCCGTCATGTTTCCAACCAAAACGACATAATCATTTTCTATCTAATTCCATCAGATCTTTTTTATTGAGCAGTTCTTCTGCCTTCTGACTGGAAGTAGATGAATCTAATTAAAATTTGGTCTAGTGTATCCATTTGACCAAGCTGTTTAAAATGTTTAGTTTCCTTATATTCCTTTTACTTCTTGAACCAGGTGGGACTATGCAAATTCTGGCTACCTTGATGCACTAAAACACCTTACCGATCTGAAAGAAGAAGGTTAGCTTATTGGCAGCTGCCTTCCTGCCATCTCTGTGCAAGCCATGATTTCGCTATTATGCTGCAGCGGTTTGATAAGTTTCTTGATTAGACCGATTACTTCAGCTTGTGATATGCAGGTAAGATAAAAACGATTGCTTTGACCAACTTCGACACGGAGAGGTTACGGATTATATTGGAGAATGGCATTCCAGTTGTTAGTAATCAGGTGACAAGAAACTCAAGTTTGTCTTTTCTTTATTATTCATTCGCTTCAACACAGTGGCAATTTTCTTAGTTTTAATTTTCTGTCGAATTGGTAATTTACATTTCTTCAGGTCCAGCATTCGATTGTTGACATGCGCCCTCAACAGAGAATGGCAGAACTTTGTCAGCTTACAGGAGTTAAACTTATAACGTCTCTCTCTCTCCCCCCCCCCCCCCCCCCAATATTTCATTACTCAACTGCTCAGTGGAGTGTTCCCTTTGAGGCACCATTGTACCTATCTAGTGCTGTCTTTTACATTTTTTTCATAGAACAGCCCAACTCTCTCTCTCTCTCTATATATATATATTGAAGGAACTCTCTCAACAAAAGCAAGTTCCTAGTGCTGTCTTCTTATCTTGACGGAAATCTCTCAACATTCTTTTATTTTGTGGACCTTGAAAAGTTGAAAGCTTGTTATGTGGAACAATGGGGTTTGTTTATTAAAATAGAAAGATAAACTAATGGTAGGATATGCAACCTCTAGCCAAAATCTTATTGGGAGATCAGGGCCCTTTTGAGCAGGAATGAGGTAGAAAGTCTTCATACTAGAGCCTTTTTCAGACTAAATTGTTTTCCCTTCGTGCAGGTACGGAACAGTGATGGGTGGGCTTTTATCTGAGAAGTTCTTAGATACAAACTTATCGATTCCCTTTGCCGGCCCGCCGCTCAACACTCCTTCCCTTCAGAAGTACAAAAGGGTATTATACTCGACTTTCAACACATGTAACATATTCATTTTATGAAGGTTTATTAAGTTTGTGACCTGCGCAGAAAGGGCTATCGACATTTTTAACCCTCGTACTCTAGTTATGCTTCGCTTTTAACCCCTCTTGTATTTTTTTTAGCAGTTTTAACCTTTGTACTTTCTATACGCACTCATTTTCTCTAAAAGTGATGAAATATAAGCCACTTTTTTAGCATTTTTAACCCTCGTACTTTGGTGTTTTGGGGGAAAATAAGTGTGTATCTAAAGTATAAGGGTTAAAACTGCTAAAAAAATACAAGAGAGGTTAAAACCGAAGCTTAACTAAAGTACGAGGGTTAAAAATGTCGATTGGCCGCGCAGAAATTAACCACCAATCAACATGAAATATTTAAAGTTGGATGCTCATTACCGCTTATGTTTATCATGAACTAGAGGACATTAGTTACATGTAGAACAGTGTATGATGGGAATGATAAACTTTAACATTTTTATAGGTAATAATGCAATAATTAAATTATGAACGTGAACTAGGATAAGAGGATGGTAAAGGGAAAAAAATTCTACTGTCATATGTATTAAATTATGAACGTGAACTAAGATAAGAGGAATGGAGATTAACATAACATTATTAATAGTTGCTACCTTGTGGCAATAAAAAGGAATTGCACTTGTAATCGGAGGCTGATTCAAGGCATGTCAATGGGATGCAAGTGCACCCACTTTATATCATACTCCGTATTACTAGAAGTGTATCCATCAAGAATTGTAGTTCAATGTTTAAGATTCCAATCAACCAAAGTTATTGTATACTCCCTCCATCCCATACTTAATTGCTACCAATAGGAGTGCACGGGGATTAAGAAAATATTTTGAAAATGTAAGTATTGTGAGTGGGTAGGAGAGAGAAAGTAAGTTAGTGGATAGTTGTTGTGAGTGGATAGGAGAGAGAAAAGTGAACATTTTGGGTAAGTAGCAATAAGTATGGGGCGGAGGGAGTATGCAATTTTCGCTATAATTTGTGCACCTACTTACTTATTTCTATGGCAGATGGTTGATGCTTGGGGAGGATGGGGTCAATTCCAAGTTCTACTTCAAACCCTGAAAAGAGTAGCAAATAAGCATGGAGTCTCAATCCCAGCTGTTGCTGTGAGATACATACTAGATCAGGTACCGTTAAAGATAGTTTTTTCTCTTTTACCAGAAGAAAAATCATTTAAAAAAATTATAAATCATATTTTCTGAACATTTTGCTTTCATACACACATCTGCTCAATTGCAGCCAGCAGTAGCAGGATCAATGATTGGTGTCAGACTCGGTCTGTCAGAACATATCAAAGACACCACCTCAATATTCTCGCTGGTTCTTGATGAAGAAGATATGAGCAGCATTCAAGAAGTTTCCAGGAAAGGGAAAGACCTTCAAAAAATAATTGGCGACTGTGGGGATGAATATCGACGTTGATACATCCATTGACGACATGGGCATTATAAAAATTTTGTTCTTGTTTTAATGTGTATGCTTGATATATAATTGCATAACCCGAGATTTTTTGGTGACTTTCTTTTGTATCTTATACAGTACTATTATGTAGTCACTTGGTCCTCCAATGTCGCCTCGCCCAATACTACTCTATAATTTGTCCTTTGAGTTTCCCCTACACTGAAACTTTGTACACAGTTTATAGACTGAATTCCAACTCCTGAAACAGGAGCCAGAACTCCCTTTTAATAGCTCATTCTAGTATTTTTGTTAAGAAACTTGGGACTTATTTTGGTTAGGGGGCAATTTGAAAATTTTGTTGGGACTTATTTTGGTTAGGGGGCAATTTGAAAATTTTGTTGGAATATACGTTAAATTTCTAATGCTTGTTAACATTCATTAACAAATTGGGTTGATTTGGACACTCCCTCCGTCTCATAATAGATGTCGTTTTGGGAGTTAAATTGTGTCTCAAAATACTTGTCGTTTCACTATTTTCAAAGCTTTTTTATTGCTCTATACCAATTATACCCTTACTAAAGATAGTGAACTATCTCTTACCTAACCATTTAATTACCTAGGTAGTTGAATTACTTTAAGGGTATTTGAGACTTCTTCACATGCATTAATGACATTTCTTAATATGTGTGAAACACTTCAAAACGACATCCATTTTGAGACGGAGGGAGTAGTTTAGATAGTATGCAGGTCATTTTGGTGGTTTACTCTACAAAATACTTGAGGCCACAAATATAAGAAATAAAGGACAATATTTTTGGCCTCTATTACCCCCAATTTCAATGTAAAAACCATTAAATGCAACTATATAAATAATCTTTTACCAAAATACCCTTAATTATTAACACGATCATTTTTCAAAGATAAGAGCACAATATTATACATTTAATGGGGATAGAATTATTAGAATATAGTAATATCAACCTTAACAGGGTCAAAAAATAGCAAACTGTGCCCACAAGTAAATGATTTAAAAGGGGCCTCAAGCACAGAAAATGAACAAAGCTCGCAGCCAATGATAATATTAATTGATAACTTATGTTTGTCAGTCATTACCAGTCTCACATCTGCATCCTGAATCTAATGTAACAGACGAGAATACGAGAAAACAAAATAAATAGCGCAATTCTAAAGAAAGGGTAACACATATTCAGTCTGCAAAATTTTACAAGACACCGGCCCACCCAGTTTCAAGAGTTACCTCCCCTCCGGTCAGTTGTTGGGTCTTGATACATCAAGTATCAGGTGTGGCATATTTCCATTTTTTTCCGTTCTTTTAATCTTGAGATTTCTTCTTCTTTTTCTTGTCTTTCTTCTTGCTTGGTGTTTCTGTTTCCTCTTCTTCTGGTTCTGCATGCTTTCTCTTCTTTTTCTTCTTCTCTCCTGCTTCCACAACATTCTCTACTAACTCGACAGCTTCCTCAGATGCGTCCGTCGTCTTCTTCTTCTTTTTCTTTTCTTTCTTGCCCACGTCTTCATTTAACCCATCACCTGTCTCCTCCGTGTCAGCAGTATCTTTCTTTTCCTTCTTTTCTTTCTTTTTCTTCTTTTTGTCTTTCTTCTCATCAACAACAGGTTCTTGTGGTGTCATTTCTTCGTCTTTTTCAGCCTCCGCTTCAACCCGTCCAAGAACAGAATCCGCTGATGGATTGTAAGTCTAAAAAAAAAAAGTTAACTACTATTAACGAGAACAACAAGATAATAAATATCGAGCAGGTATTCTTCACCTATTTTTTTTTCTCATCATCACGGGTACCAAAACGGAGAAATGTTTTGGTGAGCCAATAAAAAATTAATTAGTATGGACTATCGAGTAGTTAGCTACCAAGAACCACAATTTAAATCATGTGCATGCAAATAATGTGAAATAAAAAAAACCAATTTATATAAAATGCACACCTTAGCCGCAGTTATTAGTGCCCCAGCTCCCTTCTTGTGGTCCTTGTTGTAGCTCTCAATCTTAGGTTTGCCTTTAGCTGTCCCAGCAGATCGACCTAGTTCTCTACCTTCAAGATTCCTCAAGCGAGCTTCAAGCTACACATGTATAGAAACGAATATCAAAACTGGGAGGATTAAAAAAACTAAAAAATAAAAAGCAACATCACGTAACCCTCCAATAGATATTCAAATACCTTGAGTCTGTTCTCTAACCCCATAGAATTATCTTGGCCATCCCCAAGAGCATCATACCGAATCGCTAATGCAGTTTTGGCTGCTAGAGAACGTGATATTTTTCCTTTATGCTTTGGTGCTGCTTGACCAATCAAAGATGCATGGTAGATAAGCCCATACTTCGGTGTTGCATGCTTCGTTTTCAGAGCCCTGAAAAGGGCCTTTTCTGCACCAAGAATCTGAACAGTGCTCCCAGGCTGTTTTGCAAGATTCACCAAGCTGCCACCGTGCGCAATTAGGCGTGCACCAACAAGTTCCCCAACAAGAGCAGTAAGATTTGGGGCAATTGTGTTCATCCTGCTTTTTAGATAATCATACAGCTGAGCCCTGTACTCTGCAAGAGACAAGACTTGATCGCACAAGTCCTTGATATTCATCAGATCAAGTTCACTGACTTCAGTTCCCATGGAGATCATGCATGCCTCTTTCAGTTCCGTCTCGACCTCCTCTGTCAATATCTGTAAACATTTAGACGGTTAAAACAGGTTTGTCATTGACAGGGAAAAAAATCACTGCTTCGAAAAATAGGAAACTAATCAAAACAGATGCAGCAGCTAAATTCATAGGGGGTTGAAAGTCACAAGGCAGTCTTTAGGATTCAAATCGACAGTAAACTTTTTTAGCTATCTAAACAGATAGTCGCAGTGAAAATTGAGATTAATAGTTACCTCGGAAAAGTCAAGCTTTGCGGCGTTTGTGCGGTCACCCATGAGCTTAACAGCCTTTGCATAAAGAATGTTATCTTGCACAATCTTTGCAAGCTCTGGAAAATGCCAACCATACCATTCTCGTACCCTCATTGCATATGTATTAAGCTCTTTATCAAGATCATCCAACAAGCCAATGGCCTGAATGATCATAGTATCCACCTGGTATAAAATAAAAACACCAAATAAGTACCGCAATGGAAACTATTCCACTCAAACCCCACGAAAATAAGAAACTGAACATTAACAATTGCCGCCTGTCAAAGATATTATTTGTCAGGGACTTAACTGAAAGCATTAATATACTTCAGAAATGGTGATAAAGACAAACCAAAACATAACAAGAACAGCAATAGTAACATAATACCGCTCACCTTATCAGGACTGAATTTAAGCTTGTATCTGGACAGGCTATGAGATAAACCCAGGCTCATTGGAGCTAGATCTTGAGCACCAAGACCAGTAATGAGCTCAGTCAAATTGCTCCTCAATCCCCTCATCAATTCCATGACAGCATTGTTGTGGAGACAATCAATTTTCTGTCAAATTATTGATTCATCATAATTTAAAAGCAGATTAAAGTTGGATGGAGGTAACTCCACAAAGCACACGGTTTGAATAAAATGCAAGTGTTATTTTGCTTACCAGCTTCTCCTTGATTGCGTTTCCAAGTTTAGAATCTGCCACAGCTAAAGTTTCACCCTCGCAATGAGCACGCAAGAACTTGCGGAGACCTTTGCTGGGCTTGCTCTCGATTAAACATGTGGCTTCCGATAACGCCTCTGATGTATTCTCAAATTTCATGAAAGCTTTTAGCTTTACAGCCTGTTGTAAAATACATGCCAATAACTGATTATGTTCACGAGAACAACAAGCAGTCCCGTAAAGACAATGAAACAGATATAACAACAAGCTACGCACCCAGGACGCACTGAATGTAAATGAGGGGAATAAAGGGTTGAGGCATTTGAAACACTTTAGAATCAATCCCAAACAAATACCTCGACCGTTGACCAAAACATACTTAAAAAAATAAAAATTATCTGTCTTTTTCTCAATCACATGGCCAACTCTTTACATTAACCCCAATACAGAACGAGTTAATCGTTTGCCCTTCATTCAGCATTCTCATTCACTTCGTAAGTAACTATCAAGGGCAGTTTTGTTCTTAAAAGCATTTAAACTCAAGATTTTACTAGGTTCAAAAAAATTATAATCAAATTAGCAAAGAAATCTGACAGAACAGAAGTTTAGATAGAACAGCAACAAATATAGAAATCAGTAACATGGTCACAGAAATTACCTGTCTAGCTGTCTCAGCTGAGGAAAAATCTTTCCATAAGTTCTGCAAAAAACATAAAAAGGAACCAGCGCATTAACAACTTCAGACACACAAAACACACACACACACACACACACACACACACAATGATCGTACAAGGAAGAAATGAGAAGGTAAAAATACCTCAACTTTATCGAGCTTGGATTCATCTTTGACTTTGAAGAGGGCGAACCCGGCTGGAGTCTCAAACAATACAATCATCTTCCTCTTCTCTCTCTCCCTCTGTGTGTGTGTGTGTGTGTGTGTGTGTGTGTGTGAAGGATTTAGAAGAGGGAGAGGGGGAGGTAGGGTTTCTAAGTTGTTAGGGTTTAAGAAGGAGGAGAATTAAGAAAGACGGAATTGTACTCCCCTCAGAGTCAGACTATCTTTCGGGCCAGAGCTACAGTTACTAGTTGGGTTTAGACCCCAACAAAATCATGGCAAGTTAGAGTTCTGGCCCTTTCCTTGACTTTGAATTTGGGACTCGTTTGGGCCCAAGGCCCGTATCTCCTCCTAATCATCTGTCCCATACTTGTCGCTAAAGTGAGTGCACATGGATTAACAAAATTAGAAAAAAGTAATGTAAGTGTGTTGGAGAGAGAAAATAAGTTAGTGGATAGTTGTTGTTAGTGGGTAAGAGAGAGAAATTGAACATTTTGGGTAAGTAGCAATATGTGACGGCCAAAACGGAAATAAGTAGCGATAAGTTTGGGACAGAGAGAGGGAGTAATATAAAAGCAAAATAGTGGTAGATTTTACAACAATGAGGGGTAAAAATGTCTTTGAACATTATATCTTTTTTTATAAGTTTTGTTGTAATTTTTCAAATAAAGAAGGGCATATATATATATATATATATATATATATATATATATAGAGAGAGAGAGAGAGAGAGATAATTTTATTTTTGCTTTTGATAAAACTAACCCGTTTCTTATCATTGTTTTGTAAAATATGTTTTAAATGTTTGTCATGTTGTTCAAGAGTTTTACTAAATACTAAAACATCATCTATATAGACGATAATAAAAGTGTATGGATTAAATATTTCATTCATTATTTTTTGGAATTCACTTGGTGCATTTTTTAATCCAAAGGGCATAACATTCCATTCGTATTGTCCAAAAGGCACTGTAAAAGCTGTCTTATATTTGTCTTCTTCGGCTATATATATATATATATATATATAAACAAGAAATTCACTTTTCTTCCCAAAAAAAAATTCTATCAGGATAAAAGTGTAATCTTAATTAAATAAGGGCAAATATGTTATTATCTTTAATTTGCTACAAGTAATCAACTTTGCATGTAAATTGCTTTTTATATATTACTTTCTACTTTTTTATTTAGTGAAAAATTGAATTTTATTCAATATATAGTGAAAAATTACAAATCGATGCAGACAACAAGGCATTAAAGTCTTTAGAGTCATTTGAACTTGTGCGCGAAAACGGTCATAACTTTTGACTCCGAATGAACCACGGAATGCACCGCATATCAAATCGAACGTTGGAGCGAGACGAATAAAATTCATAGGGCGTAGCCCTTGGGCACTTACAAAAGTGCCGGAAATAGCTTTCCCGACACTTTTTTCCTGTTTCCGACACTTTTTAAAGTGCCGCTAAAAGTCATTTTTGTTGTAGTGTATTTCAGTCAATGAAACCCAGCAAAAATAGCCTATTCTCTTCTTCTACCTACTTCTCCGGCCAACCCCCACCACCCTCGCTGTCGCTCTTCACTCACTGTTCTTATACCACTGTCCATCTCCGCCTCACATACCGCTCTCCAACCAACGACTTTCGACTGGCCAGCACCAGCAACAACCAACATTAATATCTCCAGTTTGTCGCCCCCAATCTCATCGTCGGCGTCATCCATCTCCAAATCCCTTGACGATTCAACAACGCCGGACAGAACAACAACATCCAACGCTAGATCTGTTTTAATTTAGATATATCAACTCACAATTTTAACCTTCATAAATTCTGAAGAAAATAACCCCCCCCCCCATTTGGATTTAGATCTTGTAAATTATAGTCAAATAAGATGAATCAAACGCTAGATCTGTTTTGTTCATATCTTATAAAGTACATATGTTTTGAAAAAATCATTTTTGATTTTGCTCTGTTTTCCTTTTCTCCTTTTTTTTAATCTGAGTTGTTATTTTCCTTTTACTATGGAAGAAGGATCTGGAAAAATCATGGTTGTTGGAAGAGGTTAAGCAATGTACGGTGGAGGTGGTGACGATGGTGCATTTATATTCTGGTGGCGATGGCGGTGAGTTGGCGGAAGTGGTGGTGTGGTGATGGGTGGCGGTGGTAGGACAAAGACTCGGGTGATAATGATGATGAATGAATTAGAAAATAATGAAGTAACTTAATAAATTTAAAGGATTTGATGACTAAAAAGTAAAATATGGAGTAGATTATTCAAAATGTAAAAAGTTTTATAAATCAACGGACTAAAATTTAGAATATTTTAAGGAGAGTGACTAAAATGAGTATTTATCTTATTATAAATGTGTTCTTCCATTTTTACCCTTGAAAAAGAGGCTCGTGCAAGTCACATGACCATTTTTAACGCCTAAAAAGTCACGGCGTTAGGGGGAGTGACTTCCGGTGCAATGGAAAAATAGTTTAGTGCAAAAAGTAGAACGAAAAATAGTTTCGGTATAAAATCCACAGTTCTCATAAAGTTGAGTGATTTTTTGTGCAATTTTGCCTTCTTGTATTCTCCTTTATGTTAAGAATTGGTGGGTGGAATGGGATTATGGGACAGTGTGAGTGTGGGGAGTAGGGGGTGCGGCGGTGGGGCCGTGGGGAACAACCCAGATTTCAAGATAGGTTAATTTTCTATTTTGCCCTTAAACTCATAGTCATGGAAATCGTATAGTACTTCTACCCGTGCCACTGGCACGGGGACAATATGAACTTGATCAGTTCTTTAAAAAAGTGCAACAGTGACACGGTACCGAATAGTCAAGTTCTAAACCCTTAGTTAAACTCCAATACATGCACGTTCAAAAATTGAAACGGCTACAATTGTGATTTCGAATGAGGTCTTCCACACAAATGGTTGCCCCTAACGTTAATGTAACCCCCAACAAAAAAATAGGGTTCGAACTTCAAATCCATCACCCGATTGCTCTATGAAACCCTCGAACTGGATGGGGTGTAAGGGTGAGCGGTTGCCGCTGCTCAATTGGTATGAACTGCCTTGTGTGAGAGAGAAATTTTTAGACCCTTGGATATGGTTGTTGAGTAAATAAATAAATAGCAAAACTCAATACGAACAAAGAACAAAACCTGTGTTTGAATAAATTAGTTGTGAAATAATGGTACACCAGGAAGATTTATACAATTTACCACTTATAAATATAAAACCCAACATCAATAACCTTGCCCATGTGCCATTGATGTCCCCTGCCAAACAAAGAAAAAAAAGCAAATCACTGCTCTTTTACTACGTTCATAACTCACAAAGCATTAAGTAAACAACAATATGAAATCACAATGAATCGGCGCTGCTACACCCGGGCGCGGTCTGGCAGCTTGATATCTGTATAATCATGAACTTGTGTGGGTAATGTCAAGAAAAACATTGTGATTTGAAAGTGGAGAAAGAGAAAGATTGTGAGAAAGATTAAGAAACCTTGGGAAGATAAGAATTCAGGTATGCAGACATTCTGGCAATCCGCTGCTCGTACACATCAATTTTGGGAGACGGCAACGCAGAGGAGTCGAAGGAGGTTTGAGGATTCCCTAAGACCATTTGCAATGGGGTATTGAATGGGGGTCAACAAGGGGAATTGCTGCAATGGGGTGTTGGACAACTTGTTGAAAAGGGGAGGGTGTTGGCCGGGTTCAACAAGCATTTGTGCAGAAGGTGGGCCAACAAAGAGGACACGCATCGGGCTCTCTGTGGCGCCGACTAGGCGCGTGCTCCACACGCGCGGTGCGGGCGAGTGTGGCCTGCGAGTGGCCGGTTATCTCATCCCATCCAACCAGATTGAACCACCTGGCAGCCGCTGGTTGGTTGATTTTTATTTTCTCACCCATTTTTTCTATCTACATTATATTTTTTAAAAAATAAATAAAAAAATATATACCAAAATTCAGCATTTTTTTCTCTATAAGTAGATGCAAATTTCATTAGATTTCGACACCAAAAAAAAATCACTCCTCTCTTTTGTGAAATGGATTCTATTTGGAATCTGTCAATTAAAAAACATTAATTAAGTGTGATTTTTTTAATTATAAATAATAATAATAATTATTATTATTGTTATTGTTATTATTATTATTATTTTACTAATCATAAAAATAAATGATATAAAATAAAATAAAAGTGGTGGGGTAGGATGATGAGTTGGGAGGGTGTTGAATTGTAAGTATTAAATAATCCATTGAAAGGTGTAAAAGTTGATAGGTTGTTGAATGATTAGGTGGATGGAGAGAGAAGATGAGGTGGAGTGATAAAGTAGGTGTTGAATGGTTTTTGTCTATTGAACCATTGTGGATTGTCTAAGCAGTGTTGATTGATTTCAAGCTACAAAAAATGATGAACCTACTATTACTTTTGCAAATAGCTTTGTAATTTAAGCTCTTAAACTATCAAGAAAATCCAATGGCAATGATGAACCTACTATTACTTCCTCTGTCCCAAAATAAATGTCAATTTTCTTTTAGATCAAGAAAAAAATGAACATTCATTTTTGGACAAAGGTAGTAACTGTATCATTGTAATTTGGATTGATATAATCTATGAACTGGAAGTGCAAGAGAAGTGAAAACTATTAGTTCCAAATTCGAAGGTACTACTTCTTTCCCAAAATGAATATCCAAAAATTGCTCTTGCAATTTCGGACATTCATTTTGAAACGGATAGAGTAGTAAATAGTAGATTTAGAACTGTAAGCAAATGCTTTCAAAAGGAGAAAAAAAAAAACAGATTGTACAGAAAACCATCGCAAAAGCAAAACAACACAGACCTTAATTGATTTTCAGCACACTTTTTTAGTGTACCATAAAACATTTTGTACAGAGTAGATGAGAAATGCAAGCTGCGATGGCTCTTTTTTAAATCAGTATTGGCATGCTACCCTCACTTTCTTATCTTCCCCACCCCCCTTGTGATTCCATATCCCGCTCGCCTTTTAAGATATACTCAGCCGCATGAGCCATGACCGCTTCCATATTTCCCTTTCTCGACCTCTCCCCTATATATATAAATTCACTTGAAGATATAAATAAGTAGATGCAGCAAGAGTCAATATAATTCATTATTAATTTTATGCAATCAAAGCTCGACCTTGATTGAAACAATTGAATTTGGAAAACTAATACTCAGTATGTTAGACTTGCAGTCAGTTTTATCATGGATACAGCAATAAGTAGAAACAGATAATTAAAGATATACAAACAGGACGAATTGGTGTCGCCGCAGACGTAAGCGAATTGGTGCCGGCTGCCCTATGGTGAAAATTTCCGACGTAACCGCACAACGATATTAGAGTTAGGAGGAGATGTGTTTTTGTCAGGAAACTAAAAAATCTCTTCAGTGTCATGCCCCAGCACATGTATTTAGCTTCAAGAATTTCACACATGTATTTAGCTTCAAGAATTTCACAAACCTCATGCCTTAATTCAATTGCAATCCCCAATTTACCTATCCCAAAAATCAACTAAAAAATCCCTTAGCTTAATTGACAATAAAACCTCACCTTTTGCAACTTTGTCTCCCCAAGAAGCTGCCAGTATGGAAGCCGTAAACGGCCTTTTGAACACAAACCCTAGAAAAATCAAAATTTGATATGGAAGAGAGAGAGAGAAAGAGAGAACGAAGCACTTAACCAAACAAAGGATTAGAAGTCGTGAGGAAGTGGAGTGAAACAAACACCTTCCAAGCACTTAACCAAACAAACATTTCTCAAAAAAATAGGATTGAATTGCAAAAGTTATACCTGAATGGGCTGTACAGCGACGAAATTGCCTTACTCCCCGCCGGAGCTTTCATCTGTCGTCGCAAGCCTAGGTGACGGGAACAACACCTCCCGCAGTTCCAGCATCAACGATTGAAAAGACTCGATTGCGGAAGAGGAGAGAAGGATAGAAACCGTCAAACGGGAGCCGTCCGATGATTTTTAGAAAATAAATCTTAGCCATTCAAATAAGAAAAAGAAAAATAAAAAATAATCGGAGCCATTAGATGAAGGTGGTTATGAGTCAATCTCAGCCGCTCTTTATGTATTTTAGGAAGTAGTTTTTTTCCTATGTGTTTTATAATATAGATGGCCATTTAACATAAAAACGGAACAGAGTTAGATTGAGGTACTTTGAATGAAAAAAGAAAAGAAAAAGTGAGGCACCTTTCTGCAACAAAGATGAAATTGTGTATCTAACCTAATGAAACCAACATTTTAGGTGTTTTCTTGAAATTTTCCATATTTAAAATTGATGGTAAGTGCTGCTAGACATGCGCGGTTCACGGCCTATGACGGTTCACGGTGTTGGTGCCCTAGGCACGTTTATTAAACGATGTAATTGTTATCAGTTATTCATATTAATAAAGAGATGTTTTGATTATTATTGTTTTTTATGTTTACTTATAATAATCTCCGTCCCTAGTACTTGTTAAGCACTAGTATAAAGCCTAAATGATCATAGGATGATCATGTTAGATTTATGGGTACTTGTTTGGAACAAGGTACTGGACATGACCCGCTCTATGAGATTTATGTCATGGTCAATGTCATATATAGATCTCATATTAGTTATGTTATTTGAATCTTTAGACACGAAGTTATTATAGTCTTCCACTTGATAAACATTATGTTTGACATATTCAAACGCTACCTTTAACCAGGAAGTTATAAACGGTATAATGGCATAATCGGATTCATGTAGGGAAGAATAATAAGCTAAGTTGGATTTGTCCCTCTTCGGAGAGATGTCAAGCTTGGGCCCCTCGTAGGAATGATGTTGATGAAATGTTCGGCCGAACTCAAATGAATTGATTGGATCAATGGCATTTGGATTATCAACATATTCGGAACCGAGAAAGCATTGAACAATACAAGTTGACTTGTTGACCATGACTTGTGTTCAATGACATCGTGGACAAAGGGATTATGACATGTTCTAAGAGAAATGCGAACTTGTATCTAGTTACACTATTTGGCTAGGTATGACGGTTTGCTAGAACCTAATCATATCTTATGGGTTCATGTTTGGACTCATTGCCAACTTAGTGTAATCCTAGAGGGTCACACACGAATAGAACGAATCCTAAAGGATTGAATTGAAATTATGGAAAAATGAGCTTTTCTGGTCTGGCACGACCGTGCCGATTATAAAGAACGACGCCAATAATCGGTAAAAGGAAAGAAAGCCTCGAACCAGTTGGCACGACCGTGCTAGTTATGACGCACGACCGTGCTAGGCACGACCGTGCCGATTATATAGCACGACCGTGCCAATAATCAGCAGAAAGATGGCAGGCGCGCACCAATTGGCACGACCGTGCCAATTATAAGGCACGACCGTGCCAATTATAGGGCACGACCGTGCCAGAGCTGTTTGGACAAAAAGTTTATTTCCTTAATTGGGTGACGGGATTTAGGAATCCTAGGTCCTTAAGGGTTAAGGACTAGGTCTTATATAAGCATCTTTTCACCAGCCATTAAGCTAATGAAACCTAGTAGTTTTGAGAGACAATATTCTTGATTAGAGATTTGGAATCAAAGATCAAGAAATTTATAATTCCATATAGTCATTATAATTGTGAAAGTGTGTTTCATAATTTGGGTCAAGCAACCAAGATCAAGTGTTCTTGATATTCGTTCGTGGTGTGGATACCGCTAGAGGGTGAAAGTTATCATGTTCAAAGTTCGTGTTCTTGCTCTGTTCGTGATCAAGCTTTCAAGCCTCCACCGAATTCAAGGTTGCAAAATCAAAGTCATCAAGGGTTAGTATTCTAGTATTCATTATGCATGTATTTGACTTAATCATATGAATGGATCTATTGCTTTGGGTTTCATGAAAAAATTTAAATGCTTAATTCCGCTGCGCATGTTACTACGAAACCCAACACACGGTTCGCTAAAAACTAAAATCATATATGAATCGTTAACTCACGGTTCACGGTACGGTTTAACGGTTCATCCGGTCCATCTTTCTTAAAAAAAAAAAAAGAAAAAAAAACAACATTTTGATAGCTTTTAAGATTTTTTTTTTAAAATTTTTTTTTTTAATTATTTTTTGATACATTTTAATTATTTTTTGATACATTATAAATATTTTACTTTATATAAATATTAAGGAAATTTTGAATTACATATTTTTAAAGGAATTAAGAGGTGTTAGTGGGATGAAAATATTTTGAAAAAAAAAAGGACGATACCCTTAAAATTGTATCAATATTAAGCAAATTTACATAGAGGGACACAACCAACCTTACCCTTTTATAAATAAGGGGGGACATGTTGGAGCCTTACCTCAAAAATTTCTAAAATATTTTGAATTTATACAGTATGTGTTAGAGAATTTAGGTTAGGGTAATTGATAATCCTGGATAATTGATCGAATTGTGATTAAATCACTTTCCGAATAAAGTATTTCGCCCCTTAATGCCTGGGTTACACGAAATCTTTATATGGGATAAGACAATAAAAAACAATCTGATTCTAGGCAAAGAAAACATATTAAAACTCAGAGAATTGTTAGGGTTTTTCGTGAATGAAATTGAGATCCAAAATCAGGTTATAAAGAGATTGCAGTCAAAGAGCAGAATCAGTTGCACTGTTTACAGTCATGACTATTGGCCCAACAGTCATAATATTTAACTGATCATGTCTCTTGGTTTTTGGCGGGTTTTGGTGGGGAAACTAGCGGGAGATTAATTGCAGTACCAAGGGGCGCTTCCCCTTGACCCCGCAAGGGGCGCTGCCCCCTTGACTCTGCTTCTTTATCGTGGTCGAAAACATATTGACTCAAAATGAGTGTGTACTCCACACTTTCTCTTACTCATATCCGAGCCTAATATGAGATCGCATTGGTCTCCAGTAAATCCAATTACATAAAATCGTTGATGACACTAAAATCACCAATAGTATGAACCGCCGGTTTTAGAAGCCAAACCGCCTATAAACCGTAAACCGCCGGTTCACGGTTCAATGGTTTTTCAACGGTTCAAAACCGCCGGTTCAAACGTGAACCGTGGGCATGTCTAAGTGTCTAAGTGCTGCAAAAAAAAAAAAAAAAAAAAAAAAAAAAAAAAAGAAGAAGAAGAAGAAAAGAAAAGAAAAGAAGATAAAAAATGTTGGTACGTGGAAACACTTCTACAACTGGGATTATTTTAAATGGCAACCCTTGCAAGGTGCCCATGCCAAAAGTTAAACGACAAGTTTAATAGTGAAACTAATATTTTCTTAATTACAAATTGGAACAATTTGGAATTAGTCTTCCGGGAAAACATTTATTAAAGACAAAAACTTGTGTGAGAACACTCCAACCCGTCTCATGGGTGAGACGGGTCATTTTTTTACCCATTACCCGACCCACAACCCTGCTCCAGGACCCATGGGGGGACCCTGCCACGTGGCAGCCCCTCATTGGCCCAATTTTTTTTTTTTTTTTTTTTTTTTTTTTGTTGGTTTTTTTTCGGTTTGTGAAAAGTAATAGTTACCATCTCTTAAAGTAATAGTTACCATCTCTTAAAGTAATAGTGTTATTCTAGTGTTATTCCTATGTTTTCTTCGTTTGCCAAAAATAATACTTATTATAACTAAAATGTAACAAACGTGTTATTTATATGTAATAGTATTTGTAAATAATTGTAATACATATGTATAGATATCTATTTGTTTTCAAACAATAAGTTACAATGGGGTCAAATTTATCATGATACATGTAAAAGTATTACATTATCTATAGAAATCTGTTACAATTTCGTCAATCAAAGTGTTACATTTACTTGTATAAACTTACTATTACATTCATATACATAAGTTATTACTTTTCAAATGGGTAAAAACGAGCTTTTTTTTTTTAAAACAAGTATTACGTTTACTTATGAACAATGTTACTTTAAGAGATGGTAACTATTATTTTTTGCTAAACCACTGAAAAGCCGAAAAAAAAATATAAAAACTCAAAAAAAACCAAAAAAAAAAAAAAAAAAAATTTTTTTTTTTTTTTTTCGGCCAATGGTGGATTGCCACGTGGCGGGTTCGGCCCATGGGTCATGGGGCGACCCGTCTCATACATGAGACGGATCCCCTTGTTCTCATGGGAGACCACCTCTTTATTAAAAGACTGATAATGGACTTTAAGCACCGCATGCTATCTGCTACTAGACGTATAAATCTAGATTTTTCCCTTTTGAAGGGTCAAAATTCTATTTCTGCGCAATTAATCTTGAGAGAAATCTTGCTTAATCTTTGTTTTTTCTTAGTTCGACGAGCATTTGCACTAGAAACTATTTGCTTCGGTACGTTATATATTGATATAATGTTTTGGGAATTGATGAACTGACAATACTCTTCAGGTTAGTATTCTCTGCATTAATTTTTTACCATAATTTTATGAATATCTAGATATTTTTATGCAATTCTAAAAAGTGTTATAGTTTGATTTTTTTTCCAAATAATTCTCTTTTAAATCATTATCTACCTAAATGACATTTGAGAAACTTTATATACCAAAATGACCATTTTTTCTGAAATCGGCATTAGCATTGCCGACTTTGGGATGAAGTCGGCACTACCAATGCCGACTTTAGGTCAACCCGGTTAAGGTTAAGAATAATTAGGGGTTAAGAAGGATTAGGAGGGAATATTTTGGGGCAGAGTGGGTTTTTTGTGTTGTACTGAAGTCGGTACTCACAATGCCGACTTTGACTAGGGTTTCTGTGAAGTCGGCATTGTGGATGCCGACTTTAGGTCTCCATAAAACACCCACAACTGGCTTCAGAAGTTTTCACTCGTTTCATATTCAAAACACAAACTTCTCTAATATCTGATTCTCATCTTTCATTTTTTTTTTCTCTCCATTTCAAGTTGAAAGCTCAAAAGTTGTATTTGGTGAATTTGATTCAAGGATCTAAGGTACATTTTAATCTTTGTTATATGTTTTTATTTGTATAATGTGAATGCAAACTAGAGTTATTAAACTATAATTCAGTAAAAAAAAAAAAGATGTGTTGTCCTTTAAACATTTAACATCCAACGCAAAACTCGTTAAATTTTTGATATTTCAGTTAAATTTTTGACATTTCAGTTAAATTTTTTACTGTTATTTTGTTAACATTTCTTACAATTTCCATGCATATATGATTTACAGTTTCTTAATGTATTACATTAACAATTTTTGACTGTTATTTTGTTAACATTTCTTACAATTTCAGTTAAATTTTTGACATTTCAGTTAAATTTCCATGCATATTTCAGTTAAATTTTTGACATTTCATATAAATTTTTGAAGATCAAGAAATTTTCTTAATGTAACAAATTTTAATGATGTTATTTGTTGCATTTTTTTATATATATTTTGACTGTTGAATTAATTTGTTTAGGGGAAAATATGAGTGGACTTCCACTTATTTTGATGTGCTACTGGGGAGGAGATGATGAACACCCGTTTGCAGATAGTAATCTTGAACAGGGGCCGAAATTTCCACTTAGGGCAAAAACTCGTTGGGGTTACGAAAAATTGATTAGGAAGTTATATAAGAAAATTGATATAGATCCAAGAGATGCTAAGTTGAAAGTTATTTGTAGATATCCTCATATGATGGGTAATGGGTTTGCAAGTTACATTCCGTTTGAAGTCGAGAATGATATGTGTATGAAAGTCATGTTTGATGTTTCTGCTCAATTAGGTGGGGTAGGTAGCTTGCAGTTGTATATTATCATGGATTTTTTAGTTTTTGATAATAATATTAACTACCTTGAGAGATATACTGGTGGCTTTGAAACACATGGGGAAGTGGAACCGGAAGTGGAACCGGAAGTGGAAGCAGAAGTGGAAGGGGAAGGGGAAGAGGTAGAGGAACGTGAAAATGATGATGACTCAGATTATGAAGGTCATATCCTTGCAATAAGTTCTGATGTTGATTCTGGATATGAAGATTGTTCGAGTCCAACTGATAGCGAGAATGAGGGTGATGATGGGGAAGGTGGTGATGTAGGAGCACACATGGTTACTTTTCAAGGTGAACCGCATAATCAAATGTATGGGAGAGCAGACTATCCATTTTACCGTGATATTGGTGAAAGGTCAGAGAATTATGATAATAGTGAATACAAGTTTGCAGAATGGAATGCGGAGAGTGATGGAATCGCCAAAGGAATTCGTTTCGCAGAGAAGATTGATGTGCAGTACCAAATAAAGAAGTACCATATTATGAAGAATTTGAGGTTCAAGGTGAGAAAGAGCACACCGCAAAAGTGGGCTATTGAGTGTTTGGTGAAAGATTTCCCCTGCAATTTCTATGTGAATGTGAGTCTGAAGAAGGGTGGGTACTGGGAAGTAACTAAGTACAAGGGTCCACATTCTTGCTTGGCTTCAGATGTTAGCGGCGTTCATCCTAATTTAGATGCTAAGTTTATAGGACGAGAAGTTTTCGATCTTGTCAAGGCTGATCCAGAGTACAAGATTAAGCTTATCATGATAAATATAAAATCAAAGTACGGTAAGGATGTTTCATATCGGAAGGCATGGCGTGGTGTGGTAAACAAAAAGCCATCGCTCAAGCATATGGGGATTGGGACGAATCTTATAGAAAGTTGCCACGTTTGTTAGCAGCTATTCAAAAGTGGAACCCTTCAACCATTGTGCAGTTTTCTAACCGTCCTGACGCTGGTCCTCCAGGTTCTTTTGACCGGGTGTTCTGGGCATTTGGCCCTTGTTTGGAAGCATTCTCTCATTGCCGTCCTGTCATTTCTGTTGATGGCACATTCTTGCATGGAAGATATAAAGGGGTAATACTTATTGCTATGGGTGTTGATGCGAGTGATAGTTTACTTCCACTTGCTTTTGCTCTTGTTGAAAAAGAGGACCATGAAAACTGGTCTTGGTTCTTACATCTTGTTTGCCGACATGTTATTAGGGGTCGTGAAGTTTGTTTGATATCTGATCGCCATAATGGGATCCTTGCCACTGTGGGAGAAAACGGATGGCCACGAGATGTTGTGCACAGGTGGTGCATGTTGCATTTACGAGCTAATTTCCTTTATGCTCATAAGGGTGTTGGCTTAAAAGATCTTTTTTGGCGTGCTGTTAGCGCCACCCAGGAACGGAAGATGAAAAATTACTTGGCTCAGATTCGTATCATCAATCGCGAGGCAGTTAAATGGTTTGAGCACGTCTACGAACCCGATTTCGTCTCGGTGGCACCCCTTGAACACGATCTGCTGGTGGTGGAGGAGGTTTGAGGGCATCCAGTCGTTTCTGCTGTCTAATAGATGATAAGGATTGTCTGATGACACCACGGGTAACATATAGGTTTTGTGAGCGTATGCCGTATCCCTCTACCTCAGATATGGCATTCTCGTTGGATATGTATGCACGCTGAAGGTTTTGAATCTGTTGAAAATAACAAAAAAGGAATAAATTATAACGATAAGATAAATTGTGAACAAATAAAAATGAACTAAAGTAAATATGTACTATTTAGCTTACCAAACCCTCATAACGACTAGCATGCGCCCTGTACCCCTCATCCTCTATAGCATTCGGATTCTGGATCAATAACCGTGTAATCCTATGGTACCATAACATATAGTAATGCGTGTAATCTACATCCTCGGTACCATATTGCCCAGCCACCACCAAATTAGCCCGTTGATTCCACATTCCGATGGGAACTATGTGGAATTCAGGCCAATTAACCTCTGACCGACCTCGTCGATCTAGTCCATGCAGGTAATCACTCGTGTCATGTGGGTCAGGGATATTCTGTAACATCCCGAACTGCCTCGTTACTCGATCGGGAAGGTGCCACTCAACCCTATCAAAGCAAATGAGGGGCACCTTCGCTCTCCATATAGCCTGTCCCTGGAAGCAATATGGTGGACCCTGGACATTTAAGTACGGCTGCCACTCAACCTGATCATCATTCAAATACGCCAGCTGATCCCGGTATCCACGCAAGTTGTGGACGGTAAGATGCGTATATGATAAAGGACATTGCCACCTACATATGGAGCAATTTGACATACAAATTAATGTGTAATAATAAAAATTAAGTACATAGAATATTATGTGGACTTAAATTTAATTTATTTTAGAATACCTGCAACCATATGGGGATAATGCATCCTAAAGAATGACATCTCCACGTGTCCTTACGGGTTTTAAACACAACAACCGTTCCCAAGCCCAAAGCTAAAAAAAAATAACATAAAGAAAAAAAATTGTGTCACGTACAAAACATATTTTCTTCACTACAATAATATAAGAAAATATAATTGACATACCTGTACAATTGTTAAGAATCCAGCACAACTTTTCGCATCGGGCTTTGTCGCTACACACAAGTCCCGATATAAAAAGGCTAACATTGCACTACCCCAACTGTAGTTCCCGATCGTGTCAACGTCCCTAAGCAGTGGGAGGTACATGAGTTTCACTAAGACATTACTCGTATCCGGCATTAAATGTGACCCTATGCATACCAAAATATATGCCCGAGTATACTGGTTAACCAATTCGGGCGGGGCATTTGCAGGAAGCTCATCCCACTGAGTCAGTTCGTCTATAATTCATTTAATAGACAATCTACCACCCTTCAATACGCCATCATGTGGTTCAATCCCTAGTAATTCGTGGCATAATTGAACCCATTCCAATTTTTGCATATGGGTTTGGGAACTAATCACAGGATCCCCGTCTATAGGAAGGCCACATAAAATTCCAACATCCTGAAGGGTGATGGTCATCTCCCCAACTGGCAAATGAAATGTGTGCGTCTCTGGACGCCATCTCTCAACCAAAGCCTCTAACAAATGCCAATCATATTTGAAAAAACCTAGTTTATAAACACCGTAAAACCCAACATCTAAAAGTTTACTCTGAATCCTAACATCCAAGTTTTTAGGAGGTTCCGGACCGCGCCTAAATCTAATATTCTCAACTTCTTGTTGAGCCCAAATATAACGGGACCGGTGTTTATCTTGCCATTTTAATACGGAGTCGTCTAACGGCCCGGGATCAACAAATGCTTGGTTATCATGATATTGGTCCATCTGAAACAAACAACAAAACTATTAAACTAAAATTCGTTTAAAAAAGAGGCTGGTCCGTTAAATATTTAACTGAAAAAGGGCTCTTTTCTGACAGTTTAGTTAACTTTTTGACAGAAAATGGGATTTTTGATAAAAAGAGGGGCTGTTTGTTAAATATTTAACAGAAAAACGCAAAACCTGTTAAATTTCGGACAGTTTAGTTAAGTTTCTAACGGAAAGTAGGCATTTTTGTTAACTTTCCAACGAAATTCGGATGATAATGTGAAGTTCATCAACTTTTAATAAATAGATTATTGTTAAATTAATATAAAATCACATAAGCAAATTAACATGTATTATCAGTTAATATTCTAACAGAAAATGGCCATTTTTGTTAACTTTCTAACGAAATTCAGTCGATAATGTGAATTTTCATCAACTTTTAATAAATAGCTTTTTGTTAAATTAATTCAAAATCACATAAGCAAATTAACATGTATATTATAAACTCAACAAATTAACATATTCTAATTTCATCGAAAAAGATAATTAAAATACAAATTATATAAAAGAAAATCACTAAATATGATAGCACTAACCTTATAATGTGGAAATTGTGACAAGATTCCCAACACAAATTAGTTTTCTGACCAAAGGGACACTGAGATGCAGAGAAGACAGTGATGGAACGAAGGTTGAAGGTTGATGGGGGAATGGGAGGTAGGGTTTGAGGGGGAAGGAGGCTGCCGATATATGAAGAATTGTCTGGAGGTGAAGTCGGAATTGGGAGTGCCGACTTCACCAGAAACGGCATTCCCATTGCCGACTTCTGCCCAAATTCCAGACTCCCAAAATATTCCCGCTTTGACCCACTTTGACCCACTTTAACCCTAATCCGGAATTTTTGCTTAACCTAAAGTCGGCATTGGTAGTGCCGACTTCATCCCAAAGTCGGCAATGCCAATGCCGATTTCAGAAAAAATGGTCATTTTGGTATATAAAGTTTCTCAAATGTCATTTAGGTAGATAATGATTTAAAAGAGAATTATTTGGAAAAAAAATCGTTATAGTTTCATCATTAGAATCACTATCAATTTTTTTTTTGAATTGTATAGATATATTTTAAATATTCATAAAATTATAGTTAAAGATTGACTCAATTAATTAAAAAAAAAAAAATCAAATTGTCTTATATTGTCATGGGACAGAGGTTCTATCTGTTTTTTTTCTTACATGTTTCATTATGTTTAACAGCGGAAGCAAGGGATATCGTCCAGTTTTATAGGAGTTTGCATATTTAAAGCATAAAAGGTGTGTAGTCATTGCCATCCTTTAAATTGCTAATTACTTTATCAACTCATAGAGAAAAAACTCTTTAAATTAATACTTGATAAAGTAATAAACTTTTTAAAATAATTAATTTGCTCGGTCTCGACTTGGACAAGTTGAAAAAAATTACAAAAATTGATAAAATAATAAGATTAATAATTTTCAGGAGACCCTTTTATAGTGTTAGGTCCCACGAAAATCATAAATTAATAATCCTTCAAAATAAAATATTATTACATTTTAGTGAAAATATGCAACAAAATTTAGATGAGAAGCCATTGTATAAGATATGGTTGAGTATTGTAATGTCTTTATGTCGTTTATATGCCGGATTTTTTTTAAGAATACATTGAATATAGCTATTTTTCTTGTATTCAATGAAATCAAAGTTGTCATCAACTTCCAATGCCTTTCAACTTATTATGTACAGTGACTTTAGTTTATATATGAATATCTAAAATTCGTCGAATCGGCTAAAAACTCTTTAAATTAATAATATCAATTTATCGACAAAATAATAACTCTATAAATTAGTAAATTTTACTGGTTTTAACATTATTAATTTATAAAAATTTTACTTTATTTGAATTCACCTTCAAAAATTAGCTTTAAATTTATTTTTTATATTTAATAATGGTAATTAAAAAAATCACGGGGCGCAAAAATTAAGGTGGAGTATCTTAGTTAGAAAGTATAATTAATAGGGTAGAGTGTTTGTGAGTGTGGAGTGTGAGGCACTCCTCTTTCCTTAAATGAATGTCTGAATTTTATTTAAAAAAAAAATCAGAAAATACCTATAATTATACAATTTAGCGGCAAATATTCGTATATAACCATGTAATCCTCTTTCCAAACATTTAGTTTTGCATCTATAAAGAGGCTGGATAAAAACATTTGGTAAGAAAAATTCTGGGGACAGTTTTTTTTCAAAAAAGTCATTCATTTGGGACAAAAATTCTTCAAGATGGACATTCATTTAAGGACAGAGGGAGTAGTAGTTTTGAGTGGAGTAGGAAATAGTGAGTGTGTTGTTAATAAATTACTCCATCTGTAACAGTTTAATGCTTTTAGTTTGATTTTACAAGAGGATTATGAAAAATTCAATGTTGTGAGTATGAAAAGTAAAGTAGGAGAGAGAAAGTGAGTTGATAGTTTTTGTTATGGGAATAACAAGTGAGTCTCATTGTCCATTTTAATTGATAAAGCAAATAAAAACCTTCATTTGAAACCGACCAAAAAGAAAAGTAAGAACCTTAAATTGGGACGGAGGAAGTAGTAGTTATGTACAAAAATACAGTGTACTCACTCCGACCCATAGCAAAGTACCCAGTACGATTATTTTTTTGTCAATAAAAGTTAACGTTGACTAAATATTAAAGTCAATCCAGTCATACTAATAAAAATCTAAATTTTTTAATTGATAACTCAAATAGTAATTTATTGATAGCAATTACAATTTCATTAGGAATATTATATTGACAGTAATGTTTGGTAAAAGTTAACTGGAGGAAGGATTTTTGTTTTTCAAAAACATTTTTCATACTTCAAGGGCGTTCAAGATTTTTTCGGAATAGGACCAGACCAATAGAACGGGGCTAAACCAATCAAAACTGGACTGGACCATTACATGTGGTTTGATTTTGGTTCCAAAATTTTCTAGAACCAGTAGATTAGTCTGGTTCGATTTTAAAGAAAATACGGTTAGAACCGGACCAGACCAACACACACACACACACACACACATATATATGAATGTGCTCAAATAAAAAACAAATAAAATAAGAACCATATGAACCATTTACAACCGTCAAATTAGAATGGAGTGAGTGACTCAAATCAGAGAACCGTTACAAAGGTAGCGGTGGCATTTTTGCAATTTCTGTGAACTGTGAAGTTAGAATGTCATTTGACCATCATTATTCAGCACCTGCCACGTTATCATCTAAATTTCCCTCAAATTTCAAAATTAAATATGTCAATATCTATAAGTTGACAAAATAAAAATGAAATTCAATTGCAACGTTTAAAACACACTTGAATTCAGTAAGTGCAATATTCAAAATACACTTGGATTCAGTAGATAAGAATCTACTGAATCCAACTGCAATGTTTGAAATACACATAGATTTAGTACATAAGTGTCTACTGAATCCAAGTTATATACTGAATCTAAATGCAAGGTTCAAAAAACACACTGATTCAGAAAATAAATATCTACTGAATACAAGTTCAATGTTCAAAATACACATGGATTCAGTAGATAAACATCTACTGAAATCCAAGTTATATATTGACTCTAAATGCAATGTTCAAAATAAACTTGAATTCAGTGGATAAGTAACTACTAAATCCAAGTTAAAAAAAAAAAAAAAACAAATAAACAAAATACATTTGGATTCAGTAGATAAGTAGCTAGTGAACTCAAGTGCAATGTTCAAAATACACATGAATTCAGTAGATAAATATCTACTGAATCTAAGTTATCTATTCAATCCAAGTGCAATATTCAAAATACACTTAGATTATGTATATAATTAGCTACTGATAATCTAATCTGAGCCATCTATTATTTCTTAATCTAACGGTGTGTTTTATTGTTATAGTTCTTATACTATTTAGGTTCTTATTCGAGTAGGACTACATATATATATATATATATATATATATAGGTAGGTAGGTGCTCAAATGAAAACCGTGAGAACTTGGATACATTAGATAAGAACCTAATGTATCCAAGTAATGTATCCAATGTATCAAAGTGAACCATTGGATACATTAGTTTTTACCTAATGTATGTCGAGACCGGGACGGAGCAAAAGAAGACCCGACCGGACCATCAAGAGATCCGGCTGGACCAACCAAAGAACCCTACCGGACCTTGGAATATTCATGCGTGAAGTGAAGTTGGTGCCTGGCTTGGATTGGTCTCCTTTTGTGAAAGGGAGTCAAAATGACGTGAGGTCTTTAAATGTAATTGTACTCCTTCCTTCCGTCTCAAGGACTCCGGGTAAATAAGGTTTTGATCAGGATTAGGTTTTGGTATCCCTATAAATATATTGTGATCAGGCGGTCTCCTGTGAGACCGTCTCACGCTGTGCGACGGCTCACAGGCGCCGACCCTTTTTTTTTTTTTCTGCCGATTTTTTCCCCACCCCACCCCATTTCCTCTCAACTAAAGTAACACTTGTTATAACAAAATGTAACACTTTTTTCTCATATGTAACACTTTTTTTTCTTTCAAAAATTTACCACAATTTTTCTGAATTAAATTAAAGATAACATAAGATTGATAACTAAACTAATGTAACATTTTATAATAAATGAATGTAATCTTTTTTTTCTCAATTGTAACACTTTTCTAGGGTTTTTTACATTCAATTGAAATGCAAAAACGATTATATACATGATTTTTTACTCTTTTTTAAAAAAAAAATAATGTAACATTTAACCTATAAAACTGTTACATTCATCTATATAACATATTACAATCATATATGCACTGTGTTACTTTCAATTGTTATTTTTTCTAACCACAAAAACTATTTATATTATTTTGCGAAATTGCTATTACATCTTACAAATAAACTGTTATTTTTTTAAGACTAAACTGTTACTTTATTCATAAGAAAGTGTTACATCTCAGGAGACGAACAACCCAATTTTTTTTATGTTAAAAAGCATTTTTTTTTAAATCAAACCATATCATGACATATGTAGTTTTGTTCGTCTCATTGAGACGAACACAAAGGTATTTTTAAATATATTTTTTTACTTCAAAATCTCAAGATATAGCATTTTAAAATTTTTGAAGGTTTTTTTTTTTTTTTTTTACAACAGCTGGCTTTTGAGAAAAGGGGAGGGGGGTGGCGGCCGTCTCACGCGCCCGTCTCACGGCGTGAGACGGTCGCATATAAGTTTTCGTCTATTGTGATAGCCACCATAATATTTGGTACACTAAAAGAAAAATAGCAAGAGAGAATCTGTGAGTCACAAAGAGAGCCAAGTGGTGCTAGCCCTTGGGGGTGCCCTTAGGGGCATTCCATGGATGGGTTGAAGCATGTATAGGGTGAGATGTGTGATGGGAGTGTTTACATGGAGAGGTTATGTAGCGCCCATCCTTATTATCGTTAAATATTTGACATACTTGTTAAATACCTGAACTTGCATATTATGTGTTAGTTTTACTTGGGTTAAAGTTTTAACTGCTTTAGAATGTTAAGGTGGTTAAATGTTTAGTTTTGACTTTAGGGTCATTTGGGAAATTTTGACTTCAGGGGTCTTTTTGTTAAAAGTGAAACTTGAGGGGCCTAAGTGCAATTCTTTGAAAGTTTTAAGTATATCATGTTTGTTGTTGCTTTACTGAGAAAGCATTCTCAAAGTTCTTACGAAGACTCCCTCTGTTTCATAACCTAGGGTTAAAAGTTTTCCCTATTCTCGACTCCTCGAGTTTAATTATCCCTCCGTTCTTGATTCCGATCCCGGATTAATATTCGTGGCGTTGAATAGAGCGTTCCAGGCCGAACAGAAATAAGTTTGGGTCAACTTGAATTTTGACTAAGTAAGTTATTAGCTCCCCCTTACTTGTAATAACATGCATAAATGTTATTCTCGATACTTGTGATTGTTAATTTTGTGTTTGGGGCGATTTTTGTGGTACTTGTAATTATGGGACAAAGGGAGTAAAACCCTACTGTGAAAAATAGTGAAAGAAAATGAAAGTATAGGTTTTGAACTTGTTAAAGCATTTTGGGAGTGTTAAAAATGTTAGTAAAAGTTACTCCTACGCTTGGGACGGAGAATTCTAAGTCTGGGAAGAAATTTGGGTTTTGCTGAATTTGGCCTTGGGCGACCGCCCATGGGGCTTTGGGCGACCGCCCACTAAGGCAGGGAGTTTGGTTCTGGAATTGTGATCTTGGGCGACCGCCCAGGATGGGGGTGGGCGACCGCCCAAAACCCCTGTTGCACAATAGTTGTTCAAACCAAATGGAGATGAAACCTTACCTCTCCTAAGGCATATAGCCTTAGTATAAGATGTCCTAGCAAGTATAATTGTACCTTTTGAGGGCATTAGAACTTAGTCTTGAACATTAATACTTATAAAACTCAAGTGAGAACATAAGTATAAGAGTAGTATCTCTTCTTTATGTCTTGAAGTGCTATGAACAAGCACTAATGTGTTATACTTGTTGTGAATCCAATGATTGTGCACCTTAGGGGCATTAGAACAAGGTCTTAGACTTGAACCTCCTAAGAATAGGATTGGGATTTTGTAAGAGTAAATGTATAACTCTTATACATGCTTGAATGTCCAAAGATTGGAATTATAACTTGAAGTATAAGACATTTAAAATCTTGTACGTGACTTGAACATCCATAGAAATGGATTAAGACTTGAATATAAGATAATAAAATCTTGTACTTGACTTGACACCAATACATATGTATGGTAGTGAACTTGAAAGTGCTATAAGTAAGCACTAACTTGTATGAGACAAATTCTTGTTGTGTACGTGCAAATATTGCATATAGTTGCTTGATAACAAGGTGACTTCTTGATTAGTTGAAGCATGTTCCTTGTTGAGCTAGTCCACTACTTTTGGATTAGTTTCTCTCCCGTAGTTCAAGTAAATATCTACTTGTACATTCTTGTGTGAGTCCAGCTGGTTCTCCTTGCTTGTTCGAAAATATATAGGTTCACGCTTGTCGCGAGAGCTGGGGCTTAAGTGACAATCGGGTCCCTATGTATTTCCGCGTGACCCCTTACTACCGGCCATAGTAAGGGCATAGCTTCCTTAGTTGGAGCAATAAGCCTGACTTAAGTGAATGCTAAACTCTTGTCTTGATCACCTCGTGAATATTCATGAGTCGTGATATTGGGAATGACACTGGTTACCGGGTCTTCTGATATACTGAATAGTCAGTTCCTGTTATTGATCGTGATGTCAAAGTAATACAAGCTTCGACAACAATGGTATTCTTGGGAGGAATAAGGAAGGAAGCAATATCCTTATAACTTGCTTGGTTAGCTTTATGTGCTATTTGATGAGTGGATTATCCTCTCATATACTTGTTACTTGATGATACTTGAGATATGCTTATTTAAGTACCTATTTGAATTGCATGATAACATGTCATGTAGTTGCATCTAATAGCTTACTGAGATTTATCTCACCCCTTTATTTGTTCCCCCCCCCCAGGAAGGAAGGATAGTGCGCAGTGAGGCTCGACATAGTTGGGAGCTTGCTTCGCAGGTCGGGATTATTTTGGAGCTTGTGTCCATTTTTCACTTGGTGAGGACGATGTATTGGGTTGTATAACTCCTTATTTTGGGGTAGACAGTCTTGTTTAGTTCTGATTGTCACTAGACATCTTGTATAATACTCTTAATGCCAGCTTATGTGCTAGGCATGTTTCCGCTGTGTATGTATTAAGTTTGGTTTTAAATTTTCTTGTCTAGAACTCGTGTTGTGAGCTAGTACAGCTCCTTACTCTAGAATATAAATATCATGTCAATTTGTTAAACAAATGTCATTAAGTTTCTTGTTAAGTTTCTTGTTCCTCGTTAGGCACTCCCATCCAGGTTCGAGGTTCTATTAGGGGATCCCGGGACCTGGGGGCGTGTCAGGTTGGTATCAGAGCTTCCCTGGTTTAGCTACCCTGTTTAGCTACCTTGGTTTGCTCTAAGTCTGGATAGGGTCTATGGCCTAGGTATGGGTGAGTCTTGGGGTGTTATTAATAACGCTGAGTGTTTACCTACAGGTACAATGAGTTCTGAAGGTACAAGTGGTAGTAATCAGCTGAGATCTATAACTCCGCAAGAAGAAATGGTTGATAATGTTGACTGGGATTATCCTAATCGCCTTACAAGGTTCTTGAAGCTGAAACCTCGCAGTTTTGACGGGGAATTTGATGCTAAAAAGGCAGAGGAGTGGATTGAAAGCATTGAGAAGATCTTTACAGCCTTGAGATGTGCAGGTGGTGATAAGGTAACTTTTGCAACCTTTAAACTTGAGAAAGCCGCTGAACATTGGTGGCAAGTGTTGAGTAAAAGTTGGGAACTGGAAGGTGTACCACAGACATGGGAGAATTTTCTTAAAGCTTTTAAGTCACAGTTTATTCCAACAGTGGTCCAAGACAGAAAGGAAATGGAATTTCTTAATCTGGAGCAGGGAAGTCTGACCGTGGGGCAATACTCAACCAAGTTCACAGAATTGGCAAGGTATTGTGATCACTTAGTTCCAAATGAAGCTAAGAAGGCACAGAGGTTTGTTAAAGGGTTAAGGACTGAGTATAGGAAGCAACTTCTTTCTTTACAACTCACTAGCTATCAGCAAGCAGTGGAGAAGGCTTATACTATTGAAAATGATATCGAAGAACACAAGGTGAAGTTGGGAACAACCATGACTGGTCGTATACCGGAGAAAACTCAGGGATCTGGTTCTAAAGGTGGTAAATCTGGCCGCCAAGATCGTCGATTCCGACAGCCAACTGAAAGTAAAGGTAGTGTATCAACTGGTTCGAGGACAACAGTCCAAGGTTCCAGGAGAGTATGTGGCTTTTGTTCGAAAGAAGGTCATTCTGAAGACAAGTGTTGGCTAAAGCAAGGAAAGTGTTTATTGTGTGGTGAAGTGGGGCATTTTGCTAGAAATTGTCCTAAAAATAGAGGAAATCAAGCTGGGGTTACAAGTCAGCAGGCTTCAGGTTCCAAGAGAGATAGTGGGGGTCGACCAAAAGTTCAGGGTCGAGTGTTTGCTTTAGATCAGCAGGGTGTAGCTGAGTCTTCTGCAGTCATAGGAGGTATTATATTACTTTCTAGTACGAGAGCGCGAGTCTTGATAGATCCAGGCTCATCTCATTCTTATGTGGCATCTCATTTTGTGTCGCATTTGCATGTTCTTCCTGATTCTATGCCTTATGTGCTAGAAGTATCTTCCCCTATGGGAGATTGCATGTTTACTTCTGAGGTTTACAAGAAATGTGAGGTCCTTGTGGGTGATCATGCCCTTCTTGCTGACCTAGTCGTGTTACCTATAAGGGACTTTGACGTGATTCTTGGCATGGATTGGCTATATGTGCATCATGCATCTGTTGATTGTTATAGAAAAGTAGTAACTTTTTCTATTCCTGGTTTGCCTGATTTTACCTTTGAAGGTGATAGGCCTTTATGTGCTATAAATGTTATTTCTGCTTTAAAAGCTAGAAAACTTTTATCTCGTGGTTGTGCCGGGTATCTCGCATGTGTGCTTGACCAGAGTTTATCTGTTCCCAAGATGGAGGATATTCCTGTTGTGTCTGAATTTTCAGATGTGTTCTCTTCTGAGTATAGCATGCCACCTGATCGAGAGCTTGAGTTCTGTATTGAGTTATTACCAGGTACAGCACCAATCTCTAAAGCACCTTATAGAATGGCTCCAGCTGAGTTAAGAGAGTTGAAAACACAGCTTGAGGAATTGCTTGAAAGGGGTTTCATCAGACCTAGTGTATCACCGTGGGGTGCACCAGTGCTGTTTGTCAGAAAGAAAGATGGGACTCTGCGATTGTGTATTGATTACAGAGATCTTAATCAGGTAACTATCAAGAACAAATATCCGTTACCACATATTGATGACTTGTTTGATCAACTTCAGGGTTCAGTAGTGTATTCGAAGCTTGACTTGAGAAGTGGTTATCATCAGTTGAAAATCAGATCTGAGGATATACCAAAGACAGCTTTCCGTACCAGATATGGGCATTATGAATTTATTGTTATGCCATTCGGTTTGACAAATGCTCCAGCTGTGTTTATGGATTTGATGAACCGTATATTCAAGCCATATCTTGATTGTTTTGTGGTGGTATTCATTGATGATATTCTTGTGTATTCTAAGTCACGGGCTGAGCATGAACAACATCTCAGAGTGGTATTACAAGTTCTTCGTGAGAAACAATTATTTGCAAAATTCAGCAAATGTGCTTTCTGGTTAGAAGAGGTTTCATTCTTGGGGCATGTTGTGTCTGCTACTGGTATTGCAGTAGATCCTTCCAAAGTTGAAGCAGTTGTAAACTGGAAGAGGCCAACTACAGTAACTGAAATCCGTAGTTTCTTGGGCTTGGCTAGTTATTATCGAAGGTTCATTGAGGGATTCTCCAAGATTGCTACTCCATTGACTAATATGACTCGAAAAGATATTTCTTTTGAGTGGAATGACAAATGTGAAGCAAGTTTTCAGGAGTTAAAAAGGCGTTTGACTACAGCTCCAGTCTTGGCTTTGCCTAATGGTTCTGAGCATTTCATGGTTTATACTGATGCTTCTAAAGAAGGATTGGGTTGTGTTCTAATGCAAGATGGCAAGGTAATAGCTTATGCTTCTCGAAAATTATCTCCTTATGAAAAGAATTATCCTACTCATGATTTAGAGTTGGCTGCGATTATTTTTGCTTTGCATAAATGGAGGCATTACTTGTATGGAACCAAATTTGAAGTCTTTACTGATCATAAAAGCTTGAAGTACTTGTTTTCTCAAAAAGAACTTAACATGAGACAACGTAGATGGATGAAGAAATTGAAGATCATGATTGTGCTATTCTTTATCATCCAGGAAAAGCAAATGTTGTGGCAGATGCACTGAGCAGAAAGACTTATATTTCTTGCTTGATGATTCGTGAATGGAAGATGTTTGAAGACTTGTGTGATTGGAATCCTTGTGAATCAAATCATGGAGTTATTTTTGCTAATATAAAGGCTACTTCAGATTTACTCCAACAGATCAAAGAAGCACAGGTAATTGATTCTGAATTGCAGAAAATCATTAGTGGAATGAATGAAGGAAAGCAACCAGATTTTTCTTTTAATAGTGATGGAATTCTTACCTTCCGAGGTCGAGTTTGTATTCCAGTTGATCCTAAGATAAAGAAGAAAGTTCTTGAAGAGGCTCACAAAGCCAAGTATACTATTCATCCTGGAAGCACTAAAATGTACCAAGACTTGAAGAAACATTTCTGGTGGAACAATATGAAAAGAGACATTGCTGAGTATGTATCCAAATGTTTGACTTGTCAACAAGTAAAGGTGGAACATCAACGTCCAGCAGGTTTGTTGCAACCATTGGAAATTCCAGAATGGAAATGGGAGCATATTACTATGGATTTTGTGACTGGTTTGCCACGTACCAGACGAGGCCATGATGCTGTTTGGGTTATTGTGGACAGATTGACTAAATCAGCTCACTTCTTATCTGTTTTTATGGGATATTCATTGTCTCAGTTGGCATCTTTATATGTTCAGGAGATAGTCCGACTGCATGGGGTTCCTGTAAGTATTGTATCTGACAGAGATCCTCGTTTTACTTCTCGATTCTGGCAGGCTCTTCAGGGTGCCATGGGTACTAAATTGAATTTCAGTACTGCTTTTCATCCTCAATCTGATGGGCAATCTGAGAGACTTATACAGATTCTTGAGGATATGTTACGTGCTTGTGTTATTGATTTCAAAGGCAGTTGGGATACTCATCTTCCTTTGGCTGAGTTTGCTTATAATAACAGTTATCAGTCTAGCATTGAAATGGCTCCATATGAGGCTCTTTATGGCAGAAAATGTCGATCTCCTATATGCTGGGATGAAGTGGGAGAAGCTAGACTCTTGGGTCCTGAAATGGTTCAACAATCAGTGGAAAGTGTGAAACTCATTCGAGATAGATTGCGCACAGCTCAGAGTAGACAAAAGAGTTATGCAGATCATCGTAGAAGGGATCTTGAATTCCAGGTAGGTGACTTTGTATTCTTGAAGGTCTCTCCTCGTAGAGGTATAAAGAGATTTGGGAAGAAAGGAAAGTTATCTCCTCGTTATATCGGTCCATTTGAGATTCTTGAAAGAGTTGGGAAGTTGGCTTATAAAGTGGCTTTACCTCCTTCTTTATCGGGTATTCATGATGTATTCCATGTATCTATGCTTCGCAAGTATATGGCAGATGAATCACATGTTCTTGAGTATGAGGCTATTCCATTTCAGCCTGATTTGTCTTATGAGGAACAACCTGTTGAAATTCTTGACTGGAAAGAGCAAGTATTGCGTACCAAAAGGATTCCTATTGTGAAGGTCCTTTGGAAGAATCATGAAATTGAAGAGGCTACTTGGGAAACCGAGAAAGAGATGCGAGATAAATACCCGAGCCTATTTGAAAACTTTGGTAAGTAAAATTCGTGGGCGAATTTTCTTTAAGGTGGGGAGGATGTAGCGCCCATCCTTATTATCGTTAAATATTTGACATACTTGTTAAATACCTGAACTTGCATATTATGTGTTAGTTTTACTTGGGTTAAAGTTTTAACTGCTTTAGAATGTTAAGGTGGTTAAATGTTTAGTTTTGACTTTAGGGTCATTTGGGAAATTTTGACTTCAGGGGTCTTTTTGTTAAAAGTGAAACTTGAGGGGCCTAAGTGCAATTCTTTGAAAGTTTTAAGTATATCATGTTTGTTGTTGCTTTACTGAGAAAGCATTCTCAAAGTTCTTACGAAGACTCCCTCTGTTTCATAACCTAGGGTTAAAAGTTTTCCCTATTCTCGACTCCTCGAGTTTAATTATCCCTCCGTTCTTGATTCCGATCCCGGATTAATATTCGTGGCGTTGAATAGAGCGTTCCAGGCCGAACAGAAATAAGTTTGGGTCAACTTGAATTTTGACTAAGTAAGTTATTAGCTCCCCCTTACTTGTAATAACATGCATAAATGTTATTCTCGATACTTGTGATTGTTAATTTTGTGTTTGGGGCGATTTTTGTGGTACTTGTAATTATGGGACAAAGGGAGTAAAACCCTACTGTGAAAAATAGTGAAAGAAAATGAAAGTATAGGTTTTGAACTTGTTAAAGCATTTTGGGAGTGTTAAAAATGTTAGTAAAAGTTACTCCTACGCTTGGGACGGAGAATTCTAAGTCTGGGAAGAAATTTGGGTTTTGTTGAATTTGGCCTTGGGCGACCGCCCATGGGGCTTTGGGCGACCGCCCACTAAGGCAGGGAGTTTGGTTCTGGAATTGTGATCTTGGGCGACCGCCCAGGATGGGGGTGGGCGACCGCCCAAAACCCCTGTTGCACAATAGTTGTTCAAACCAAATGGAGATGAAACCTTACCTCTCCTAAGGCATATAGCCTTAGTATAAGATGTCCTAGCAAGTATAATTGTACCTTTTGAGGGCATTAGAACTTAGTCTTGAACATTAATACTTATAAAACTCAAGTGAGAACATAAGTATAAGAGTAGTATCTCTTCTTTATGTCTTGAAGTGCTATGAACAAGCACTAATGTGTTATACTTGTTGTGAATCCAATGATTGTGCACCTTAGGGGCATTAGAACAAGGTCTTAGACTTGAACCTCCTAAGAATAGGATTGGGATTTTGTAAGAGTAAATGTATAACTCTTATACATGCTTGAATGTCCAAAGATTGGAATTATAACTTGAAGTATAAGACATTTAAAATCTTGTACGTGACTTGAACATCCATAGAAATGGATTAAGACTTGAATATAAGATAATAAAATCTTGTACTTGACTTGACACCAATACATATGTATGGTAGTGAACTTGAAAGTGCTATAAGTAAGCACTAACTTGTATGAGACAAATTCTTGTTGTGTACGTGCAAATATTGCATATAGTTGCTTGATAACAAGGTGACTTCTTGATTAGTTGAAGCATGTTCCTTGTTGAGCTAGTCCACTACTTTTGGATTAGTTTCTCTCCCGTAGTTCAAGTAAATATCTACTTGTACATTCTTGTGTGAGTCCAGCTGGTTCTCCTTGCTTGTTCGAAAATATATAGGTTCACGCTTGTCGCGAGAGCTGGGGCTTAAGTGACAATCGGGTCCCTATGTATTTCCGCGTGACCCCTTACTACCGGCCATAGTAAGGGCATAGCTTCCTTAGTTGGAGCAATAAGCCTGACTTAAGTGAATGCTAAACTCTTGTCTTGATCACCTCGTGAATATTCATGAGTCGTGATATTGGGAATGACACTGGTTACCGGGTCTTCTGATATACTGAATAGTCAGTTCCTGTTATTGATCGTGATGTCAAAGTAATACAAGCTTCGACAACAATGGTATTCTTGGGAGGAATAAGGAAGGAAGCAATATCCTTATAACTTGCTTGGTTAGCTTTATGTGCTATTTGATGAGTGGATTATCCTCTCATATACTTGTTACTTGATGATACTTGAGATATGCTTATTTAAGTACCTATTTGAATTGCATGATAACATGTCATGTAGTTGCATCTAATAGCTTACTGAGATTTATCTCACCCCTTTATTTGTTCCCCCCCCCAGGAAGGAAGGATAGTGCGCAGTGAGGCTCGACATAGTTGGGAGCTTGCTTCGCAGGTCGGGATTATTTTGGAGCTTGTGTCCTTTTTCACTTGGTGAGGACGATGTATTGGGTTGTATAACTCCTTATTTTGGGGTAGACAGTCTTGTTTAGTTCTGATTGTCACTAGACATCTTGTATAATACTCTTAATGCCAGCTTATGTGCTAGGCATGTTTCCGCTGTGTATGTATTAAGTTTGGTTTTAAATTTTCTTGTCTAGAACTCGTGTTGTGAGCTAGTACAGCTCCTTACTCTAGAATATAAATATCATGTCAATTTGTTAAACAAATGTCATTAAGTTTCTTGTTAAGTTTCTTGTTCCTCGTTAGGCACTCCCATCCAGGTTCGAGGTTCTATTAGGGGATCCCGGGACCTGGGGGCGTGTCAGGTTATCTCCTTGCGATATAGAGCGGCAGGCTTTATTGTAAGCAGACACAGATTGTGATATTAGTGAAATATCCTGGCTTGACAGTGCCCCCAGATGTAGTCATTGTTGTTGATGAACTGGTTTATCAAATATTGTGTTCTTTTCTTGTTGATTACTTTCATATTATTCGTATGCAAGGTTGTTGTGTTTCACCATTACCAGAATTGTATGGGCAAGAACTGCACGGATATACCACAAGAGCACGACCCTATATATATATATATATATACATATATTATACACTAAAAATATAAATTATAATTTCTAAAGTATAAATAAAGTTGTAAAAGCCTAAGATCCTTTTTCCCCTCTTCCCAGTTTGGTAATTACAACAAATTATATTAACGGGTTCTATTTTATTTGACAAACACTAGTCCTTTTTTGGCATAGCAAAGTGGAAATTCAAAATGGAAGTTCCTACTGACTTGCTATGTAAATTTGAGACTTTTTGTAGTAAAATGCTTTACAAGGGTTGCAAACAGCTAGTATTTCAATATGTTTCATGCTAATGTAATGAGCTAAAAAATTGTATAATTCTATTTTTTAATAACAAATAAAGAGTGCTACTATTAGCACCCGCAAGATTGCTGAACATACCCGCATTACTAAATCTACTTAAAAAAAATTACACACCCAAAAGTGAGATATTCTCATGGCAGAAAAACTAAACCCTAACACAAACAAATCACAACCCACTTCAATCCAATCAAAATCTAACAAAAAAATTAGGCCAAAATACATTTACCCCCCCAAAGTATCCACCGAATCCCACTTTGCCCCCCAGCGCCAAATTTGTCCCACTTTGCCCCCCAAAGCTTCAATTTGTCCCACTTTCCCCCCCCAGCTCCAGACTTTGCACCCCAGCACTAACGAATGTTAGAAAATTTAACAAAATAGGTAACGATTGGACTATTTTGTAATGCTTATTAGTTTTTAAGGGTCAAAATGCAAAGTTTCAAATATTAAATACTAAAAATTTATTTATTTTTCCAAATATTTAACATTATCCTAAATCTTAAATAATTAATAAGTCTTGAAACTAATACTAATTTTATGCTAATTTTTTTTTTTAAAAAATATGAAATTATTTTTTCTAAATAAATGAAATTTATTTTTTTAATAAAACTAAAAATTAAGTATGTTTTTTTATTTTTTAAATAAAAATATTTAAAAGAATATTGTACTTCAAAATTAAAGCTAAAAATTAAGAATGTTAGAAAATTTAAACAAATACTCTCTCCGTTCCAAATTATCTGTCGCTTTAGGGATGCAATCTTGTGCCAAATTATCTGTCGTTTTAGGGAGTTTATGACTGTTTTGGACAAAATTACCCCTTGTAGGTCTCATTAATATTATACCTATAAGAGTATGGAAAACGCAATTTGTTTATTCACAATGATGAGTTTATATAGTACAAGGTAAACTAGGAAATATCTCCAACCTAAATACAAATACTTGCTACTCAAGATAATTACAATAATTGCCTAAATACAATCAACTATAATGAATAAAAGATATCTTAACCAAGAGTGGTAAGCACGAAATGCTTATGTTCTGGAAGCTTATGTGGACTGCTTGTGTGACGTGATTCGAGTGTAGTAACACCTGCAGTAGCACCGGTGGATGTATAAAGCCATAGGAGATGATGTAGGTTTTGAGCTCAGTAAACCAAGCCCTTGGGGCATGTTTAAGGCCATAAATGGCTTTGGACAGCCGACAAACAGAGGAAGGTTTGGATGGGTCGACAAAACCATGAGGTTGGGCCATAAAGACAGTTTCTTGGAGGGTACCTTGAAGAAAGGCGTTATTTACATCAAGTTGGCGAAGAGGCCAGTTGTGGCTCACGGCAAGAGAGAGGAGGAGGCGAACAGTGACATGTTTGACAACGGGGCTGAAGGTTTCAGAGTAATCGACCCCGGGACGTTGGTGAAAGCCTTTGGCAACAAAGCGGGCTTTATATTTTTTGATAGTATTATCAGGGTTGTATTTAATACGAAAAACCCATTTGCACCCAACAATGTTTTGAGATGGGCGTGGAGGAACTAGAGACCAGGTGTTGTTACGGGTGAGGGCATAGTATTCTTCGAGCATGGTTGCACGCCAATGTAAGTGGGAAAGAGCATGTTTGGTGGTGGTGGGAAGGCTGGTGGGTGAGGATAGAGTGGTAAGGTTGGCATACTTGGGATTAGGTTTGACTATATTATTAGAGAGACGAGTGGTGATTTTACGAATTGGAGGAGGAGGGGGTTGTGGATAGGTGGTGTGACTGCATCTGGGGCTGCACCAGATGGTGTGATAGGTGGTGTGATGACATCAAGAGTGGCACCAGAAGGTTGGGTGGGATTGGTACATGATACTTGGGCAGGTGTTTGCTCAGTTGAAGATTGGGAGGGAGGATGGGATGCCGTGGGGAGGGTTGGTATGACAGCAGAAGGTGTATTAGGGATGGAAGTGGCTGGTGTGATGGGCGGTGTGATAGCACCAGAGTTGGCACCGGATGGTTGAAGGGGTAGGCAGGAGATGTAGTGTTATTGGACACCAGTCAAAGGGAGTAATGGTGGAGGAATCAGGTGGTGACTTAGAGAGAGATGGATATGGGAATTTTGTTTCGACAAACTTGACATGACGGGAGGTGTATACTCGGAAGGTGGATGGGTCAAGACAGTAGTAAGTACTTTGGGTGGGGGAGTAGCCTGCGAACACATAGGGGACTGATTTTGGGGCAAGTTTGTGAGGGTCATAAGGACGGAGCCATGGGTAACATAGACAACCGAAGCTCCGAAGTTTGTTATAGTTTGGAGGAGTTTTAAAGAGGCGAAAGTAAGGTGATTCATTGTTGAGAGAGGTTGTGGGTAGTCGGTTAATGAGGTAAACAGTCATGGTGAGAGCATATGGCCAAAGAGAGAGAGGGAAGTTAGCATGAGAGAGAAGAGAGAGACCAGTTTCGACAATGTGACGATGACGCCGTTCGGCATAGCCGTTGTGTTCTGGAGTGTGAGGTGGTGATGTAAGGTGAGTAACTCCATTATCAAGAAGAGAGGGGGTGAGTTTTAAATATTCTCCTCCATTATCCGAGAAGACTTGAATAATGGGGAGATTGAAAAAAAAATCAACTAGGTATTTAGAGCGTATGAAAGTGGCATGAGTATCAGATTTGTGATTTAAGGGGTATAACCATATGTAATTGGTGTAGTGATCCACAAAAATAACATAATATTTAAAATTGTCACAAGAAAGTATAGGAGAAGTCCACACATCAGAAAAAACAGTTTGTAGAGGAGCATTGGAGGTGGGAGTTGAATCAAAAAACGATAATTTATGACTTTACAATGATGAGTTTATATAGTACAAGGTAAACTAGGAAAGATCTCATACCTAAATACAAATACTTGCTACTCAAGATAATTACAATAATTGCCTAAATACAATCAACTATAATGAATAAAAGATATGTACAATCTCAACCAAGAGTGGTAAGCACGAAATGCTTATGTTCTAGAAGCTTATGTGGACGGCTTCTGTGACGTGATTCGAGGTGTGGTAACACCTGCAGCAGCACTAGTGGATGTATCTCTAATAATACATACTCTTAACTTTTCTCTCTCTCTCTCTCTCTCTCATCTCTCGTTTCTCCACCCCAGGCGCCTCTCATGTCTTCAAAAAGAACTCTTTCATATTCCATACCAGTATCTTCAATATATAATCACAAATGTGTTCTATGGAGACTTCTCATTAGTGGATTCATGTGGACATGGATTGAGAAATTTTCTTGGACATGAGATCAGTCATCTCAAACGACTCATGCAATTAAGAAACCAGTCATAATTAGCTTGAACAGTTAAACATCTAAGAAAGACAGATGAAGGGCAATAAAGGAAATTTTAGGGTTATTTACTGCATTCCTTGGTTTGTGCAATTTAATCTAAAGTGACAGATAATTTGGAACAGAGGGAGTATCATATCTCCATAATTCTTAATCTTTCATTTATGAATTGAATGGGGGAGTTAATGTTATGAGTGTATTTAGAAAAATGTAAAGATAATGTTCTGGAAAATTAATGATGGGTGCAGTATCATATAGGAGGGTTAGGATGAACATTTTGATTGTTGTCATTTTTGTAAAAATTATCCTTGCGGGTACATTCAGCAATTTTGCGGTTGTGAATAGCAGCATTCCAAATAAATCTGTAGAATTGTGATGAAAATCGGACGAGAACCGGACCAATAGATGTGTTCTAGTTAAGGCATTTTTACCAATAAGTCTCTCGTAGAAGGTAGAATTTGCCAATAAAGACAGACATTTTCATATTCTACCTTAGGGTCCCTAGAATAAAATCAATTTTACCAATAAATCATTTCCACTTTCTAAATGACAAAAATGCCCTCAACCCAATTAAAATCCCTTTACCCCTCTTGACTTTGACCATCTTTGACTGCCACCATTAATATCTCTCACCACCACTGCCGCCCACCGCCGACAAACACTGCCACCACCGTCCGCCGCCTACGACTGCCGGACCTCTAGCTAACCATTGCCGGACCTCCGCCCAACCGCCGTCGTCGCTGGATATCTGACGAACCGCCGCCTCGTCGGACCTCAACCACCTCCGACAACCTACCACTCCCGCCACAACCATCTGGAACCCCAAGTATTATTAATAAAAATTATGTGCCCTTGGTGAGTTTTAAACCCAAGACCTTTTGGTCTTAACTTAGACTACTAACCACTATGCCAAGCCTACTACTTGTTCTTTTTGTAAATTATTATATATTTAACACTAAAATCTCACATTTGTTTTTTTGTTTTTTTTGTTTTTGTTGTGATTAGGAGTATTAATTCTTTACAATTGAACATTTACTCAATATTTAATAAAAAAATGAGATAATTTATTTCACAATTGTTTTAAAAGCATTTGACAGCACATAGTTGTGAAATTGAGTGTCATTTGTAAAAAACTGTGTGATGAATTTCTCAGTTGTTACACTCAACTCATGTGTGAACAACTGAGAAATGAAGTTTCAACTATTATAATTAAAGTCATGTGTGAACAACTGAGAAATGAATTTACCAATTCTTATATCAAACTCATGTGTGAAAAACTGAGAAATGAATTTACTAGTTCTTATATCAAATTCATGTGTGAATAATTGAGAAATGAATGTCTCATTTATTATTATATTAACAACTAAGAAATGTATGTCTCAGTTATTACAGCTGTGAAATCGGTTAAGAAATAATTTCACAAGTAACAAATAAAAATAACACAACTGTGAAATCAGTTGAGAAATTATTTTACAAGAGAAATATAATTTTTTTTCTAAAATTTAATTATATGTTAAGTGTACTTGTTTGATTCGTCTTAATAATACGATTAAAACGGTGGTTTCAGATTATTTTTTTGATTTGTAGATTTTGAGATATTACATTTTAAAGTTTTGAGGGCATTTTGGTCTTACACAAAAGTCAAGGACTTATTGACGATTTTGAAAATGTCTGTCTTTATTAGTCGTTTTTATTTGGATTTTATTGATCGTTTTTATTTGGATGAGGGATTTAGTGGTCAAAGTCTCTTTATTTAATAATAAGACCCACGTTCACATCGACAACTTTCCGATCATTATTTTCTACTCACTTTCTCTCCCCTCTTTTCTTACTCACAACGCCTGTTCCAACCGCACTGTTTCCTTAATTACCATCCCAAACCTAAAAATCCTAATTCACGGAGGAAGTATAATGGTTTGGTTCTGGTTCTAAACCGTGGTTAGTTCCATAAATTTCTGGACATGAAAATCATAGAATGCCTACCATCACAAAACCCAGAAATTGCAGCAAAACACAAGAGGAGGATCACAATCACAAGAGAGTCAAACCTTCCAAAGATCCTACTATTGATGGGTACCTCAGAAAACAGAGGATTAAGAAAAGATTACGCCAGCGCCGCGCCCCCAAGAAACAAGTACTCACAAAATGATGGGTTAAGTGGCAGGGAATCTGTAAGGATAATGGTGGGTTGATGATGACGATGAACATAATGCTGGTATTGACTTCTTTTTCTTTTTGTTTTTTGGTCTGTATTGGGTTTTGTAGGTTATGGATTGGCAATTTTCGATCCTCTTAAAAGTGATTTTTCTTTTTAATTGAAATTCCTTGAATTCTGTTATGAGTTTAGTTAGAAACCACTACTTGAGTAAATTGAAATTACTGAGAATGAGTAGAGCAGTAGAAGAAGAGGGATTTGAAGAGAGAGAGAGAGAGAATTTGGGGAAGAATATTGATATTGATTTTCTTTATCTATCGTACAGAAATGGTGAATGCTTACATCTCTACTGCTCACTAACAAATTCCCCTTTTTACGCTACTAAAAACGACAATATTTCTCCAAATTTGGCTCCAGTTCCCAATACTACCAAACGACACCGTCCCAATCTATCCCAAATATTAGTTGGACAATTTAGTTAAAAGAAATAAAAAAAAATGAAATGAAAACAAAATTGGAAAACAAGTATGGGATGGATTGTAAGAGAAATTGAGGTGAGTTTTTTTGTGTAGAGCCCACGTGTAATGTTTGCATGGAATGTTGGCAAGAATTGATTCGATACAGTTTTTAGATCATTTGGGTTGATAGCGATGCTTTGTACATTATCTTAGAGACGTAAGTTGTAATATTTGGATATTTTTGAAGATGAAGCTTGTGAATATTTCGGGCTGTTACACAGTGTACACATCAATGAAGTTATGCTTACTTCCGCTGTGGTTGAGTATATGGAGTTTTTTAACACTAGTACACTACCCATTAGCTTTATGATTTTGCAACTAGAGAATCAAGCCAAGGATGCTATGGAAATGACTGCTTCTTCTTGTGACCAGTGAAATATACAGAAATAACATAGCCCCTTACCTCTTCTTTGCTTCATTTCCTCTTTTTAATTTCTTAACATGTAGGGTCTTTGTTGCACTCTTACTAGACAAGTTACTGCCAATACCGAATACTCCCTCTGTCCCGAAATGATCTTCTCATTTGCCATTTTTCATTGTCCCAAAAAGTTCTTCCCATTTCTACAATTTAAGCTTAAATGTGCATAAACACAACATGACTAGTGAAGCAAGTGTTCATATCCTTTAAAAGTTTGAATAGTCAAAGATGAAGATCATTTTGGGACTGAGGGAGTAATCAAAACCTGCTGCTGCAGTCGTGTTAAGGCTTGGTGAAGTTGTGGGATTCTTTTTAGTCGATGAAGGATTAGAATTTCGGTAGTTTGTATTAGTAAACTGTTGGTATGACTTACTCTGGGTTACAGTCTTCAACTTTGTTTAAGCTTGATATACATTGTAGGTGCCCTCTTTAACACCTTAAGGTTTTAGAGGAGTTGGTTACTTAACATGGTATCAGAGCTCTGGTTATAGCAAGGTCAGGAGTTCTAATCCTTCCGCTTGCATATTATTACCCCGATTATTGAGTGCTAAAAATTGCACTATGTTGATGCCCGATAAGTGGCATGTTTGTTAATCTCTCCACGTGTGTCACCGGGTCACACGTGAGGGGGAGTGTTGAAGCTTGATATACATTGTAGGTGCCCTCTTTAACACCTTAAGGTTTTAGAGGAGTTGGTTACTTAACAAACTTCATGAGTTGGGAATCCAGGTTCACTTCTTGCAACTAAGACACTATTGGGCAAAACTTGTGCAACTAAGACACTTTGGGAAATACTTTTGCAAGTAAGGTACTTTGGGCAATACTTCTGCAACTACGACACTTTGGTACATGCTTTTCTCATCAGTGCTAGTTTGAGAAAAAAATTATTCTCAAACCCCTCTTGTTGCCTCATGTACATTTCATTCTCTAGATCTCGATGACTAAGAGCGGTCTTGACATCGAGTTGGTCAAGCTCAATATCCACCAAACCCATAATTATGTTGGGAGGAGTTGTCTCTTGACAAGTTAACAGGCGGAAACATTTCCCCGAATTCTACTCCTTTTCTCGGTGAAACCTTTTCCTACGAAACGAGCTTTGATCATCAGACTAATTCCATCTCTTCAGCTTGAATACCCATTTGTTTGAGATGCCATTTTTAGAATTTTCTTTAATCGAAAAGGGCTAAAGGCCCCCTAAACTTTATTAAAAATAAGATTTTTTTCCCTTTAGGAAGATAAACTATTATAGGTGTTGCTTATTCCCCCCCCCCCCCCCCCAAGGAATTAATGCATCTCTTCTTGCATGACATAAACCCACTAAGGACTTTTCCTTATGAGTTGTGAGTCTTTATTTCTCGGAAGCTCTCTAGCTCCCCCCCTTGAGTACATAAAATTGGTATAATTTGAGCTAGACTTTATTAAAATAAGATTTTTTCCCCTTTAGGAAGATAAACTATTATGGGTGTTGCCTATTTTTTTCCCCAAGGAATTAATGCATCTCTTCTTGCATGACATAAACCCACTAAGGATTTTTCCTTATGAGTTGTGAGTCTTTATTTCTCGGAAGCTCTCTGGCTCCCCCCTTGAGTACATAAAAGTGGTATAATTTGAGCTAGATTATCTCCTGAATACCTATTATATAATACAAACTGAGATATCTAGCTTGAATACCCATTTGTTTTGTGAGGTCCATCCCTTAAATGGTGAGAGGTTGGGAAGGACATCAACTTAAATGTGGGTTGTTCTTATGAGTCTGTTAGGTTCTGTTTCTTCATAAAGAAGACATGTTTCGCTCTTCATGAGAAGACCTCTCTTCTTCTAGGTTGCTTCTTCTTTTTCAGATCCAAAAGCTGGTAGCCTAATTGTTCTTGTCCTGATGAAATGGTTGGAGTTGCTATACATATGCTCCTCTATAGTGCACTTCAGAAAATTGCTTAAAATTATTGATGCATAAGGCAATATACCAACATTCGATCCAACTATGGTCTCAATCCGCAGTCTACACCAGACTTGCAGTTTGGTTTGGTCCCAAGTTTAAAACAATTCAGTTTGGCCTTTCATTTTTCAGACTGATCCTTTGTGATTCAATCCATTGTTTTGTCCAAACCGAACCCTTTACACCCCTACCTAAACCTTATGTCAAGCGTCATCGATAAAAGTTACTCCCTCCGTTTCAAAGTGAATGTTAAATTTTAACGTTGGATGAGATTTAAGGAAGTTGGGATTCAAGCATTCTTAGTAGCATAAGTACATATAAACCCTTGATGATCTCACCATATTGCATCACGAGTGTAGGGATATACTAGAACTTGTTGTTTGATGATGGATCATTTAGTAAATTCTCCAAAAAGTAGACATTTATTTCGGGACAACTTATTTTTTATTTTTTGGAAAATTAGACATTAATTTTGGGATGGTGGGAGTACATAATATGTACTCTTACGACTCAGCCTCAATTGTACATATAATGGAATGACTTAATCCTAGCATTTCTTATCTCTCCACCTTGAAATCTTTTAGGTTAATATGACTTCAATTGTATCTCTTTACTGTGAACTCACAATCTTCGTTGTTGCCCTACCAAATTAAAAACCTTTAAATATACAAAAATACACTAGGTAACTTGCAATGAGATTGTGTGCTTCATTAATGGTATTCACTTATTCATATATGTTTATTTTCTACTTAAAGTGCATAAAGTCAACTCGAAGCACATAAAACGGCACTCAGACTGAGGAGGCTATTTTATATTTTGGCAGAAAGAATTTGGTAAGAGTAATGGAGTGGCACACTTCTACAAAGAACAAACATTGTATTAAGATTCAAAATTCAACCAAGCGAGTCCGCTGTAGTAGAGTTTGTGAAGCATTTGGTGCAAGTAACTGAGTGGCATAAATAAATTCCACAGTGCCAAAATAAAGTGATTTCAATATCTATTTATTTTTTTGTTAAATGCATTGCACTGACTGAAAGTACGCTGCGTTATCTGCCCAATAAAAGTACGTTGCTAAAAGTTATTATAATAGAGTCAATTAGGTGTTTTTTAATTATTGTACGACGTTCAAGTTGAGGACAAGTCTTGTTTGTTAGAGCTAATATTAACTTGTATATGGTTTGTATTCAGGAAAAGGGAGAAAAGGAAGAAATAAGTGTGCGATGGCTGGAGAGGCTGGAGAAGCTGGAACAGCTCTTTTTGTTGAATTTGCTAAAAAAGCCATTCGACCAACTATAGATGCAACTGTCCTACATTTGGGCTATTTGGTCAGCTACAAGAGCAACATCGACAATCTAAAACAAAAAGTTGAGGAATTGAAATCAACAAGATTGGACGCAGAGAATTTCTTGGGTTCATTCGGAGATAACAATGAAGAAGCAACAAATACTTGTACCGACTGGCTAGTTAAGTTCAAAGCGGCAGAGGATGTTGCAAATAGCATCAAGAAAGATGCAGATAATCTGAAAGCAAAGTGTTGGTGTTCGAATCCAATAATGCGCTACCGGCTAAGCAAGAACGCTGTTAAGGAGGCCGAGGAGATTCAGCAACTACAAATCCAAGGGAGAGCTTATGTCCCTTTCAGAAAACCTGCTCTTCCACCATCGAAGCTAAGTGGAGCATTGGCTAATGATGGTTCTAAGGGCTTTGAAAGTAGGGCTAAAATCATGGATGAGATTATGGAGGCTATTAAGGATGATAAGATTAGCATTATCGGAGCATGCGGTTTGGGCGGTGTCGGGAAAACCAAACTGATGCATGAACTTCGTGAAAGGGCAAACACGAATGCTTTATTCCATGAAGTTGCCATGGCCACTGTGTCACAGAATCAAGACTTGTCCATTATTCGATTTAAGCTTGCACAGATGTTGGGTTTGACCCGCGCTATGGATGGGAAAAATGAAATTGCAACAGCAGATGAGCTTCATAAGAGGCTGTCAGGAAAAGATAAAAGAACATTGGTGATACTTGATGATATCTGGGTTGATATCAACTTAGAGGAACTAGGAATTCCTGTCGGAAATGACCAAACACATTGCAAAGTTGTACTCACTTCAAGAAAATTCGGCATATGCACTCAAATGAAAGCTCAGAAGATAATTCCTGTAGCGATAATGCCTCCTGGAGAAGCATGGTACTTATTTAGAAAGACAACTGGAGATTGCGTGGAGAGTGATGATCTGAAGAAGATTGCAAAGGAAGTAGCGGATGAATGTGGTGGTCTGCCTATTGCTCTTGTAACTCTTGCAAAAGCACTCTCTAACAAGAAAATTGGTATATGGCGCGATGCTCTTAAGCAACTAAGAGAACGCAGCGTAACTAGAATTCCTGAAATGGACAAAAAGGTGTACTCGAGCATTAAGATGAGTTATGACTTTTTAGCAAGCGAGTTGCCCGAAGCCAGGCCATTACTTTTGCTCTGCTGCCAACACAAAGAAGATGCTGAGATTCCAGTCGAAAAGTTGGCCAGATATTGTCTCACCCTACGTTTATTTAAAAATGTAGATACTGTTGAAGATGCAAGAAACAGCGTCACCTCGTTAGTGGAACACCTAAAGAGTTGTTTCTTACTGGAGGCAATTGATATTGATGATGATGACAAGAATTGTAGACTTGAAAGAGTTAAAATGCATGACATTGTAAGAGATGTGGGCATGTCAATTATCTCCAGTGCCAAGGAAGAAAGAGCGGGAGTTTATATGCAGATTGTGGAGCAAGCAACGAATGAGGGTTATGAGCTTGGAACTAGTGAAGCAGATTATCAAAAACTCAAGATTTTAGTGCACTCAAGAGTTGATGGTGGCCTCCTGAAGAAAAGCTTTCTTTCACAGATGGAACAACTGAGAGTTCTTGAATATTCTCCAGATGACTGGCATCTTCAGCTACCTGCAGTTGAAGTGCTTACAAACCTAAGAATGCTGTCTATTGAAAGGGCAAAGCTCAATGAAGACTCTTGGTCAAAGATAGTAAGGCTAAAGAAATTGGAAATTCTGAGCCTTTTGAACTGTTTTAAAATTGGACCACTTCCACATCAAATAAAGCAACTTAGCCATCTAAAGTTGTTGGACTTGAGGTCAAGGAGTGACAGATATCGTCCGATACCAAGGGGTATCTTGCCAGAATTGAAAATGCTGGAGATGTTATACTTGGGAAGATACTACTTTTCAGGAACGCCCGAAGATGGTGAAGAAGTGAATGAAGGAGAAAGTTATGGATATATTGCAGAGTTAGACATGTTGCCTAATTTAACGGCTTTACAGGTTCAACTGTTGAACCCTATGCAACTGTTTGATTTACACTTGTGCTTTGAGAAGCTGGAAAGGTTTTCATTCGGTACGGTTAGAAGACTTGAGCTTTTGTTTTTCAGGGCTGTGAGTCCATTAATTTGGAGAACACTTGAACTTGAAGACTTAAGTATGGAGTTGATATTACGAGACAAGATTCAACTCATTGTAAAGAGGACCGAGAAGCTTTCTTTAAGACAGATAGACTGGACTGATTCTCTTATAATCGAAAATCTTGTGAGCCTGCGACGACTAGAATTAAACGACTGTCCGCACCTAGAATATCTTATTGGTGCTACTAGTGTCGGTGTGTTCACGAACTTGAAGAAAATGACGCTTATGTGTATGAATAGTTTGACAGCATTATGTCAAAATGGAAACCTTCCCAGGGGAACATTTGGAAAACTAAGAAAGCTGAAATTGTCAGGTCTGCCCAAAATAAGGCACTTATGGGTTGGTCCCACTGACCCTCTGTGCTTGGTCAACCTTATGGAGGTTTACGTTCATAATTGTGGGGCATTAGAATGTATCTTTCCACACTCTGCAGCTAAATGTCTCGTACAGCTCCAAGAACTGCGGGTAGATAAATGTGGAATGTTGGAGGGAATTGTGTCCAAGGGGGAAGGAACAGCTACAGGAAGAGGAGGAGAAATAACAGAAGAGCCCACTGATTTAATACTTCACTTTCCGAAGCTGAGAGAAGTGGCCTTTCTAATGTCGGAAAATCTTCGAGGGTTTTACAACCAATATGATGACAATAGCAGGATACAACCCCTCATGAGCCCATTGGTATGTTTCTCCTTACCAAAGTGTTTGTAATTTTACCTCTAATTTCATGCTACCCTTATTTCTTTTCCAGCTTTTGATGTTTAACTTTAATTTTGTTATGATTATAATTTTGTTCAATTACGGATTGGAAATAACATACATCTAGTGTGCACTGATTGGAAATAAGGGTCGACCCTATCATTGGAGATGGTGAAGGTGACAAGGAGGAGTTGGGGTGGTTGGAGGTGGATGTTTTCAACATTCGCATTTCACTTTGAGATTTTTCTCATTGAACCCTCAACATATGTTTTAATCTAATTTGCTTTTATCTTACCATTCCGCCCTCAAAATTTTGGTCTCATGCATTGCGTGTGACTTGAGTCACTGCAAAAAATTAAAATAATGCAATTAAAAGCTAGTTGGATGTGTTTGATGCAAAAAAAATTTTAAAAACAACATAATAATACTCACCTGTCCCAAAATAAATGTCCAAAACATTTTCAAATTTGCTCTAGATCAAGAGCAAATTTGATCAATTTTGGGACATTCATTTTGGGACGGAGGTAGTAATAATTGAGTGACCAAACTGCACAACCATAAGAGTTGACATGGCCAAAATATGTCTCGTTTTTCTGAAAGAACATGCCAAATTTCTTGAAAAAGGAAATGAAGAAATTTTATCCACAACGGAGAGGACCCGTGTTTAGGTTTTCTAATGGCTTTGAGTGTTTCAATAAAGATTTAATCTTATTCAATAAGTTTATTCACTTGGCAGGTTATGTTACCTAGCATGGAATTCTTGAGAGTTTATGGATTGGACCAACTGAAACAGATTGTGGGTTGTGGAATCATAGATAATCCAAAGTTCATTGCTTCTGATTGGTTACAAAATCTTCAACGAATAGATGTAACATCATGTACTTTGTTAGAATCAGTGTTTGATTTCGAAGGGCAACTATTTATGGCAGAAAATGGGCATGTTGTGACACTAGATAAGTTGCAACAAATTGACCTGCGAAACTTGCCTAACCTAACACGTATTTTCCACTGCAGACATCAAGATATTTCCGTTCCTCAACTACAGGCCATTGATGTACATGACTGTGGTAAGCTTGAGAATCTCGTTGCATCTGATTTGATAAAACTGCTACAGAGTCTCAAACGAGTTAAGCTAGAAAATTGCGAAACAATAAAAGCAGTGTTTGATTTTGCGGGATTGGAGGTAACAAGTGAAGATGAACATGTTATGCTTAGTGAGCTGCAAGATATTGAATTAGACAACTTACCAAAGTTAGAGCATGTATGTAGGTTGGCTCCCAATGAAATTCATATTTTCCAGAATCTTAGAACATTGAGTGTGGATAACTGTGCCAGTTTGGGTTACTTACTTTCATCTTCCATGGCCCAAATGCTTGTGAATCTGGAGCTCTTAAGTATTCAGGACTGTAACTCCATGAAAGAAGGCATTAAAATGAGCAAGGAGTACAACACGAAGAAAATTGTGTTCTGTTCTTTAAGAAATATATCACTCGTGCGTCTGGAGGAGCTCTCATCGTTTTGCTCCAGTGACCAACAGGAGTTTGAGTTTCCATCACTAGAAAAAGTGTCCATCATTTCCTGCCCAAAGATTAAGACTTTCTGTTACGGAGGTCTGAAAGCGGAAAAGCTTCATGGAGTGGAGTTTGGTTCTGGCAAAACTGTTTGGAAGAGTGATCTTAATCAGACTATACAGCTCTATAATGAATGCAATGTAAATAAAAACGGGGTCAATCCAATGATCAGTGATCAGAAAGAAGACGGTGCTCAGGATGAATATGTTCAGTGCAAAAATGAGGTCTCAAATTCTCTCTCTCTCTCTCCCCTATATATATATATATATATATATATATTGTGTGTGTGTGTGTGTGTGTGTATGTGTATGTGCGCTCATAGCTCCCTAGAGGCCTAGACTGAAAACAGATTGAGGATCGGACAAAAGCAGGAGCAATAGACATTAGGGTTTTCTGTCATCTTTTGATTTGCAAATGAAGTGAGGGATTTTACTTGAATCTATGATTTAAGCTTACTCCTTATCTATGTTATGTTGATATCATGATTTGATGTCAGTGATTCAATTGTAGTAAGTCAAAAATCGGATATTCAGCCTATGTTTCCATGTGGTATTGGATAAATCTATACTAGAGCTCTTTTTATTCCATGTCTATGGTAGGTAGACTGATAAGTTTTCCATTTCCATTTTAAATTTCTCTTTATTTCTCTCATAGAAAATAATTCTCTTATCGCATGAATTTTTAAGGAAACTGCAAAGTTTCTTTTGCTTTGATAAAAAGGGAGTTCCCGTAGTTGGCTATCACATATTCCAAGGCTGTCTCTCAGAAAATGATTAATGCTGTAAACGGGTACTTGTTCAAAATAATATTCTGAGATTTACGCAAAGTGAGATTTTCTTCCAATATTGGAGCATTGATCCTGCTATCAACAGCTAAATTTTCCTGTAAACATGCATTTATATGTTTTCTTTGACGAATATTTACAGGGCACTTCTAAGCCGATGAGAGCCTTAGTGACCCCACTCACTGTATCTTCCCGTTGTGCGTCATTGACCCCGTTACTTGTATCTTCATCCTCTTCATTATGTGACTATAACAAAGCGTTGGCTTATTCATCAAGCCCTGGTCTCGTTGTGCCTGTTCCCTCGGCATCCGTACAACAGTTTTTTCCCTCAAGGTGCGTCATTTTTCAGTTGTACATTTATAAGGTTGAGATGGTTATTTCTGATTTTCGAATTGGTAGTTAAAGAAATTAACCATGACTTGTATGTAATTGATTGGGTTCCTTTTCATGTCAACCAAATGAATAGTGATCTCAAGGAAATTGCATCTGCTGTTGATGATCATTCCGAAAGTAATGATGCTGGGGATGCTCTTATTGTCGTTAAAGAAAAGGGTAACAGAAAATTTACTTAATTGAGACAAATTTCAACCCCCCCTCCCCAACATTCTAACTGAAAAATTTCCCCTGCAGAAAGCCCTATTCATTCCAGTGATACTTCCATGAAAACGGAAGCAGAGAAAACACAATTTGATTCATTGTCAAGTCCAGATTACCATAAGAAAAGCAAAGTTCTGGTCCAAGGGGTCTATGTTGAAGCCAATATGAAGACGACTTTTGAGGAAATTCTGACTGAAAATCCCAACTTTCTCTCTCCTCTTCGCGTAAAAACGGCCATGCTTAAAACTGCACTTGTGGAAACTGCAATCCACACCCTCCAAATCCTTGGTCAAGATGGAAGATTATCTTCATCCGAGCAGTTGGTATATGTCAGGGATTCTCTTGATGACATGGCGGCTAATGGTTTAGATGTAGGTTGGCTCGAGAGAGATTATCAGAGGGCAAGCATTCTGATAGATGAACAAAAAGCGGTTTTGGTGGAAGCAAAGTTGGTAAGGTTGGAGAGAGAGGGGATTGAAGATGAGGTTGCGTTTCAAATGGCTAAGGAAAAGATGGAGGCGTCAATGGCTTTACGAGATGCTTGTAAAGCTGAGCTTGATTCTCTGATGCAAGGTTTGGAAACGAGGAAGAAGCTTCTTGGCGGTGGAGTTGATTCACAAACAACTATAAGCGAAAGCATTAACGAATGAAATTATTATCACTGCAGAGGATCTTCTTATGCTCCCTCCGTCCCAGAAAGTTCATCCCGTTTACGGTCAACACAAGTGAACTATTAATTAATGACAATCCAATTATGGTTGGCTTTAAAATTGAGTAGTGAAATCCTTTTATGTACTTGGGTATTTCACCATTGGGACTTGGACTTGAGCCATAATCTTTGTAATCTCAGTTTTCAAGTAGAACTTCAGTTTTGGTCACCTAAACTTTATCCGTTTATCAAATGTGGTCACTCATCTTAAAAATGAGATGAAATGTATGATAATCTAACAGTCATCAAAGAAAGTGATTATTTTATATGAATAATTTAGGGGTTTTCATAGAAAAGAAACGAGTCCTATTATTGTTTCGATAAATGATTTATAGTACCACATTTTTTATTTTTATTTTTTGAGAAAATCATGTTTGGTTTTAAAATTGATTATATATATATATATATAAATATTTCCAGCCTACAACATGAGATTGATTCGAAAATAAATGAAAATAAATTTGTAAACGAAAATACATTAGGCACCAATGCTGAGCCAAACCTTGGAGGAGGGAACCGAAGAATAATACTAGGGGCACAAAAAATCACAAAAACTTACTCACAATTTAATTAGAGTGTGGCCGACCATTATCGATGCAACCAATAAAATATGATTACCTCATTTTGTATTCAAAATTTTGTGATTTTATTTCGAGCCCCTAGCATTGCATTGCTCGGGAACTAAAACATTAAACCAAATCGAGGGAGTGGCTTTTAGTTTTACTGCCGAATTAAATGACAGAAAAGGGCAAGTGGTAAAAGTTTCAAAGGGACCATATATTTTGGGAGCGGCCGGACATACGCAGTGAGCTCACTGCTCTCTCTCTCTCTCTCTCTCGTCTCTCCTGCCTCTGCAACGTTCATCTCTCAGCTGGTATATCTCTTCCTTCCTCCCCTGTGTGTTTACATAGGGTTTGGGTCCAAGTTTTCAATTTCATTTCCTATTGCTTTGATTTGCAGAGAAAAAAGGTGTTGTGCGATAACTAGGAGAAGCAATCATGGATGGTACGTGTTTTTGTATCTTAATCATTTCTTGAGCTTAGACCTATATAATGAATTCTCTTTTGATTTGAAATATTTTGCATATAATGGATATTTTTTCTATTCCTAACTAAGAAACCACGAGTTGCAATGTGAAGGAGTTTTCTTTCACAAAATTGGGCTAGATTTTGATTGTTGTAATTAGAAAAATCAAACTTTTATTATTGTTTCCTCCATTTTCAAATTTGGTGTTTTTGTTGTTGTTGAGACCCTTTGTTCTTTCTTTCTCCCTCCCAATCGGAATAGTTAGTCTCAATCTTTGTGGGTGCTGGCCTCTCAAATAAAATAGCTTTCTAGATTTTCATTCCAACGATTTTATATGATTAATTTGTATTTTAGTGGTTATGGTCTCTATCGAATGATGGTCATGTTTGGACTCTAGCATTTTTTTCTTATAACCTCCAATCTCACAAAATCAGGCACTGTGTTTTTGTCACAATTCGTTTAGGCTTACTTGTTTGAGAGTCTGTAGCAGCATTAGCAAATTAGACGCAGCAATATTCACGAGACTAGTAGATCAGAGCACATGCGATATCACATTATTGAGAGGCTTACTGTGGAATACCAAACCTTCATCCTTAGATTGTGATAACTACAATGTTTGATGTCTAAAGAACTTGAAAGCTGTGATGCTTTGACTCTTTGGTTTACCCCGCCGTACCCGTATCAGACACTCGTACTTAAGTCTTTTTGAGAAGGGTTCGACGGGATAAACCAAAGAGTCCGAGCATCATAGCTTGAAAGTGTCCTTTATGAGGGCAATGTGTTGCCAATCTCTTTGCCAACTGACTTTCTTTCTGAGAGATATTGTGCTTTCCCTTTGATTCGTCAACAAGGTCTAGCATGAAAATATCATTTACATCGATGGTCCATTTTGTAGCATGTGAGAATTCATGCTGTTAGGGCTTAGTTCTTTTGGATTGTGGAGGCCTATTTCTTTTTGGCTTTCTTACTGTCTTTTGGTTTACGTTTCGTTCTTCGGCTGCTTTGCTTGATTATAATGTTCTTTTCCTTTATACGCATTTACTATGCTCTGGGCATATAGGTCGAATCCCATTAATTTTATTCCACTATCTTTAGAGTAAGGTGAGAAATATTCCTTCTCCTTGTGATGGTTAGTTGAGAGCAGCAATGCCGGTACTTATAAATTCCTTGATGATAACAATGCACATGGAGGAAATGTGTGAGATGGAGACTAACTATTAAATATGTGTGCAAGATGAGCGTGCCTTATGAATGGCCACCTATCATCCAAGGACTTTCGAAGGCCTTTGGTGGACCTAGATGAGCAGGTGTTTAGTTGGCAGTGTCTGGACAATAAATAACAGGCGTGACTTTTAGTCCCCAGTCGTTACGCTAATAATCACTCATCATGTAAAATGAATCACAGACAATGCAAAGAGAAGAACAAATATTTTATTTGAAAAATTGCGATCTAATCAGAGCAAATGCTCGTGTATTTGTGCTTATGAGAGAGAGAGTGTTGACACTTCAAAAAAGAATCATAGTTTGATTTTTAAGCCAACTTAATTGAATTTTGACCAAACATGTATGAAAAATTAATTGTCTTCATAACACTTTAAAACTTATAATTGATGCACCAATGCACCATTAAGAATACTACTAGTATACGTTAATAGAATTTCATATTGATAATTTATTTTGCATTACTAGTTTTTTTTTTTTTTTTTTTTTTTTTTTTTTGTCAAAGTTCAATCAAGTTGACTTAAAAAATCAAAATATAACACTACTTTTTGGGATGGATGGAGTATATGCTTACTTGAAGCCTTCCCATAAATGAATTGTTGAGGTTTGGGGCTTGTATAAGTGAAGATTGTCACCAGAAGAGTGGTATACCTGATAACGGTGAACTTCGTTTGTTGCTTTTGTAGCATTTTATTGATGAGAGGCTTCATGGGGGAAAAAATTTTTATAAATTAACTAGGAATTTGAGTGCATGCCAAATTACTGCTGAAGTTGGATGCACCATTCTGTGTATCCTTCGAGATTATTGGATCAGATGCTTGTTCTTTTTGAATTTCTTTAAAGTGATTAGCTAGTTTTATCGGAATATGCACAATTCGGGCAACCTCATCTAGATTTGTTTCATAATTTTAGCAAAGCTATTTACCTTGATATACTACCTTTATTTAGAAGTTTTTGGGCTGAGACATATTTTTCATAGACTTGTAATTTAGTTTTCTAAAGAAAAATCATATTTATTCAAAGTTCAAACTAATTGAACAGATGTATATTATAATTCTAAAGAAAGAAAATAAAGAGTAGACATTTCCTTCGCAATGTCTTCAATTGTTCTGATGAGTGTTACATTGGTGGATTTTAGTCGATTCGCAGCCAACAATGGAGGAAACTATTTTGGTTGGCGACGACCTAATGATGGGACCACCGTCACCGGTCATTCCTCCAGAAATTGCCTCTCATGTGCTGGAAGGTGTTGACTTATGTGATGGGATTTTGAGGAATCTCTTTCTGTGTAAGTGTTCTCCTCCCCATGCCTTTCTTTCTTTCCATGCTGAAATATTGGGTCTTGGTTCGTGACATTTGCTTTTGGGGTGTTATGGTATAGGTTTGCAAATCAACGACATTGAGCCCTTTTGTCAAGATGAGATTGCTTTATATCGGCAATGTGCCGAGAAAAGGGTAATACAATAAGAAACTTCACTTTGGGTTTATTTGTATGCTTTAGTTCAAGTACACCCTTTGTCTCGGAATAAATGTCTTACTCTCCATTTTCGTTCGTCCCAAAATAATTGTCGCCCTACTAAAATAGGGTATGAAGTTTGGTGATCTTCCTATACTACCCATTCTAATAGGCACAAAGCATTGCAATGCCATAGGAGGTGTCAATCTACCCATATGAATAGATTGGGGGCAATCAAGGAAACACAACTAAAAGCTTAAACACATTGACTTGTAAACTATGACATTTATTCCGGGATAGAGGGAGTATGTTATTCGTGGTTATTCTTTTTGCTGATCCAAGGATGCATTTGTAGGACAAGGAACTAAGACAGCGGCTTCAAGATAGTGAACATAAACTAGGATTATCAATGCCCTTGGAGGAAGCAAAAGAAAGAGCATCTCAGCTAGAGAAAGAAGCCACGTCGTTGGAGAGGTATCTTCAACCACACATGAATGTCATAATAGATTGAACGACGTTCTGTATGTCGCATAAATTTGATAGTGTCATCTGAACATTGCTGTTTCACATTTCAGAGAACTAGTGAACCTTACAGTACACACATTTAATTAAGATTCATTTTAATACTACATCCGTCTCAAAAATAAGTATCGCGTTTCTAATTAAGGAAATACTCCTAGTGTAATTTTACCTTGGTTGAAACAATGTACAAACAAGTAAAACACATTCCTTAAAAAGTTTGACAAGTCATTCATGACACTTATTATAGGACAGGAGTATCAAAAGTTTCTTTTTAGTTGACTGACAGTCATAGATTTTTAGTTATGCGGTTCTGCAAGTGCTAATGTTTAATGAACATGTTTTCTCTTTCATCTATTTTGTTATTTTGTTTGTGCTACTACTAGTCCATTGATTTTCATACACATAAAACTTGCTGGTTCAGTTGTTATGCACCATTATTAAAATCATAAGTCATCATGGCAGCTTATACTCATATTTTTTCTTAGTGTATCTCAAAAAATGCACACAACAAGCACACAAACACGATGTTATGAAAGTTCGCCGATAACACCCACCCCCTCCAAAAAAAAAAAAAAAAAATCCATTGAATTGGGCATAATGTGTCTTTGACCATTACGTTGATCAATAAAATGTAGTACTTGATTAAAGATCATCAGCTTTGAATGCCAAAAGATACTTAGTTGTGTCATTTTATTCATGATTATGTTGAGCAATTAAATTGGTTCTTTATAAAGCTATTTCCTCATTTTCTATTAAATCTTCCCTGTAGGCGCTTGATCCTTGCAAGTGGAGTTGAAGGCATGGAAGGATTTCGTCAGAGATGGAGTTTACATGGCCGCCTTACTGATACCAAGTAACGTTCATACACATCTTTCATTTTCATGGAGCAGTCATGGGTGGCATCTTGCTGGTTCTTCTAATCTTCAAGGTGGCTTACTTTTAGGATTGTCCAATTAATAAATCATAAAGCCAATGATGAAATATATTCAGGAAATTTAAAGCACTAGCGGAGGTAGGAGTTGTATAAGGGGGGCAACTGCCCCCCTTTAGTTTTCAAAAATGTCAAATTCCTCCCCTACAATTTTGAAAAAGTTGATATTTTATCAGTAAAATCATAAACTTAATCAATTTGCCCACCCCCCTTTTCAATTATAAAACGCACTACATAATTTTCTTGCCCCAGAATATAACTATTTGCAAATGTGAGAACATACCTGGTCAAAACCTTTCTTCTTCTTCCTTTTTTTTTTTTTTTTTTTTTCCAAATGCGAAGGGAGGGGGGAGCTTTCAAATTGTGATGATAAATGGTGAGGACTAAGGAGAGTGAAAATCCATTATAAATACCAAAATAAAGTGCCCTATTAGTAGCACATTACTATCTTAGATCATAAGCATCTACACGGTGATACTATAATTCTTCTTCTTTTGGCACTTGAAGATCCGTGAGATTATTTTACATCTTAGCACAAATTCGTCTTCACCCTTAGTCTATGCTTTCTCTTAATAGTCTGTCTAGAGGTGTCATAGCTGAATCTTCTTTTTTTTCCTTAGATGTTTTGTTTATTGCTGCCCAGGAAGAGGATTGAGGCCTTGAAGCATGGACTAGAGAAGAGGGAGAAGGAGCCAGTTAAAAGTTCACCCACGAAAAGATGGTTCTTTTGGTGATAGATGACTCCCTTTATCAAATAGCACGACGCAACAATCACAAGATTTCTAAATTAGAATTACTGTGTGGGAGATGATGGCTCTTGTTGTTGGCTGTCCTAACTTGGGAGCCAATTAAACCGTATTTTTATCAACCATAGAGGTAGTGTTAAAGGCGGTATTCATGATTCTATAGTAGCAGTTCCAAACATCAGAATAATGAGGTTACACATTTAGGCAAATTGGCTTGCGTGAGTTAGTAAAACAGTTTCTAAAGCTGGAGGGATTTTGTTACGCTTGTTCGGCTGAATTGATTGTGGTTGCACATACCAACATGTTCCCTTATTAAACACGTAATTTTGTACTGAGGAAAGATGTTAGCCTGCAAATTCCCCGTCTAGTGGCTATTGCGTGAACTTTCTGTTAAGCTTCTTATATCCCCCCCCCCCTTTTGTCGTTCCATCAGTCTGTATTCTGATGAAACAAACGCGTCTGTGTTCAGCTCAGTCATGGCCTAGCATACAAGCTTCAATACAGCTTTATCAGAAGTCTCTCTTTGAAGTTTTAGAAGAAATGCACCAACTTAGTTGGTACACTTTTGATATACTGGCAGCTTTATCAGTCGGCAATTTGGTTCACTTTGGTTTGGTCGGGACAGACCGCAAAATAGACAAGCAAATATGAACTTGGCACAAGTTCCTAGTAACATCAAACACAATGATGCAATACCTAGTACTAATTTTTCTCAATTAAATTTGAAAAGATATATAAGTCCATGTCTAGTAACATCAAACACATGAACAAGTAAATTGGTATTAATAAAGTTACTTGATAATAATAAATGGGTTAAGTTAGTTTACTTTATACAAGTAATCCAAAAACACAAATGCCCTCTTTCTCACTTCTCTTCTCTACAACATGTACAATCAAAAGAGGAGGTAGTAAGTGAAACAGTATCAGAACTGCTATTGCTGTTTGAGTTATTCATTACTCGCCCTCTGAAAATTGCATTTGATGACAGTCTATAATCCACAGGACCAAAGTATCCCAGAAGCCATAATATGATCAACGATCAAGTCTAATAGAGAGAAACCCGCAAGTTTTGGAATTTCGGTCAAAAAATTCACTTTTTCTGAATGGCTATCTGACTTCTAAAATCCACGAGGTACACTCTTGAAGTAACTGGAACTTTTGATGTATAGCTATATTCAAGAACACCTGCATTTTGTTTCGAAACTCGGACTCATCTTCCTTGCACCTAAATGAACCGGCACATGAACAATGCTCTGATAAATGTGCAGCCTTAACTTGGTTGCATTTGAGGCACACCAAGTCTTGAAGATGGTAAAGTCTTTCTCTCTGTCTTACAATCTGAAGAAGGGAATTTTCCATAACTTCACGATTGTAAGGTTGCCCACATTGTGGAACAGCACAACGCCATTCCTGAGCTAGTAAAGCTCTGTCTCGACACAAGTCCAAGTCTCTACAGTCATTGCAGTAGCTGTCAACATAAGAAGTGGAGTTAGAGATGGTTTTCTATATAGAAGCCGCTTTCAAATGATTGGTTATAAAATAGTTGAGTGAAGAAACCAATGAAATACTCCTACCGTTGTTCCTATTTGAGTGTCAGCTTTTAAAAAAGTATTTTGTGTTAAAATAAGAGTCGATTTTCCTAGTGAAGTTACTAACTCCATCTGCATCAACTATCATGTTCTAACTTGTGGACAAACCTAATTACTATGGTGTTATTAAGAATATGTTGTACGTACTAGTAAAAGTAGTTAAAAGTCTAGTAAAAGTAGTTAAAAGTCAACTTCCTCTATTTGCTAAGAAAACTAAGACACTCGTTTAGCCATTTAGGGATAGGAGTAACAGAAAAGACACCGCCAGTAAATTTTTAGTGATGAAGCACAAATGAATTCCCAGGCACAAAGCGAAAATTTAGAAAACAACAAAATAGATAAAAAGAAGCAGAATTTTAGAGGAACGGTAAAAAGAACAATCTGCAGATAGATGATATTGATTTCAAAATGAGCTCTTACATGCCAGAACGAGACAAACAGATATGTAAATTTTGGTGTTGATGACACAAAAGTATAACAAACGGTGGTTATTGTCCTTTTTTGCATTTTTCCATGTGAGGATAATTCTTCTACAATGTAGACATGCGAAGCACGGGAAAGTCCTGGTCTTTCGTTCATTTTTTACTCCCCAAAGCATCATGAAACCTTATTGGTAATACTCCCTCCGTCCAGAAATGATCAGCTCACTTTTTTTTGTTGGTAATACGAAGATACTTTGAGCAATAGATTTAGATTAATAAAACTATCCTAATGAAAACTTAACACTTGTTATTGATACACCATTATAAAGACTAACCATAACAATTTTCAGATGTTCATTAGGATAATTAAATTATTCTAAAATTAGAGCTAAAAGTACGTTCATATCAAAAACAAAATAAAATAAAATAGGAAGATCATTTTGGGACAGAGGGAGAATCTGGTAGCATCCTTACTTTTCAAACTAAATTCTAAGAGCTAAAATAGCTCTTCTTTTCTACCCCCATCAAATTAAACATCACTTTAGTAACCAAATCAGTTCGCAAACTCATGGTGAAGAAGGCTGAAAGGAATTTATAACCGCGATGTTCTAATGGAAAAGTAAAAACAATTACTGAGAACACTAACAAGCATGGACTACCAATAGCACCTTGGTCAAAGTCTCCAATAGTCGAGCCGTCTCTCTCCCTCTCCTTTTTTTTTCTCTTTCCTGATAAACAAGTACTCTCTCCATCCATAAATGAATGTTCTTTTCCTAAAAAACTTATCCTTAAATGAATGTCGATGTCTTGTATTGATTGTCCCTAAGTGAATTTTACCTTACAAATTTGCCATATGTCATTGTATACTTGCAAATTACAAGTTTAGAAAGTGATAGTAAGATTATTTACGCATCTTTGCTATTAAAATTCCTTAAAAGCCAACTTTTTCAGAATGTCCCTTAAATGAAAAAGTGGACATTCCATTAGCGACGGAGGGAGTAAAAGTAAGGGATTGCAGACGACACCCCAGAGTAGCGCTTCACATCATGCTCATAAATCTACAAGTTTTACTCGCACGTTACAACACTTGTGACCAGACAATGTATAGAGTTCTGATTATTGAATATTACCTGCAAATGACATTCGGTAAAGCAAAGGACAGAGAACAATTGCGAAACTCTGCCTCTGGAGCAAACTCCCTCACTCGCACATATTTTAAGAGATTCCTCCTCATTATCTGTGTCCAAGGAGTAAACATCAATCAGGTGATGAAAAGATAAAACTGAAATAAGATGCAATTATTAAGAGAATTATTTACCAGAATATCATGCTGAACATTCTGGTCAAGAGCCAAGACAGCGCAGACATGCTTAATGAACTCAAGTGCAGGATCTCCCACATGGTTATTACTGGCAAGTTGTGAGCTCTCATCTGAGAAAGTTTGGACCGTTTGAGATTTGCCTTTTCCTTTCATATGGAGAACGGTATCACGAACAATTTTTAGAAGTTTGTCTGTGAAATAAGAGTTGATCTGTAGGAACGTCCAAAAGATAAGGCCACACTTTAGCAAAAAACCAAAAAAAAAAAAAAAAAAAAAAACAAAAGATTAACAAATGAATTCTCTACCATACCTGCTCCTGTAGATATTCAGATATGCGTGACTCGAATATTTCGGCAGTGGCGGCAGTGATTGATGGAGTACACAAGTTTCCCTCCCTTATAGACCCTCGTATTGCAGCTTGTTCTTGAGAAAATTTCCAAGGGAGATACATGAACTCAGATACTATCAAAATGAAGTGATCCTATGAAAAAAAAAAAAGAAAAAAAAAGGTGGATATCAGATAAAAGGAAGAACGTCAATGTTTGTATTAACCAAAATCTTGCCAAAGCACCTTTGATAAAGATACTATGCAAGTCTATCACCATAGAGAAAACAATAACTTTGGGGTCTTCATGCATTCTAGCGTAAATTGCTTGAAATGATGCTTTATATTCATTAAATGAGACTTACCTGAGTCTCTTTAGGTAAGTTTTCTGCAATATTCCAGCTTGACACGATTTCCACTTGTGGGTCATCGTTAATTGGATCAGAGGTACTTTCTACAGATCCTCCATGAACTTTTGCTTGAATTCCACCATAGTTGTACTATCACAGAGAAAAAGAAAAGAATAATTTTATATCAAATAGGCAGAACCCTGATAGGGTTGATAATTTCTATGTGAATTACTATTAGCCCAATTTCATGGTAGATGATACTATCTCTGGATTCGCTTCCTGATACATTTTTAGTACATACATATTTAACATGAGAAAGAAAACCTTCTTGGGAAAATAATATATGTATAAGCATCTAACATTAATTCATTAGATCAGTCACAACGAAAGTAGGAATGCCAATCCTTGCGAGAAAAGAACTTACTGATCAGAATCTTAAAACGTCCCCCCAAGGAAAAGCCAACTAGGCCATTTCAAGATCTTCCCCATATTATTTAAGCATTTTAGTGAATACCAAGAAAAACATAATTTATGACTTATCAAATTTGAACAATTCTGCAAAATAATGCTTATAAATCTGAACAATTCTACAAAATAATGCTTAGAAACTACGAACAGGAAATCCCTTTTCCTTCTTCCATTTTCATCCCTTGCTTCTTACTATTCTTCCTACTGAACATTTTTATCCCGAGAAAGAATTTCAACTGTTGCTTCTTGTCACTCTGTCACTCTGCACCCAACAGAAACTCTCTTGCCTTTCTATAGACAAGTTAATTCAGCAAGAAAATCTTCATAAAGAGATAGTGCACAATAAAATGTCGTAACAGTTAGCATGATAGAACTTGCTTTCAACATCAACACAGAAGAAAGATCTTTACTCAGAAGACAAATGATGCTTTCAACAACTGGGAACCACTATTTCTGCAACTCAGTATTAGCATGTGCAGCACTTTGAAACACACTTTGATAGTAGTATTTTGAAGTTTGAACAGTTAGTTTCATATTTTCAAACACAAGAGCCAGACTTAAAAAAAGAGACTAAATTTGGAGAAATAATGTCTTTGCCAAGCATTTTCAGCAGGAAGCTTTGATCTTGGGACTCCTTTCAATCTACTACCCATGTATGGAAATGAAAGATACAATAATGAACTCAAATTGCCTTCATAGTTTCCGATGTTAATGCCTCGGTCCTAATTCATCATTTGTATTTTTCGGTGACTTCTAACAACCATGATATGTAAAATCCACAACAATACCCATATAATATGTTTTGAACTCCAGATAACAAACTTCCTCTGTCCCTAAATAAACGTCCATTTTCAAGAAATTTTGTCTCGGAATGAATGTCCTTTTAGTAAAAATCTTTGTCCTTCAACTTTTTTTACCAATTTAATTTCCCTAGCCATTTTATACTTGCAAAACTAGATGTTCAAATAGTGGATAACAAGAAAATTTATGCATCTTCACCATTTAATTGCTTAAAAAGTATACTTTTCAGAATGTCCCCTAAATGAATTTGGACATTCATTTAGGGTCGGAGGAAGTAAAAAATTAAGGCAAGATGGAACTATTAACAAATCTTGATAAATTTCAGTACATCTCCACTTATTTGACATGGCAGTGATGCATAATCAACCCAAGAAATGTAAAGGCAGAACTACGATAAAGCATTATCATTTGCCACTCAAGCTGAAAGATAAAGTTCAAAGCATTCTAAATAAAAACAAGATTTTGGTCTTGCATGCACATGCTACTATGTCTACATTTCATGGTTGGTAATAATATTAACTTTACCGGCCTGTGGCTCAATAATCCAATACACTTTTGCTCTAAAACCAAGCAAAAACTTGGATGAACAAATGCTAGGATCCTTGTTTTCATATAGGAAAAAAGATAACGTAAGTGAATGAAAGATATGTCATCAAGCTAACCTGATCCATAAATAGCAAGGAATGCCAGAACTGCTGAGGTTCAAGCTCAATCCACTCAAATAAGTCCCTATAAACCAGCCAAGACAGATTAGAGAAGAAAAGAAAAGAAAAGTAGAGGAATTTGCGTTGCTTACAATTACTTAAATTCTCAAAAGAAGACCAACCTAGTTTGTAGAGCTTTCAGTAAGCTATCACAGTAAGATTGGGCTGCATACAAATCTTGCTTTCCTGTGTCGATTATAACTTTAGAAAAGTTGGCAAATACGATGGTGGCACCCAATTTCCGTAATTCAGCCAACAGCAATGCAAACACTTTTTGCATAACCTGTTAACATATAGTTCAGGGAAATAGCACATTAAGGTGACATACAATTTCTAGGAATGCAGTTTGATTAAGAGAAACTGAATCCAAATAGACTGTGAGCACAAACAAACTTACAGAGAAATTTACATATAGCATGAGATCAAGCAGTGCTTGGAAAGAAAATAAATAATGACAGCAATATAACCAGAACAAGATCAGTTCGTATACTGATATACTCCCTCCGTCCCATTTCAAATTACAAAAAAAAAAACGTCGGAGCACGGAAAATAAGAAAAAAGTGAAAAAGGTGATGTGTTGTGAGTGAAGATAGTTGGGTAGGAGAGAGAAAGTGGGGTAGTGAATAGTATGTGGGTTAGATGTGAATATGATAAGTGGGTCCCAGGAATTAAAAATTATTTAAAACTTTCTATTTTTGGATTTTGAAATTTCTAATGGGACACCTAAATTGCAATATGAAATGGGACGGAGGGAGTGTGTGAGTGGGTGTTTGTGTGTGACAGCTAGTGTCAAATACTCATAAGAAAAACAAGGACAGCCGCAATGATTTAAATGGAGAAACTCTTTCCTTTCCTTTTGTAATCTTGTTAAGGCCTAAAATTTCAAAGTGGACTAATTATGGGATATCTCAATACGGACATGAGACCGAAAAGTTGTGGATTTGGGGTTGGGGTATCATTCAGGTACCTTGTGAAGCATCCGATGCAGAGCTGGGTCGTGAAGTTTTGATCGTGGACTGGCACAAAAGATAAAAAGTATTATTAAGGAAGATAATAAGGTATGCATATCTAGCAAGAGATCGCATAAGTAACCTGCATAGCCAACGATACAAATGTTGCAGTATCGCATCAGCAAATACATTTCCTGATGTCACTGCATCTGTAAGGCATCTTTGAATCAATTGTTTGAGGACGCGAAATGCAGTTGCACAAGATGTGCCCTCGTCAAAGCCACTCTGATCATTAAGAACATGTGACCCATTGTTCACGTCATTGTCAAATCCAAATAAAGCACCTCCCTCCATCTCATTTATTTGGTTGCTCTTTAGAAGAGCATTGACCGCAAGGTGATGGATCTAGATAAGATTAAATGAATAAGTCAACCAGTAGCAGGCCCAAACTACAAAATTAGACTAAGAGAAAAGGAGATTTCGGACCTTCAGCTCCACTGAGACTTTTCTATATGCTCCAGGATAAGTAAGAACAGGTTGATTAACCTAATTTGAAAAAATGACAAATTAGTTCATTGAAAAACTACAACCAAAACAGATTTTTTTGTAAATGATAGATGGACGAAGTGGGATCATCGTATTGAAACCAAACTCTCTTTTATATGGTTCTGACACTAACCTCGTCAGTATAACAAGACTCTTCTTCATTATTTCCTCCTAGGTCTGGAATGCCATTATCTGATATCCAGAGTACCTGCAAATCAAAATTTAGTTGAGTAAAATTCAATCATGTAAACAGCAAAACATGAGCTACCCAAGATGTTAAAAAAGCAAAAAGAGCAGAGAACTTGTCACCCTGAAAATTCACCAAACTCTCTAAAACAAACTCAGTGGTTCAGAAAAAGTACAAATCAAACATATATATACTTCAAAATTCGATATACAGCAACGCTGATCATAAGTTAGCATGAAAATAACAAAATGTACAATGATTATCTTATACAGTAGAAACCCTTTAAAATAATACTCGATAAATTAAATAAACTCTCAATGATAACAAATTTATTCAGTCACGACTTGGGCAAAAATTAAAAAAGTAGATAAAATAATAAGATAATATTTTTTTGGGAAACCCATTTATAATTTTAGGTCCCACTAAAATCATAAATTAATAATTCATAGAAATTGAAAAAAAAAAGTGTTATAACTTAGTGAAAATATGATTCTATAGTTGTTTGTTTTCTTTTAAAGTTCAAATCTAGTTGTAGTTCATCTCTAATTTTTATTATTGCATCCAATAGTTACAATAAAACTCCCAATGGCTTTCAACTTATTTTGTACCTACATTGAGTTTAGTTTATACGAAAATGTGAAATTTCATCGAATCAGTTAAAAACTCTTAATAATTATTAATTTATCGATAAATTAATAAATTTCACCGGTCCCGACATTATTAATTTATAGAGTTTTTACTATACTCCCTCCGTTCCACGTTAATAGCCCACTATTCCGTTTCGGGATGTTTACTTATGAGTCAACTTTCAATATTGAGGCAAAAAATATCCACTTTTTCTCATTATTTTTTTTCTTTCTTGTTCATAATTTTAGAAAAATAACCATAAATTAATATAAATCATAAAAAATGCAAATGCGTAAGTAAAAAGAAAAATATTAAGTCGGAACTTTCAAAACATGGATTCCTAATGTGGAACAAAGGGAGTAGCAACTGTTGGAACACAGGAATCTAGCTAAGTTCCTACAATAGTGGTCCAGTTAACCTGTTGCTGATCACGTAATGCTCTTGCAAAGAAGATGTCTGCAGTGTGTAGAAGCCAATCAAGTTCAAAATTCCCCAATGGCACCTGTTCCAGATGAGAATATAGTCATGCATAAATAAAGGAACTAACTAATTACATACTCCCTCCATCCCATAATATATGTCGCACTTCCTTTTTGCAGCGTCCCGAGATAAATGTCGCGTTTCCAAATAAGGAAATTGTCTTAGAGTAATTTTACCATTGTACAAGCAAGTACAACACATTCCTTAAAAACATTGACAAGTCAACTGCAACATTTATTATGGGACGGAGGGAATATTAATCAAAGCAGGAAGAAACAAAGATTACATGGGAATATCTCGAAAGTGAAATTCTCTCATTCAACCACTGGGATGATGCAGCACACCGTTGCATCCCAATTTTCGCAGCCACGATCTGCCAACCAAGAGCCTAGATAGAGAAAAAAGTCAACTCCAGTATGTTTGACCAGTTTCTCATAAATAGCAATAACCATTTTTTCTAAAAGCAGAATGTGGGTGAAATACCTGATACTGGCTATCCCTAGCATTTGAAGGGATGGTCACACAAGGGAAATCGTCTAGAGCTCGTATACCCAGCTTCACTGAATGTAGATTTGGACACTCAATGACAGCAACAGCAGGTCCATGATACCGATTTCTGTTGAGTAATGAAGGTAATCAGTCAACAAAACTAGAACGAAATAAAATAAAGAGAAAATAGACAGTAACGCGGGGAAAAGTCTAAGCTTATACAAGCTGCTGAAGAAGCTAAGAGCGTAGTTAAGCCCTTGTTCTGGTGAAAAGAGGATGGTATCTCCCTACATTTTACTAATAATCAAAAATTACAGCACAAACGTGGTGGCTGATGTAAAACCGGACCACCAGGAGGGGGGCATATTCATTACCTCCAAAACCTTGAAGGTATAGAGAGACGCGACAGTAGGCTAACTATCAAAGATAATTATAGCTTAGATGCTTGTGTAGACTGTATGTAAACATGAATATCAGCAACTCTTGCTGGGTTTTTTATGCTTCCTAAGTTGTGTCTGATTGAGGGTGATTATGATCAATTTTTACATAAGGTGGTCTTGCCTGGATGCAGCACACAGCATAAACATGGAACTTTGAAGAAGTTTTGGACCTTTTATTTCTGATGCCCCTTGTGAATGTTCAAACATAATCTTGCTTGGCCAAGGGCTTACTACAGAAGTATACTCCCTACGTCTTTTTGGAAAGGGTAGTTTGGGTCAACACAAGTGAAGTTTGACAACACATTAATCATCAATCGTATCATCTTAGTGAAATTCTAAAAATTGTTTTTGATAAATAATAGTTGAATTATCAATAACAATTTTTGCATTGATTTATCTAAACAAATTTTAGAATTTCACTAAAATGATTAAATTGATAATTAATGTGGCCAAACTTCAATTCTATCGACTAAAAGTCCAAAAGAAGACGGAGGGAGTACATCACAGCACAATCTTGCTCGTTTGTGTATGCATAGGTTTTGTATTGGCATCTCAAAATGACTACATATCATAGTTTGGCTTTTAATGCAAATTGTATCTTGGACTATGCACTTGTCTTCAAAAAGAGGAAAATCTGCAAGGGTGTTTTTGGAACAGGATTGTTGAATGACATTGAAATTGGTGAGTTTTGTTTACAATCGAGGCCAAAAAATCCAGTTTTTTACGGCCAAAGGGAGTAAGTGAGAATTTAGGTGTTAAGTTGGTTGATTTGAATAAAGTCTGCATCTCGAAAGTAGTATTGTGTAACCTTTTTTTATTTACGGGGAAAAAAGTGTTGTTAGAAAATAAATATCTTCAGTATGACCCCAAAACCGCATAATCACCCCCCACACCGCTTTTTTTTAAACCCTAACTTCAATAAAATCTTGAAACTGGGTACAATGTTGTCAATCGTGAACATGTGTTTTGGTAATCGAGCCATGGAGAGATTGCGACATTTGGCTCAATGAAGCCAAATAATTCTGTAGTGATGATTCAGGAAAAGAAAAGCAAGCTGCTGCTTCTATTAGTGTAGTTAAGGTTGTGATAAAGAACTTGAATTTGTCAATTGGTTCTTCGTCTCTAAAAGAACTTGGAAAGAAGAGTATGCGGACATTGGATTCACCAATGAAGAGAAGAATGAAGCCAACAGGCAGTGTTATCAGGCTCAAGCTGATGAAAGATATGAGCTTCCTGTAAGGCTTGTGGTTTGTGCGAGAACCACTCACTGAGCAGATGAACGTTTATATGTATGGGTAATTTCAGTTGTATGGAGTTATGAAGGTGGTTTACGTGTTGGGTTGTGGTTATGGGCTCTATGGTACTTTTGAAGTGGGCAATGGGAAAGCTGATTTCTTACAACACTGTTAAGCCCATTAAAAAATATATATATTATGCACCTTAGGAGAGTATTTTGAAATGACAATGGCTCAATGAGGCCAATAGTTCTCCAGTGTAGATTTAGGAAAAGAAACACAAGCTGCAGCTTCTCTTAGTGTGGTTAAGGTTGTAATGGGCCTTATGGTACTTTTGAAGGGGGTAATGGGAAAATTGGTTTCTTACATCGCTTTTAGGCCCATAAACTTGAAAAAAATAATATAAAAATGTAATGCATTATACACCTTGGAGAATAATTTGAAATGACAGAGTTTAACACTTAAAATCTAACGTACTTCTAATGGAAGTTGGAATATTGGACCTAAAATCTTAAAATTTGAAACACTGGCCCCTAAATTACTAGCTCGCAAATGGTTTAGACCCTAAAATGTCACTAATGAATGATATTGGATATGTATATCTATTATTTTTAGGTGAGAAAATCAGGCACTTTGGGCGCCAAAATTTTACAAGGCAAGTGACAAAGTGATAAAACTGCTACAGATTTAGCTTGCATAGAGCTTACAAATTCCAGGGGTATGGAAAAGAAGATAGAAATGAATAAAACCTGTATTCATTAATTGTTCGTTGCAGAATCTTTTCAGCATCTTTCACATTTCCAACATAGTCCACCTGAATATGACCATGCATGATACGTATTAAGATAGGAGTTACTTGATGAATAGACAAAGAGAAAGCAGCTATGCCAGCAAGGTGGAGTATACCTTAAAACTGAAGCCATCTTTAGACAAGGGAGAGTCAACAGACAATGCTTGGCAAGCTTCACGAAATTGTTTCTCCAGAATATGTGGTGTTAACTCCTTATTCTGGAAAGGATTAACCACCACCACAAAAATTGTAGTGGAAGAAGGAAAATATCCAAGATATATTGCTCTTGCGTCAGATATGCTGAACAGGAAAATCAGTAATGGTAAGCATAGTTTAAATATGATCTTAGAATATTTAGATTACAAATCGTTTCTGTTCTATGATTTTTTTTAGTAACATGCGTAATGAAAAGGAATAACAACGAAAGAAGTGTTCCGGATTGAAAAGCGGCCTAGTGTGGTAGTAATTTTATGCAACTATTTGTTCTTTATATGCTAGTATCAAAGCTTAAAACCATTAAGTTTTCTAAGGGTAGATTTTACAGGGAAGCCACATCATCATTGTCATTTCAAGTATTCGAGCGGACATGGCATGCCACATCAAGAAAGAACGATACTTTTGGAGATTGAGTATACCACATCAGCATGATCGATGATGTGACAAACCACATCAGCTCCTGTAAAAAAAAATCTTAACGGTTTTAAGTTAGCTGCTAGAAGAGAGACAAAAATATTGTGATGATGCCTTTTATAATAAAGTGTAAACGTAAACGTGAAAGTCAACCAAAAGTAAGAATGGGTGAAAACAAAGTGTGTCCTTTGCTAGTTTCTATTTCTATAAATAAGGTGGCTATGTATGTGGTATTTAAACATGTCGCTCACTTATGGACTGGCAGAAGGCATGCTCAAAATTAATAAGGTAACTCTCCAAAATTAGTGACATTAAAAGTTTATCTTAAGTCTAAGGTTGCGTTTGGTGCATCAAGCATCAAGTGCTTGATGCTTAATATAATGTAAGGGTAATTTGGAGGGTAGGATGCATTTGATCACATTGAGCGCTAGATTTGAATGTTGAGTGAGGCTCTTATTCGTTAAGCAATGATTTTGATTCTCAATGATTAAGAGGATGTTGGACACATTCATGTTGAATAAAAGATCATGCATCTTACCTCTAAATTACCCTTACATTATATTAAGCATCAAGCACTTGATGCTTGATGCACCAAACACAACCTAACTTGAACTGAGCAGCTTCCGTACTTTAATGGCAAGTCTAGCAATAATTAACCATGAAGATATCATCCCACACTAAGCTAAGAAAAACAAAAAGTACAACTAGCTCTGCGACTTACCTATGATACAAGTAGAAGAAAGAGATTGACTGTTCTAGGTATGAGCATTCTGTTGTTGTCTTCATATGCAACTCACTGAGGCTCCAACCATTTTGAGCATTTCGTTTCTTAGCTGCTTTGTCCACTTTACAGACACATCCAATCTGGAGTATGGAATTAAACTCTAATCCCATCTTTGTTTCATATATCCCCTGATCAATTATTTCATGGTTAGAAAAAACCACTATAGATGGATTATTATGTTAATGTCCTTGGGAAGGATATACAGACCTCGACCTCAGGATCTGCCAGGTGAGCTGCTAGCTTCTTGCTTTCCGCCCTAAATTGATCTTCATCAATTATGACCTAGATGCCCATGCAAACAAACAGAATTTTCTTTTAAGAACTTGCACTAAAGGACATTCAGGCAGGAATCCCTTTTACCTCCAAAGTCCAACCCCAATAGTAAGAGAAGTACCTCGATTAAGTTATAGCTATTGCGCCCATGAGGAAGAATCTTGTTGACACGTCTTCCCGGAAATTCTTCAGTTACGGGAGCTTTGGAATTAAGGTAAAAGACTCTCGGCACGGTTATTGGGATCTTACACATGGCTCCATCTACCACCACCCACGCGAAAAATTGGCCCCACTGTGAACTTGGTACAAGTTGAATTATCTGAGTAAAGAAGAAACAGACAACTGTTAAAGTTTATGTCAGAGATCTAAGTGAATGTACATGCATAAAACTACATCACCTGCCAGTGACAGCGCTTAAGGGCTAGTTCATGCTTTTCAAAATAGGAATTGACCCCAGTTCTACCCGGAGCTTGTCTTCCATTGACCACACCTGGCATCTCCGCTACACCAGCCCTTTGATTCAACTTCTTCATATTGTCCAACCTAATAACGCACATGTTTTGAGGAAACAAGAAGACTTAGCGCCAAACATGCATGTGAATTCATACTTTGATGTGTTAAGACATGCAAATATGAAACAACAAAATGGAAAGAGCATTGATATCCTCAACTTTCATCGTTATGTAAGCTTCTCCTTTTCATTCTTTTAATTTTATTTGTTGTCCCAGACCCACTATACGGACTTTTACATTATAAGATTTAAAATTAAAATTAACGGCCACATCAAGATAATTGCCTTTGTTTAAGAGCTTGAAGAAACGATCAACTCTGGAATCGTGTGTATATAGACTCCTTTATAATCGATTACATCTGCTTACTTGATATTTTAACACGCCGGGGGCATGGGATATATGTCTGATCAAACAAACAGTAAGAAGCTTTTTTTATAAGAGGGCGTTAAGTTTCATGCATGTATACTGAAACATTGCATAAGTAGTAAGATAACTCTTCGACTGAGGAAAGGCTGAATGCAATATTGTTTCAAATCCTCAAAAGTGTTGCCCAAATTTTCAAGAAACAAACGAATGCATTCTCGTTCTTTGTCATGTTTTGTAGACATGCTCACTCACACACTTAAATAATCAGGTGAACATGGTGTTACTTTGTTGAAGTCAAAAAAGAAAGTACCTTTGCCGCTTCCTTTTGTCACGAATCTCTTTCCACTTTCTCTTCCGTGAATTGAGCCATCCCTCATAATCTAGATGCTTGTCTATGTCTTCAGCAAAGGTAGCAGCCACTTGAAATGGATGTTCAGCTTGATTATGATCAGTTTGTTGTTTTGATAAATTTTCTTCACGAGATGTATTAAGTGAAAGTCGTTGATTATTGACTTCATAGCAACGAACAATAGGTCTGGGTCCATGAGCAGAAGCTTTTCCTTTGTTTCCAAAGTCTTCTAAATCTTCAACATTCAGTACATCTACTACAACATGGTTAGTGGTTGTATCACTTTTCAGTTTTACTCCATTCTCCTTGTTCAATGAACTGAAGATGTCAACTAATTTCCGCTGCCGTAGTTTGTCCTCCTTCTCACGGACCTTCTTATGCAACCAATCAGGATGAAGCACTCTAGGAACAGGGTTTGAAACCTAGAATAGATTCTCAAGATTAGAAGTCAAAATGAAAAGTTACTTCATGTTTGGGTGATAAAAATTGGTACCTTCTGCATTGCAGCAGGAATGGTAATGATCTTTTGAATAGCTGAGCTAAGACGCTGTTTGTAATATGACCAATCAATAATGGACCGAATAACAATATCTGACGAAATCTTGCACCACTTCTTCACATAATATCTCACTATTTCTGCAAGCAAAAAAAATGTACGCACTTGATTAGCTTCAATGTCAAAGCTTGGAGAATGAAGTTCCATAATACTACTTCATGGAGAACTATACCGGTTTCAGTTTCAAATATTGCAACGGGAATAGCACGCTCGCTTACAGGGGCTCCCTGCACACAGTAAAGATAGAACACATAACTTTGTCAATGCAAACCTCCGAAATTAAGTTCCAATATATAATTATGAAATCAACTGGGCTGACTACAAACTGAAAAGAAGCAAGCATCAGCAAAGCAAAAAACAGACACATACCCTCGGTTCACATGCAACAACATACTGGCAATGAAGTCCTTTGTCTTTAACCATTGTATCTCCAAGAAAATCAGCAAGACGTTTTGCAGTGGTAACCGCACATGACTTCTGCTCACCATATTCTGCTAATGATTTGCTCATTGTGCTTGATTCAGATATGTAATCCAGCAGCTCACTGTCTGCAATATCCTTCCCTTGATTCTGAAAATTGGACAAATTAGTCCCTACTGTTTCCATTTTAAGTCTTAATAAGCTATCCCACAATCGAGACCCTTTTCTCTAAATTCTTCATAATCAACCATGAGATCATGATAACTAAGATGGAATTTCCGTCAAAAGAATGACGGAAAATCATGAAACAAATACATTTTCAAATAAATGATGAATTACATACATCAAGAAGATCAAGCCAACGGTTTGCAACAGAAGCGACCACTGAATAACATTCCTCCAATGTTGACCCGTGAAGAAATTTATCAAAGAGCTCGGCCTGTAAATAAGAGAGTATATCAAGATTGAAATATGACTTCAGAGGACTTATGCAACTTCTCATTCAGATAAGAGAATAGAAGATAACAGTTTCACAAGTGAGAATTATATGGCAATATCATAATCTACAGGCAACGCATTTACAAACTACCACAAACAGCTCAAAAAAAAAAAAAAAAAGAGAAAGAAAGAAAGTAAGAAAGAAACTGTGAGCACTGAAGTTTTACTATTTTCATGTTCTTGTCTATTCAAAAACAGCAAAAAGAGATACTAAAAAAATAAAAGCTAAACAAATAATGCGGGAGAAGAATGTTAACTCATCATTTATCAACGTTTATTTAGTGTATTCACTGTTTACTTATTGAGATCCTATTTCTCCAAGTAGTTCATAGTTTTCTATAAATATTATCACCAAGCGATATTATTGTTAATTTACGATATACTGAGAGAGAATCATAAGCCGCTCCCTAAACTGGTTTGGCCTTATCCTTTTATACATCCAATACAACTTACATTAAGACCCCTACACTATCTATGTATACACTTAAGTCTATGATAACTTATACTCTAACACTCCCCCTCAAGCTGGAGCATAAATGTCATGTATGCCCAGCTTGTTACAAATAGATCCCAACTTACTACCATTCAAAGATTTAGTGAACACATCTGCAAGTTGATCTTCTGTTTTAACATAACTCGTATCGATAACCTTCTCCTGAATTTTCTCTCTAACAAAATGACAATCCATCTCTATATGCTTCGTTCGTTCATGAAAAACCGGATTGGAAGCAATGTGAATGGCTGCTTGATTATCACACCATAGTCGCATAGGCAACGAATCACATATACCAATCTCTTTCAATAGTTGACGGATCCACACAAGTTCACAAGTAGCGTGAGCCATAGCTCTATATTCTGACTCAGCACTCGACCTAGACACAACGGATTGTTTCTTACTTTTCCAAGAAACCAAGTTGCCTCCAACAAAAACGCAGTATCCACTAGTAGACCTCCGATCTGAAGGAGAACCTGCCCAATCTGCATCCGCAAACCCCTCCACTCGCATGTGTCCGTGATCACTGTATAACACGCCTTGTCCTGGGGAACGTTTTAGATACCGAAGAATCCTCACAGCAGCATCCCAGTGGATACTTCGTGGTGATCACAGGAAAGCAGCAATTCTTCTGAAAGTAAGTACAGTTAGAAAACATTCCAGGAGATTCAGCTCTCATACAGCACTAAAGCAAGAGGTCTAAAGTCTAAAGAATCATTCTTCTATTCCACTCCTTCATTGCACATGAGCTTTCTCTTTTATTCTTCAGAGATCTGCTAACTTCCATAGGATTTAATGAAGCATATTTCGCAGCAAATCTTCTAGAGAATTTAAGCGATACCATGCCAGTTGATCTAAGGTTAAGATAACGACATTTATTAATTACTCTTTCACATCTCATCATCATCGTAACCATAGTTAATTTCTTTCAGTTTGCCATGTCCAAAACCATGTGCCACTACACAACGCCAACTCTCGTGTTTGTATCAGCATCCTCGCCCAGATAAAATAGAAGAAAATAATTCACCTCTTTGTAGCAGTCGATTTGATTCATCGAAAATTGTGAGTATTCTGTTTATCTGTCATTTTTTTCTTTGCGTCATGAAATTGAACTTATTTGTAATTATATTATTGTGTTAGGACGAGCAGTGTGTCGAGGAAATGGAGACGTGTGAAACAATCAATGGCTAGGAGAGAGAAACTGATTTTTGCTGGTTGGAAGATGGACATCAACCCTACCTCTCGCCTTGTCCGCCATGCTTATAGCCTCAGGGACCTCGAAATGTAACCAACCTTCATCCTTTCATGATAATTAATGAACTTGATGGATTTTATTGGTTTCGTGTCTGATCCTATCCTATTCTCTCAGGAATCTTAGTTTATATAATTATTTATGCTGTATGCTAAATTTATAAAATAATTAACGATTTATAGAGTTAAAGAGGAGAATTCATTGAAAAGTAAGATTTTTTATAGGTAGTTAGTTTTTTATGTCCTACTGCTACATACGGAGTACGACAAGAACATTTTGGCATTTCGTGTTGCATTGTTGAAACTTGAAAACTCCAAATTTTGCTCCATCACGGATTGTATCAGGGGGGGATGGTGGGGCGTGAAGAGAGACTACAAGGTAATACTAGCATTCCGAAATTAAGTAATCATCATTCAGTCACATTATGGTCTTGCTATAAACTTAATGCAGATCATTGATGCATTAATTTAGAATGATAAATTTCAAGATAGTCACATCTATATGACATTGGCATACGGAATGCACTTAATCACATAAATGATGTACCAAAATTTGCATGCCTCATCTGAAATAAGTAAACTTTATTCATACACCAGAAGATAAAAACCTTCAACATGTAGGAAAGTTGAAAGCTACGAAATCCAACAATATTACAAGAGGGGAGTACCTGGAATACTTTGATGAGCTTTAGTTCACCTCTCCTCTTGATCTCAAACCCTTTTAACTCGGCAAGGGTTCCATCGTCATTGAAAACTGCATAGCGCTTCTTTATCAATATCCCTTCTTCCTTAGAAGCAGGAATAATCATTGCCTACATTCAGAAACAGTATACAAGAGTAGAAGTGAATATCAGAAGACAACAGCCACATGCCGCTTAACACGGTCTAGCGTTGAGACTAAGGCTTAGTGAATAAGGTGGAGTTATGGGGATGAAGGAATGTAGGAAGGAGGAAGGCTACCAAATTTGTTGACTTGATCAACATTGAAAATCATAAATATATAGTATGTATATATAGCTACAAGTTATTAAAATAATATGATTAGCAACAGTGTTATGCTTACCTTATACGGCCCATCCACTTCAAATTCGATTGAGCATTCGCTATGTGTCGTATATGTTCTAGTGATAGGATCATCGAGTGTCTGTTGGATAAACATAAATTAAGTGTGCAGATAAGTAAACTGAGTGAGAAATCCATCCTCAAGTGTAAGGTAAAGCAGATAATCAGATATGCGGAGATACAGAGCAGAAAAGATAGAGGACCTGGTACTGATCATTTGTATTGTTTCTTGCAACATCAACATTAAGCATAACACAAGGATATGAGATTGTTAGCTTCTTCTTTACGTCTCTGGCATATGTTACACCAAAGAAGTCAGAATCTAGAGCATATATGATTCAAATTAGGGAGGCACTAAATAGTATAAAATCACTGAGCCATAAGTACGCACTAGCCTAGATAAACCTAGTTGCACCTAACAATAACATGCATATATCAAGCAAATAAAGAGCATACTTTGTTTTGAAGGTGAAATTCTCTGGGAATGACCCTGGCAAACAACACCAGATACCATCTGTGTCTAATTCAAGTGGTCTTCCAATCTTTTCAACCAGTAAGCGAGCATTTTGGATAATCTTTGCCCCAGTGTATGTAACAACTCCTGCCATTTCCATGGAGTACCATCTTGCCCCCCTAGAAAAACAATGTGTAGTGTACATTTAACGATAGATAAAGAATGGTAACAATTATCATAAAATATATATGCACGAGACCAAATAGGAGAGAAAAACATACTTGCGCATAACATATCCATAAAAAGAATTAAGAATACACTTATGAGCCAGCTGTAGTGAATCGTAGACAACCACCATATCCTGCAGGAAACAGACTCTTGCAATCATAAGTGACCAAGTTAAAATATCACAAGTACACCAGATAGAATTACGAACACATAAGAGACATACTTGTGCTTCCTGAATCTTCATAGGATTCCCACTGGCCTTTGCTTCTGCTAATTTCCCTTTCCAAACTTTATTAAGTCCTTTATACTCATACCTTCTATCTCGAAAACTTTAAAACAGCAAGGAAAATGTCAAAGATCAAGTATATGTCCAGTAGACTTTACCTTAGTTCTCATTGCACATTTTCATATGTACATGTTTTCCGGGGAATAAAGGAATTTTTAGCTGTCAGATTAAACTATGAAATGAAACCAAATGATGAAAAAAAACTGCTTACCTACGGACAGTATCAACGTAGAAAGAGTTTTCCCGCATGCATATCCCTGCCTCTCGTACCTCAGTAACTGGCTTATTAAGTACTCGCTTATAGGCCTGAGGAAGACAAGAAAACACATCCAAGCTATTATTAATGCACATGATTTACTTAGGAAGGCAAATGATATACCTTTTGGCAGTACTTCTTTAGACGGTCTTTGAGCTTCAATTGTTGCTCGATTTTAGGCAAGTCGAGGAAAGATTTTGATAAGTTACCGCCAGTACTATCAACAAACTCTGATTCAATTTGCCTCTTCAAATGATAGTAATCGCTGATTCCAAATTGGCATCCATGAACGATCGTCAATACTCTTGAATGAAAAAATCCTACGCGTAATTAAAGGAACAACACATTACCTTCTCTTTGCTGTATATGTCTCTCCACGCCAAACCCATTCAAGCTTCCGGAGACAATTTTTTCCTGGGCGATTGAAATCACATGCAGTGCAGACCTCGTCTGAAACTATTGATGGTGGCTGAGATTGGACACAGTGTCTTGTTATTTAGTTTCAAAAGAAAACATACTTTCTAAGGTAACAAGAAAATGAAGTAAATCCAAAAAAAGTAAACAGGTACGTTACAGCATTGAGAAGTCAGAACAAGTAATGAGGCAAAAGTGAAACGTAAAGAGAGCACATCAAATGCAATGGAAGTTGTAAATGCTACAATGCAACTACATGGTTGATTTATCATTTTCATAAATATACAGTCGCCTGAAGGTGAGGCTGATGTTCACTCATGGCAAGTCTAGGAACTCTGTAAGTCATGTGTAATGGCATAATTGTCCACATTGCCTAGTCACCAACAATACATTAGAATTTGTTTATTATTTAAAAGAACAAAAAACAGAACTTATCCAGGTATGAAGACACTTCCTTCTCTTAATACTGCAGACAGTTTATACGACCCGATAAGCACAGATGTATGAAATAATGATCTAACCCAAAAAAGCACATCTGAAAACTGAGCATCAGGCGGCTATATTTAGATTCACACCTTATTTATCATCACGTCAATGTTCAAAATCTTCATTTTACTAACAAGTATTTCAAACACTTGTAAGTAATCACTACACAAATATTTCCACACACAGAAACCTCATCATCCATCAAATCCATTAGTTCCTAATACTCCCTCCGTCCCTAAATGAATGTCCAAATTTCATTCTAAGGGACATTCTGAAAGTCTCTACTTTTTATACAATTTAGTGGCAAATATTCATATATATTATTGTAATCCTCTTTCCAAACATTTAGTTTTGCAAGTATAAAGAGACTAGTTAAAAAAATGGTAACAAAACATTTAGGGACAATTTTTTTTTCCAAAAAAGACATTCATTTTAGAGGGAATGAATTCTTGAAAATGGACATTCATTTATGGACAGCGGGAGTAGAAATCAGCATCATATGCTTCCAATCGCATTTGTTTTCCTTAAGAGTAGTGAGATGATCCACCTTTTATTGACCCTTCAAACTCATATCAACCACATCGTAAATAAAATAATATCAATCAGTCAATTTCTTACTGGTGATCAAGTAACTAGTGTAAATCATCTCATATAGTACAACCTTCACATCTGACATCTCGAACATCAAGATGGTAAAGCACAACCCAACATTTTTTTCTAGAATAAAGTGGGAGTGCTCGAAATTGTAAGCCCCGGCACATATTTCAAATTAAAATTCGAAAACTCTCACAATTGCATTCCTAAGGCTTGAACTCGAGAACAATAATCAAACTAGAGCATATATCTACCAACTAATCTAAACACTTACTGATATCCATTGTCCTAATAACAGTAATAATTTACTACTTTAAACTATATATATCATCACTGTTGAAATTATAAAATTATAAGAAAAATGCAGATAAATGTGTGTGTGCATTTATACTATTGGCAATCAAACCCAAATCTGACATCCAAGAACCACTCAAACAAGTGCCAAACAGCAGAGGAATGAGGAATTCGAGACAGGAAATAGACAGGACAGGTGTCAGCGAACATAGTAGTGATGTGCCAAAGACAAAATTTCTGCAGATGCATCCACACATACATTTGTGATTTACAAGTTACATCAAGGTCCCTCAGATTTGTAGATATACTAGAAAATCTTTTAAATGTACAACAATATGCTAACAAACCTAAATGGAGGGCTGGTGTTAGAGTTCTTCGTTTTTTCTTGTGAGCTACTGTACGAGGTGCATTATATCGTAATTAGGATTTGTCAATGCTGATTGGGTAGGATCTCAGTTAATCCGCTAACAGATATTTGCAGAGTTTTAGAGGGTGGCAACAAGTACTAAGCCAGAATAAAGGTCATGGCTCATGTTTTATGGCTCCATGGCATCATTGCTTTGTGATCCAATGCATATGCAGTTATGGTGTGAAAGCCATGTAGCTATTCGTTGCCTAAACCTAGTGTTTCATTAGTGAAGTAAACATAGAGAAGTTGATTGACATCTTGCTCTTGAGAAACGTCAGAAGAAGATCAGAGTAGAATTGGGTTTGTTTCTTTTTTTCTTTTTTTTTTTGATTTTTTTTGTTTTGCTACAAGTTGGCCATGCATGACTGTTGTGTCAAGCTTGAGGATGTGTGATAGTAAATAAGGTTACGTTTGGAGGATCTAGAGTTAGTTTGTGAATTCTCAAACTTGTATACATTGTAGGGCCTAACAAGTTTAGTTTACGGCTTTCAAAATCCTTCCCATTCTTCTCGTTTTTTGCTATACTCTAACAGCGTTGAAACGATATTGTACCAAACATTACCGATTTACATCAAAGAAAGGGATCAATGAATGTTAAACTAATTAAAGTAAGCCGGACCCTTCTCCCGTAATTCAGTCGATTGCGGAGAGGACCTTAGTTAGGATAGTAAGAATTTGGCTTTGACGTTATTCTAATGGAATTATAGCAGCAGTTCACTAACTTAACCCTGACGAGATAATGTTCTAAAAGCCTTCAACTTGTAACTCGTATGAGTGGATTACATGCAACCAATTAACGACAAATGTAGGTTATCTACTACTCTTCGTTCTATGATATGTCAAGAGTTATTTACTATACCTGAAGTCTGTTTGTCAATATAATATTTGGATACATAGCAGCCACGTCTAAATGGTAGATAAGAGGGCATTCTTCGAGGATAGGTTGATCTCGCAATCTTATGAGCTGCAGGTTGAAAGTGAGAAACAAAACCATGGAATCAAAATGACCGATAATCAATGAGAAATGTTGCTTTAGTAATACTGATAGCATGGGAAGAAAAAATCAGTGCAGGAAGGTATATGACGAAAATAGCAGCAAAGAAAAGCAGTGCATGTCTAATGTTACTTTTCATTTTGCAAACTACGAAGGTTTTGTTGTCAGCACTCATTAATTGGCCATAAAACAATGTCACTTGATCAACACCCACAACTAACAGGCTGAAATGATATGATGAGTGGAACTTTGTGATATCCAAGTCATCAGCTTCAGTTTGAATTTCAGCAACAACATCAATAGGCTCACCCTGTGAAATACCTTGCAGATTGATGATGTGTGTGTGTGTCGGTGCGTGTGTGTATACTCCGTATATGTATATGTATATCATGTGTATGGGTATGGGTATGGGTATGGGTATGGGTATATGTCTATGTGTGTATACCCCTAACCTTTTTGCCCATAGAACAATTTATTGATTAGGTTGCTGTAATGTTTTTCTCTCAGAATAACAAACACACACACGGATTGCAAGCATAGCTCCTATCATAGTTAGTCAAACAAACCTTCCACTAAGAATCTAGCTTGCACCATGTAGGTGTAAGCACTTGAACAAAAAAACAAGAAGAGAATGAACTAATCGTGCATCCGCAGACAGCATGAGTATAGATAAGGGTGGTGATGTTATGAAGATAGAGTGGGAGCATGAATTGGTTTGTTCAGTGAGGTGATTGCACCTAATACAAAGAAATGGAGCGCATGCACTGGTTAATATGCCTATCGTCGATAGAGTAGCAAAGGTTAACTGTGGCAGTAAGGCTGCAGATCAATTGAGTGATCATAATACAAAGAATGGGAAGAAAAAAAATGTCTTGAATTTTTGGGAGATTATAAATCAGAAAACCTAATTTCAAAAGGGCAAAAGAGTGAGTTAGCAATATTACATGAAACAGTAATTAGGCAATGATTCCAAGAATTTCTGACATCTAATGTTCTACTACACGGTTTAATTAACAGCATAGAATCTAATGAATGTGAACTTTTAATGTTGTGTCAAAAAATATAACCAATCTTCAGGGTTCTCTTACAAGAATCAGCATAAGCATTTGTCTTGATTAATAAAAAGGGTAAAGGCAGCACCTTGTCCATGATGGCGCTCTTCACTTCATCGTAGTTTGAAACTGTTTCAAGGTCCATCTTGCCCTCCACTTTAATTGCATATTGCAGATCACGATCAAGATTGTTGATTAGTTGCTAAGAGGTAAGACATTATCAACATTATACCAGTCAGAATGCATCCAATGTAAAGATCATAAACAACTGTATTCAGTGTGCAGCTAATTAAGGCATAAGAATACACCCAGCAGGAGATTTACAGAGTTTGAACTTGCAAAATGTTGTCATTTATAAACAACAATAAAAAAAATGCAGTACAATATAAGCAATGTGGTTGATAACTCCATCTTAAGCTAATCATGCACTTGTGCTACAGTATTTATTTTAAGGCTATTGAATACTCCCTCCGTCCCAGCTCACTTGAGACTTATTTCCATTTTGGTCCGTCCCAGCTCACTTGAGACCTCCCCAAAATAGCCAACTTTTAATAATTTTATACTGAATCTACCCCACCACTCATTCTCTCTCTTCATTCTCCACCACACATTTTCTTTAGTTATTGTGCCCACCTCTTGGGTCTCAAGTGAGGTGGGACGGAGGGAGTATATGCTAATCGAGAACTAAAAGCAATTATACACATACAATATACCATGGAGCTCAAATGAAAATTCCTACCTATGAATGTATCCGCAAATCTTAAGAAACTTCAATGTTGATTTATTCATAAGTTGTGTGACAATTAAAATGTAGGGAGCGTTGAGATATAAAAGTGGTTGGATTAATTTGACACTGTTGTGTAAGCTATCTTTGATTTCTTTTCCAAATTATTGGCCTCTATAAACATTTTAGTAACAAAATTCAGGCGTAGTTGTTGCAGAATAACAACCTCTCAACTGTTGAACATTTAAAGGAAACACAGAGCTGCAAAAACAAAGTAATAAGATAAAATCTGAATGTTCAAGTAGATAGGTGTTTTAGACAACGCAAGACATTCAGCTCTACATTTGGCAGCTACATAAGCTGATAAGGGAGAAGGAACAATTTACTATGACACAAAAAGGAATGAAAACTTGAAGGTCCTACACCCATGTACTCGCTCACAGACAAAAAAGGAAGAATATGAGTCAAAACATAGCACTCAAGACTTTCATGGTTAAAAACATATATGTGCCCCCACAGATCAGTATTGCTAGACACTGTTAGGCCTACTGGTCTAAGTTTTCAAAAGTTGGACAAATAGTTTTTGTAACAAAGAGTTTAGATCATCTAAAATAAAATTATGCTCCCTCTGTTCGAAATTAAACTTCCTATGTTCTTTTTGGATGTCCCAAAATAAATGCCTTCTTTTTAAATTTAACACAATTTTATCATGACTATTGAATTATACCAACAACTCTTCATCTCCCTCCACCTATAAATCTTCATATCCCTCCCCCTGTCACTCTTCACAAAATAAATGACTAAGTTTTAAGAAACTAGCTTCTAAATCAGTTTGTCAAACAAATTAGGACATTTAATTTAGGACGAAGGGAGCAATATACAAAATAATTGTGATAACAGAATACGTATATCTAGGTATGAATAAATGCATACAAATTACTGATGGATCTAGACAGATTAGGTGGATACCCTAGTCGTACTCAGGACAGATATTGAAGTTATGAAGGCCTTGTCCGGTGGAGTGTTCTATCCAAAAACGCTCCCGAAAATGAAGTCTTTTTCTTATATTTTATATCAGTACTGAGCTTTAATAAGCTAATTATTCAGACAAGCCCAAAAAGAGGACATTACCTTTATCTGCAGTTTTTTTTATATTTTTATTTTTACAGAATTATCTCCCAATTTGAGAGCCTCTATGTGGTGATTGAATTAATTTTTGTGGCAATGTTTGGGATGCTTGTTTATTGCCGGCCCAAATATGTTACACATTGTCATGTCTCCAACGCCAATTTTTTTCCATATGGGGATTTTTGAAGGCCAGTGTTAGGTCGTGTCCAAGTCCTCCTTGGAGAAACATTTGGGCATCACAGGTCATTGTTCGTAAGGGTGTTCAATGGAGATTTGGTTCAAAAGTTAGGCTTCACTATTCAAGACCAATTACGCTTTTTCATTGCGGCAAGCAGTTTGTCGATGATTGCACGTCTTAATAGAAATCCTCCACTTTGGGATGAGCCTCTGACTATTATGGAGTGCCATCTACTTGAAATTTATAAATGAAAGTTTGTGTTGTTTGCTTTAAAAAATAATAATAATAAATTTAAAAAAAAAATACTACCAAGGTTGATAAAAGCACTCCAACCTATGTGGAGCTAAGGAAACTTTTATTACTTCTGTTTTATTTAAGAAAAGAAGTGGTTGAAGGACAAATCTTAATTTTTTAAAACAATAGAGAAACAACAGAAGTCACTATTTACATGGCTACATGCATTAAGGGTTTCTATATGAATTGCCATCTAAAGGCAACGATCATATCAAAGAACTTCCACAACAAGCCGATTAAAATAAGCTGTGACGCTAAACGACCATTTAAGCCACTGCATTTGGGTTGTAACTCTAAATGAAGGTAAAACAAAAGGAAAACAAAGTGCCTCATGTAAGATATGACACTAGAAGGAGAAAAAGACACCAGGCCTATTGTGAGAAAAAGGATATACTATTCTAGTGAGTTTTTTGAGTGGTTGACACACATGAAAACAAGCTTACCTCATAGGCGGATGGATCAAGCCTGAAACTAGTTGGAAGATCAGATCTGAAAACACCGCTTTCCAGGCATTCCACATGGCCACCAATATAAGTCTCACTCTCAAGAAGTTGACTATTGTGAAATTTCTCTGGTTCAGATTGATGTTTATTAGGACATATAACATTTGCCTGGTAAGCCTGCAAGTACACCGAAAGAAAAATTATTAATGAAGGAAAGGTCCTTGTTAGTTTTTAAACCGTTCCTCAGGCATTGCAAGAAACCAAAAGTCTTGGAAATTAACAACGTAAGTTAAATAACAGACTCGACAGTTGACAAGGCTAAACATATTTTACGAAACTACCCACCTGTACCATGAGAAGCATTTCACACAAAGTCCCACTTCCTTTACGCAAAACTTCATCTGGCGGCATAGGTATTATAGTTGCAAGAGAAAATATGAAGGGATGAACATATGTCATATACAAGTAGTACGTTGAGACGGCGTCAGATACAGAATAGGATGCCATCATCTGAAAGAATATGATCGGAAAAAAAAATGTCAAAAAAAATATTCTTAGAGATGATCTTGCTACCTGCAAATGTGTAGAAAAGTTAGTAATAAAGCTATCAAGAAAAGAAGGGAAGTGCACATCATTAGCCAGCAAAAAGATGAAGAGGGTGTAGGGTCACTGCTTTTCAACAGGGTTATAGTGTTCACAGGTCCGCATCCATTTTTGGACAATGATGCCTCTTGTTGACACTAATACTCCTGATACATGAGCAAGCACTATATTTTTGAAGCTTAAGATAATAAGTTGACTCAAGTCTTAGTGAAGTATACCCTACTACTTCGAAAGGTAATGCCAAAGCCAAGTACCCACTGCCCCAATAACATGTCGTGGGTCTACAATTCGCTTGAAAGTCTAAAGCCGCTGCTATTACCCAGTAATCTACTTCAGTGGCATAAAGCTATTACCTCCTCTCAATACCTTTGAAATTTCACAATCATATTTGTTCAAGCCCATAAAGCAATCTTTTCGTACAGTCACACTCATTATTCTTAAACTGTGGGCCTGTGGTACACAAACCACCTCCCATTTCACCCGTCTTATGTTCTGGATGGGGGATCAGTCTCGCAGAAGGTAACGATAGGACTCAATAAGTATGACAGGTTTGTTCAATGGAATAAACTTACAATGAGGGCCTGTTTGGTAAAGCTGAAAATTAAGCTCTGAAAATGTAGAGCTGAAATTCTAGAGCTGAAATCATTAAGTTGCTGAATTTAGTTAGACTTCAGTTTGTTTCGTAACGACAAACTGCATACAACTGAATTTAATCAAAATTTTAAATAAACACTCAAAAATAACATCATTTCTCTTTACATGATTTTTTTTGTTTTTCTCAAACAAATAGTCATATTTCTTAAAAATAAATAATTATAGTTCAAAAAAATATTATTTTTCGAATAATTAAATTAATTTAAAATTTTAACTAAAAACAATTTTAAAAATTGTTATTGATATTTGACACACCACTATAAATACTATTAATAATATTTTGAATTTTAATAAAATAATTAAATTATTTTAAAATTATTATTTAAATTTTTGTATGGAAAAAAATAAAAATATTATTTCGAGACGGAAGGAGTTAATAAACATCAAACAGGAAACCACAAACACGTCTACAGATGTAACGAGCAAATGGTACTTTGTCATATTTGAAAAAGGTATAAAAGGGATAATGTCTTACCGTGTTATTATGTAAGAGTTAAGATAGGGGTTCATAGCTTAAAATTTTAACCAGTTTTTAAGACATTCTTAATTTATTAAGTGATTTGTTTTTTCTTTACCAAACACATTTAATTTTTTAATCTCTTAAAATATTCAGAATTAAGAACTTAATTTGGTTACCAAACAGGCCCTGAGCTAGACTCTTTTCAATAATCACAAGACTTACAAGGGCGGGACTGCTTATCTTTTATTAAACAGTAAACCAAATGTTGCTTTTTTTTCCTTCCATGGAAGCAGTACACTTGACAAATATTTCAACCAGAGCGCTGACTTTCTCAAAGTGAAGCTCATGAAAAAGCACATTTGATAAAAATCGTTCTCCTTATTACCGAGTAAGACTCATAAAAATAAACTATATGAAGCACTAAAATCAATTAATTGAACTTGATAATTGTCAATTCACTTCATTTTAATACAAACTGGAGTGCCAATCCTAAGACTGATTTTATGTTCAGTTGTCTTTAGGCTATAAAACTAACCTGGTAAGGACTAACCGAATGAGATTGAGTGTATGCAATGGAATGTCTGTGGGGATTCTTTTATGAACCTCCTGTTAGGTTTTATTATTATAGTCGGCAGACAAAAATCCAGAAAATGCTCACCTGGGGTCTTTCCTTGGCAAAACGAACCATATCTTCAGGATTTACCTCCAGTGGATCATAACCCAATTTGGCTTTAGTAACAGCCTGAAACATGAATGAGAGGCGTAAACCCTATGATACTGAAAGGAGAATAAGATGTCAAGAAGAATGAAAGGGAATCTTCAGCCTGATTCATGATTGTAATATATATATATATATATATATATATATATAAAAACAGAGAAGAAAAGGGAAAAAATGAGAACAAAGAAATTCTCACTCATAAATAATGAGAATGGTTCCTGAGTCAACAACGAACAAGGGACAATAGCAGTTAATGCTGACATGTATTAGGTACACTGCAGACAAGCGCATACAAGAACGTATTCATATCTATAAGAGGGTAAAGCTGACTCATAAATTACCCCTACCATGCTCAATAAAACGCGAGATAATCCAAATTGCATACATCTATCTCCTATCATTGATTCTATGGTGAAAAGATACTTCCAATTACCAATCGCTGCGACTTTAAGGATCTCTTTCTGTTACTTTTCACGACTACTATCCCACTCGTGAAATTATTTGAAAATAAAATCACAGGGTTCTTTTTGGACATCTTTCAACATGTAATGGTCATCCAACAACCAGAATCGCCTGAAGAGTAACTGAACAGTGCAACTTAACTCAATTCGGCCTTTGTCCCAGTTACTTGGGTTGGCAGTCTGAAGCACTTTCTCTTTTCAGTTGTTTGCAAGGTCATCTCATGAGCCACACTCATTCTTATGATAATGTTTGTGGATATCCATGTTATTTCGCCTACCTCCAGCCTTTACTGCTATTGATACTATGATACTTCCTAGGGGAGCAAGCAATCTACGTTGTATGTGCCGACACATCTTAAGTGATTTGGGCTACTTGCAAAGATATTTCCATTACGAATTCTCTCTTTTTTAAGTTTTCATTTATCCCTCTTTAACATTCTCATTTTGGCTACACTGATATTGTTAGCAAGGTCTTTCTTAGTTTACCAAGATTTCCTTTCATAAAGTGGTGCAGATCCAATAGTTGTCCTGTAAAAATTCAATTTCAACTTAAAATAGTATACCCTCTCATATCATACTCCAGACTCAATTCACCATTTCGTCCAACCTGATTCTATTCTATGACTAACATCACTTCTATCTACCCATTCAACTCATAATTTGGTCCTAAATAAAAAAAGCACTGAGGACTGTTATATACATACTGATGCATAAGAATGGTAGCATATCGTGTGGTAAGGCCAAGCTGAAGCAATCAAGAACGCAAGTATATGCATAAAAATGGTTATAACATCTTATTCCTATTTCAGAAAGGGCCCTGTAAATAAAAATTATAGAGCTGCACCTTTAATCCATGGCTCCCTTGAGGTAGATAACTATCACGTTTGACCCATGCAAAACAATCCAGATGGCAAGCAAACTTAGCACGACATTCTCCTTGGATTTTGTCACACTGGAATCCTAGTTCCTGCAATTAAAAAATATATAAAAAGAAAAAACAAATATAATTTGATAGTAGTTTTGTTCACTAGGAAACAAGTGATCCAATTTGGATGCTTCAGTTTCACTTCCATCCAGCACTTCAAATGTTGGCACTATTTTGCAACTTCCAACTACATGATTTTAGGTTGAGTGCTTACTCTTTACTTCTACTTCATAATGATTAGGACAAAGAGTAAGATAAATGGTGAGGCCAAGTGGTAAAGTTAAGATTTAAATTGATAAATGAAGAAAGACGTATAAATAATGCAAAATGACACGAGAGAATAGGTCAGCATCATTCCAAGTCATGTGGATATGAGAACTAGAGGTGTTGGAACAAGGAACTGCAAACATAACTACAAGCCCAAAGTTCAACATTACCTTAAAGCTAGATTCTCTTGCACTAATTGTTGAGTGGTCAATTAACAACACCCTTTCCAAGTGTCTAGAAGTATCCAAGTGTGTTTTTTAATCCCATATAACAAATAAACAGATAAACAGACAGATAACACACACTCATACACAAAAAGACTTATAACTGAGGATTCAGTCATTCAGTCAAGCCCCCACGCAAAAGTAGTTAAAAGTTAATGGAGAAAACATGTACAAGAGTCCATAAGCATGTAAGTAAGTCAATTTTTCCTGCACACTGCATAGCATTTCGCTCATAGCAAAATTTCTGCAGCGGCCTCGCTGGGATCAACAATTAACTTAATAGACCAGACTAGCAAGTAGAGAAAACTATGACATAAGTATGATTTGTGTAAAATGCGCTACATACATCACTCATTTTTAATCCGTGACGAGCCGCTCTGTTTTCCAGGAATGGCCAGTCAAAAAAGTCACCATTGTATGTGACATAAATACCAGGCTTCACCTCTCTCATATGGCTAAACCATCGTATAAGAAGCTCTTCCTGCAAAAAGATATAAACCAAGTAACACAATATTTAAAAAATTATGCGTGTATAACTCCAGCCCCACTTAAAATAAGAAACTCAGTCCACAGAAATATTGGAGAATTATAACCTCGTTTTTCACATTTGTCACTTCAAAGTGTCCTTCATATTCTGGTTTTGGAGTGTACTCCAAATCCTCTATATCTTCACCAACGCACTGAAGAAATATGAAAAGAGAACTGAATTTAATTAAACTGTTCAAGGCATAGAGTACCAGATTTACTCCACACTAGGTAGTACTTGTTCCATCCCAAAATAAGTGTCCATTTTTGTTCGATGGATTTAGTAGTACTTAGTAAAACTACTACTAAGCTTGTTAATGAAGTTTAAATAGTCAAAGCAAATAGCGGTAACTAGACACAGAAAAAGATGCCAAAATACTACAATATCACTGACCGCATTTCAACCTTAGTGCTGGTAACCAAAAATCTTAATTGATTAATTAACCTTCTCAAAGGTCAATTTCTATAGAAGGAAAGGTTCCTCAAAGATTATGCTCCCTCAATAACTCAGGTGTGTTCAATCCTTCTATGTGTCCTCCAGAATATGCTTAAGTCCTAATGTATGAAGTAAGCATACGCTTGCCACCCTGCATCGGTCTACATTAAGATATCCTTCGTTATCGACACCAATCTATAACTTTACTGACATAAGCTGGAAGTAGAAGAATTGGAACGGGGAAAACAAGAAAATGACTATCACATTGAGCCTATCAATATGTTGCTCGAGAAAAGGCTGCTTTCCAATCACCGGCTCAAATCTATTGTCATAATTTCCTTAACTAGGTAAGAATCTCTCCCCAAACTATTCCATTAAAATAAATAGTTCAAGGCAGAAAAGTGTCTGGCGCTGCAACAGTTGGTGTGGGGCTGAAGTAGTAGTGGTCATGCAGAGTTGAAGTAGTACAAGGCCGCCCCTACAGACCTGAAGTTTAATGTTGTAGCGCCTTGTACACTTCAGTCCAGTATGGCCTTGTACTACTTCGGTGATGTATCGCCGTGTAGTACTTCAGTGGTGTAACGCCTTGTACTACTTCAGCCCCGTTGGGCCTTGTACTCATCAGCGCCATATAGCGGGCCCAAAATGAAACAGAGCTTTCATCCTAGATGTCCAGTCAAATTCTGCATCTCAACGCATTTCGGGGAGAACCAGGCAAAAGCCCCTCCTTAGGCAAGCTAAGATCATTCCAATGCCCCCTTTTGTGATGACTCATCGTTTAAGAAGTAACCATAGAAACGACCAAATCCACTATTTTTCAAATATGATGCATGGGAAGAAGCCATTGTGTCTTCACATATCAATATTTCCTATTTTAGAATCCCATTGAATCCTTAATTAGGTTGGTGAATTGTTGGGCCAAGCTGGATTCCAAATGCATGCTTCTAAGAGTAGACCCTTAAATAAAATCCTATCCTTCAGCTAAATACCATGAAAACCTAGCAAATATATCTAATTGGAAAGTCAAAACACTGCTTCACAGTCTTGGACTTCTAAGGCTGGAACAAGTGATAAATTCCCGCGCTCTTGCAGTTTAAAAGGCAACCTTAGCTAGTAGGAAATCACACTTTCCTAATTTTACAATTAAATTACATTGTTGTGTTCTTAAACTGTTACCAGGGCCACCATGAGAAATTATATACACTGACATGTATACAATGGTTTTGGATACAGAAAAATGAATTTGTAATAAATGAACACCAATTATAGATTCTTCTAAACACATTACTTTTCTCCCTTCTAGACATCAGCTAACTTCCAACAGCAACTCATATTGCAGTCTAAAAAACGGAAGTTACAGTTTCCTACCCTCAGTAATTCAAAGTATCGACACAAATGGCACGTTGTTTAAAAAAAAAAAAAAAAAAAAAAACATAGTATGGAACAAAAAACCTACGCCAATTGTAAAAGTATTGTGTTATGAAGTCATGATGTATGTCTGCAGACAAAGGAGAAATGTAGAGAGAGCATTCTAGAGCACTTGAAGAGGAATAAATAATGATGAAGGTTCTGATGTACAATATGCACCTCTCTGTTAATAATCAGATAACCTCGTGCATCAACCATGTATGAGATCATCATTACAGAATCGTACTCAGCGTCTGGAAATTTCAAAGGAAGTTTGGTGGTTTCAATATCAAAGGCACAAACATGAACTTCAGCCCGTTGCAAGAGATCAGTCCTTCTTTCTAGCACGATTCCCTCACTAGATACACAAACATCATACCACTGCCCAGATCTCACATCTAAAAGACAAAAAAAATGGAATTGAGATTCATGGCATATTTCGTTACACTTAAAAAATGAACTAAAAATAATCAGATGAGGAAGTTGTCACCTTTATCAATGGCAAATCGAACATGGTAAGGGACGTCATACTCGCGGAGATCGGTAATACAATCTATAAAATCCTGGGTCCGTTCTTTTCTGTGGACGAAACAACACACATTAGCATTGTTAGATGACTTTTGGTCAAAATGAGAATGAGAGGCAAGTGATATATGATAATGGTAATTGAATTTGCAAGGCTTTTCTACCCTCCACTTCACCAGAGTGGGTGATAGTCTATTGGCACTTGTCAACATAAAGAACATCTATAAGAACTTCTCCATCTGCATAAAATTCGCATTTCAAGCACCTACCTTTTGCCTGTCAGTATGGACTCGTATGCTTCTGTGGCATCAATTTTTGCCTGGTTTCTTTCAACAATATGCAGCAGGTCATTCTTCACATGCATCAGTTGTTGAACAGTCTCAAAAGATATCTTTAAGTAAGTTTTACGCAATCCAGAGAGATGGTTTTTCTGTCAACAGAACACACTCTTAGATAAATAAGAAGGTGATAGAAGCATTACATATGATAAAAAATAAATGATCAAAAGAAGAATCTCACGCTATTCTCCAGGAGTCGAATTTGGTATGTTTCTATTATAGAACTTAAAAGCTGGTTACAATTATGCTTACTCTGAGCATCACCTTTTGGCCATCTTAGCTTAGATCAAAGAAAAATGTGCAGCTGGCTATTGACAACTTTTATTACAATTCTTCCCATTACTGTTAACACACATTTCTCTTTTAAAAAAAAAGAACAAGGTCGAAGGTAAAGGAGAAGTCCGGTACAAGTACAAGTTGAGAAGCGAGAGGTGAAATGTATAGTGCAATGAAACCCTGAAATATCTACCATCCAGTTGGCCCCTAAATTCCATAAGTCAGGTCGAAAGAAGCCAGATAAAAGCATTTTCCTTTGGCAAATGCAGAGGCAAAATCTGCTCTCCAAAAAGTCTAAGCTTTCTCCAATAACAACATAGAACCTCAAACATGTTACACGTATTAACTTGTATGTGATAGCAGTGGTATCACTTGAAGGAATACGTTCTTCTTCAAGTTCAAATCTTAACAACCACAACCTGAATGGATGATGCTTAAATATTTGTTTTCTGCCTTCAACGGAAGGTCATCCATGTGTAAATAATGAAAAAAATTGCATTTCATGTCCTTGTTCAAGTGCCTCAAGTTTCATTTATCACTAACATGGCAAGAAAACTCTATGAAGGTTGTCACAGCTACATCAAACCACCAATTAGCAGGCTGCAGAACCTTTTTAAATACAGTTGCATTTGCAGCTATAGTAAGGATATAACTGGTTGACCTGACCAAAGTCAGACGACCAAGAAATGTTCTTAGTTTTGCACAAAAGAAGAGTTGTTCGTAGAACGGAAAGGAGTGAAATTGTAAGAGAGGCAAGGAGGCTCCAAAAGATAACTGAAGTGGGTGATGTTGAAAGCCATGGAAGAAGGAGAGAACAATGGAGTTCCACAATTACAGCGATTAAGCAATAATCAAATTGAGGTTCTTAAGAATCAAAAGCATGTGTGCAACCTAGCACTCTAACGCATGACAATCATACAATAAAAGAGGAGCCTAACGTTGTGCGGTATTGTAACATGAATCTGAATTGTGGTTTCTAACAAAATAATTGTCCCGAAAGAAACAAAAGACACGTCCCGAATGAGGAAAAAGAAACTCAAATTTGCAGTGACAATGATATCATTGGGGAAATGGAACATAACCAGCGCTAGTGACTTACAAGATCAAGGTCCTCTTTCTCTGCTATCTCAATATCAGCAATGTCCCCTTCGTAGCGCCTTCTCAAATATGCCTCAACATCCATTTCCATCTTATGCTACAGTATTATTCAGCATTTTCTATTAGTTGAACTTAGAAATTAAAAAAAAAAATGGATTGGACATAATTAGGTAGATAACACCAACAAACCTTTGTGGTGACATAGAAATACGGGCGGAACTTGTACTTTGACTTGAAAGTTGAACCATCCTTCAACCAAATTTCAGTTTTAGGTAAAGGGAAAATCAGTAAATCTGTGAAATTAAGAGCACAAGCGGCAGTAAACAAAAAAGAGACAAATGCGTACCTGACAAACGAAGTAAAGATCGACGCAGCTATACACTTTATGAGTGTCTTGATCTTCCCAGGATGACTACAAAAGCAGAAATTTTGATCCAATTTTACGAAATCGAATTCACTAAAACGAACTAAAAAAAAATAAAAAAATGGGGATACCCTTTTCACTTACGGAGGAAAATGTGAGGAGCCAGCCGAGCCGTTTTTCGCCTTCAGTAAACAGATCAAATCCGAGCTTCGACTCGAGCTTTTCTTCGGCTGTGAGGATTAGCTTTTGCTTCTTCGAAATTCTTGAGTCACGGCGGAAGTCTCGCCGCCGATTGTTATTGTCGCCGCCGTTCATTGTCGATCTGTAATGGAAAATCAATCAATCGGAATTTGTGAGAATCGTCCTTTGAGGCGGTTTGTTTCAATTTCTCTTGAGAAAGATGGGCGGGAGAAAGATAGAGCTTCTGGACTACTGAGGGCTAAGAAGCTTTTCCCGCGCTTTTTTTCTTTGCTCCGTGTAATTAAGAGTGTTGTTATTCACACCTCTAAAACTTCATGAACTATGATCGGCATTTAAAGAAAAATAAAAGTATTTTGCTTCATAATAAAATAGTCTCTCCATCCCAAAAATAATATATCCCCACTTTTTTATTATTACTACAAATGAAATTTGATCTATAATTTTATTTTGATATAGTTATCTTAATAAAAGTGTAAATTTTTTTACTGAGAAGGTTGTTGATGGTGTATCATTAACACGTTTTAGATCTTCATTGATATAATTAATCAACAAACAATATTGGGGAAACCAATTTCTCCATAAGTTATAAAAAAATCATGCTTTTATAGGTTTTAAGGTTTAGGATTTAAGTCCTTTCGAAAAAGATTTAGGATTTAAGTTTAAAGCTTGAGGTTTAGGGTTTAAGGGTTAAAAATGAACTTTTTATATCTTATAGAGAAACTAGTTTCCCCCAAAACCTACTCTCAAATTAATCTATAACTATTTCTAAAAATCATCAATAACAGTAAAAGATAAGAAATTCATTTTAAAATGAAAAGAGTATAATCATAAAATATATTAAAAAGGTTTTTTTTTTTAAAAAAATAGTACAATACTATTATAAAGCATAAATATAGGAATATTACTAAATTATACGAGTGTGAATAACGACACTGTGTAACTATATCAAGGATTACTTCCATAAGCTTCTTGAAACAATAAATTTGATTAAAAATATACTCAATATTTGCTACTCTCTCCGTCTCATAGTTTTGTATGTTTATTAGATAAACAATAAAGAAATATGTAACTATTTTAAGTGTGTTGAAAACATAATTATTTAAAATATTATTAACAAATTAAGTGGGTATAACTTAGAACGGTTAAGTGTTTTTTTTTTTCCTCAAAATATACAAGCATTAGAAAGACAACAGTTATTGAAAACACTATTCATTTTTTGTCATTGTGAAAATAAACTTTTATTTTCAAACATACAAAAAAAAAAAAAAAAAAACAGGACTCTTATTGTGAGGCAGAATGACTATACGACACGATAAACAAATTTTATCTAAGTAAATACCAGAAAAGCCTCAAACCTCCTTTGGGACCTGTTAATAAAACTTTACTCCCTCTATTCCATAGTATCCACCCTCTTATTTGCACGAATATTAAGAAATAATGAAAGTGATGTAAGTGTGTGAGTATAAAAATAAAATATGAAAAATAATGAGTGGGAGGGAATGGTAAGTTTATTGGTGTTGAGAGTAGAAATGTAAGGTAGGAGAAATAATGTGTGGGAGAAATAGTGAAAAAAAAATTGGCATTTTTTTGAAGTAGACATATACTATGGGACATGCTATAAAGGAAATGTAGACTCATTGAGACAGGGGGAGTATAAAAAAGTCATGTTTTTATAAGGTTTTAGGTTTGGGGTTTAATGGTTAAAAACGGGATTTTGTATAACTCTTATGAGTTTTTTTGCAAAAGTGACGCGTGTACTTTGTGCAATATATCAATTTGACTCGTGTACTTTGGAAACATCAAATGTGGGTTGCGTACTTAATGTTTTTAAAATTTTGATATCACTCTTTTAAACCCCGTTAAAAACATAACGGGACATTCCATATAAGGGTAAAAGTGGGAATAAAAATTTAAGTTCTATAACAATAGGTCCTGTCCAAGTTGAAACCACCCACCATCATTAAAAACTAACACTATCATCCATCAGCACCAGTCAACACCAGAACCACTCACATGGTAGCCAACCCGCCACCATCTCACCATCACCACCTTCTTTCCACCATCAACAACCACCACTGGCCTCAACCAAGCAGTAAATCAAGAGCCCCATAATTCATAAATAATATAAAATCTCAGTTGGAATCAATAACAAAAACTAGATCTAACGAAAATTTTAAATAATTCAAAATCAAACAACAAAAAAAAAATCCCAAAATTTATCACAAACTAGGATGAGATAAGTTGGTCTTCCCTTCATTTCGTCAGATTAAAAAACCAAAAAGAAGAGGAAAGAACTGCAGGTTTTGAAATCGAATCTGATTGAAATGGTGTAGAAGAATCGGAGTGGAATAGGAGAAGGAGATGGGCGAATTGCAAATATATGCATAATGGGTTGGCGAAAGGGGGCTGCTAGTTGGTGGTCGGGTAGGAAGAAGAAGATGGGTCGGCGGCTTCTTTGTTCGTTGAAAAGATAAACCCTAACATTAAACCTCAACTCATCTTCTTCATCCCAACCTCACCTCAGTCGAATCCGTTTTCCCCACCACACTGCCACATTCTTCCGCTGCCGCACCTGTCGCCTCCCTCTCTTCGCCCTACCTCCACCAAATGTTGTCCCCTATCCACCGCCTCTATTCCCCTTCCTCTTTTAGTTGTTAGGGATACGAGATCCAAAAACTAAACGAATTATTCCGTGAGTTGATTTTTTGCAAATCTGTGCACTTAACACGCATATCTTCAGAAAGACTTCAGCTTCACAATGGCCCACAAAAATAAAACTGTAAGTTCAAATGACCACTCAACTACAGTGTAAATGATTCAATCTAAACAAATTCACATGTTGAAGCACTAGTTATTGGTTTGGAAAAATTTCAGACCAAACCAAACCACGATGGTTTGGTTCAAACTGCGGTTCAACTCTGTTGTTACACCGTTGTTCAAATTGTCGTTTAGACCGCAATTCAAATCGTAAGTCAGATTATGGCTCAATACAAGCCCTGCTTAGACAGCAAGCTCCAACGTCTAGTGTCCCCTAACGACTATTAAAACATGTACATTTTTATTTTCTTGTATATGATAGATTAGGTATTTGTAAGGGAAAAATAAACAATTATTAGCACTATATAATAAAAGAAATTAATTTTTTTCATTTTTTTACTCAAAAGACTATGGGCGAAGTTATTTTTTCCTTTCAGGTTTTACTTGTTTCGAGCAGGGGTGCCCAGGGCAACATGAAAATAACAAAGGAACGGAAGGGTAAAACTGGGAATGAAATAATTTAGGGCTGAGATCTATTCCAAACAACACTTTAAAACCCTAGCACTTCGCCATTTTGGGTCGCCTCTTCCACAAACCCTAGCAGTTGCTGCGCTTGAGGACATTCGTCTAATTCCATTACATTTTATTTCTTCCATCGAGGTAACCTAATCTTACTAGCTTCTAATCCTACATATACAGATTGTATTATCTCGTAATTTTGTAAAAAAATAAATAATAATTCTTGTACTTGAATTGATTAGTTTCTCTGAGATTTTCGAGTTAATTCGCTCTTGTAATTGAATTTTGTTGTTCAGAATGAAGGTGATCGCTGCGTATTTGTTGGCTGTTTTGGGAGGTAACTCCAACCCATCGGCTGATGATTTGACCAAGATTCTTGGTTCAGGTATGATTTAATTGTTGTTGTTTGCGTTTATGTTCCACCGATTGTAGATTTCTATATGTTCCAGTAAACGCGTATGAAGAATTTTGTGTCAGATTATCTTATACTCATTGTTTTTTTTTTCTGAGTTGATAGATTATCGGTGTATTCTTTTCTGGTTTGATTTGGTTTGGTTTTAGGAGTCTCTTTTGTGAATGCTTGTAGGTAACATTTCATTTTTTTCCAATGAATTCAAGATATCTGCCATGAGATTTATGTGGGTATTAGAGGATGAGATGATAGACTTTATTTATATAGTTTGGTCTCTATTATTTCAGGATACGCCTGTGTGATTTAATTTAAGATTTGTGTTGTTATACGAAATGCGATTAATTTTTTCCTGTGAATGTCAGTTTGGATGATTGTAGCCAAGCTAGCTGTTTTAGAATGAAATGATGGTGTCTTGTGAATGTTCTGGCATCAGTCAGTTTAATTTTTGGACTCTGCTACATAATTAAGGACTATCAAATTTTGTTTCTGTTTGCTATGGGTTTTATCGAATAGGCATATAGGTTCTGTATTTTACCCCTTTTCTAATATTTTTGTAAGCATGGATACCAGAATAAGTAGACTATTGCCCGTGGAAGTGGGATTATGTGCATAGGGTTAATGCTGACCTTATGGTGTTCTTTCAGAGGGGAACATTTCTATGTACTTTGCCTTTTCTTATGCTCAATCTCATATATGCACATTCTTACTTGTTTCACTGCGGCCCAGTTGGTGCACATGTTCTGCTTATGTTCTTGTGACTTACGTGTTCTACACATCTTCACTAAAACAATTTTGAAAAAGGGTGATATACAGTATTTCAATGATGGTACACAAGTCAGCGGTTGGGTTTATAAGGGTTATCTTCATATTTTTTACAGTTGGCATTGAGGCCGATGAAGAAAGGATCGAGTTACTCTTGTCTGAGGTGAAAGGGAAAGATATTACCGAGCTGATTGCAGCTGGAAGGGAAAAGCTGGCTTCAGTTCCTTCCGGTGGTGGTGGTGTTGCAGTATCAGCCGTTGCCTCCGGAGGTGGTGGTGGGGGTGCTGCACCTGCTGCAGAGGCAAAGAAAGAGGAGAAAGTGGAAGAGAAAGAGGAGTCTGATGATGTAAGCTTTATCACAAACTCATTTTCTCTTTAGATCTCTACTTTTTTTCTCCGTTCCCGATTAAACTAGCACCTATACAGATTGTCCTTTTTTCGTTTGGCTGATTAATTCTCTTTTAAACTGTTTTTCCAGGACATGGGCTTCAGTCTTTTTGACTAGAAGAAGGATGGCCTGCTTTGAAGCATTCTATTACCAGCTCGTTCTCCTTATATTACTCTAGAACTTTTTTTCATGTGCTATTTTTGGTTGTCGTACTTTAGTTGAATTTCAGACTCGTGGATGTTTAGCAATTTTCGTATCATCCTTGATGCTGTAAGGATTGAAGATATAGTTGTTGGTTTTTACAATCAAAGATTCTTGAGTAGCTATCCTATTGTGGCTTATTGCGTATGCTAGTTTAAGTTTGTATTCATCAGTATTTCATGTTCAAGGTGTTATTTCCCGTTTCAGCTTGGTAAATGTCTGTTGTAGGTATGTAATGGCACATAAGTTCTGTGTCTTGAACTCTTGTTTTGAGCTGGAGTAGAACTCAGCTTTGTTGACTTTTTAATCGACTTTAAATGGAAGAACTTTAAACCTTGATGCAATTACATGGGGTTGTAGAGAAAATTGAGCTCTCTGTTCCAAGTCACATTGACTTGGAGTTGGGGTTGGGAGTATGTTTGAGAAGTTATCATCCGAAAAGATATTATCAGTTATGTTCTGATTAACGGATGATGAATGTCGACTCGACTTGCATCTTTGGTTTCTGGGAGGTAAAATTCATCACCAACAAAAGATCGGTGGGCTTCGATAGAGTCGGAACATTATTCAGACCTCAAAACATGAGCTAATCACATCAACTGAGGGCAGGCACAATACCAGTCACTAAGGCTGTCCAAATCAAATCGTACTGAAAATAGTATGTACGGAGTACAATTTTGGAAAAAAAAAAAAAGAAGGGAGAAAACGACCCAATAAACTGGTTAATAGCCTACTTCTGGGCTTTCTTCAAGAGATAACGCAATGAAAATATACCAAGTGCAAGTGCCTGCCAAAACCAGCGACTAGAATTGGCCGGATCCACTCTCTTTGCAAGTCGCCATGCGTATATAGCTTCACCAACATGAGCTGATGAAGCAGCTATGAAAAGTGCCTTCAACACCCACATAGAGCCTAGGAGGGAAAGACTGAAAGCTCTAAGCGGTTTCACGGGTCCAATATCAGGCAAAAATGCAGCAGCAAAAAGGGCAACCATCCCGCCAAATGCCAATACCCGGGTATATATTGAGGGCCCATCCATGCTCCTTTTCCTCTTCTGCTTGTATGAGATTGTTGCAGCCATACCCTCTCGATGACTTCACCAAAGGTTAACACCTACCTGCCAAGATAAAGGAAAACTAAGAACATGCACATGCGATAATAGTAATACTCCCTTTGCCTTGAAATAAATGTTGCATTTGACTTGTTAAAACCAGTCAATGCTTTTAAGGAATGTGCTTTAGTTGTTTGTGTATTACTTGTACCATAGTGAAATAGAACTATGATTGTTTCCTTTCCCAAAAATGCGAAATTTATTTTGGACGGACTAGAAAAGGAAAGTGCAACATTTATCATGGGGAGGAGGAAGTAACAAGCAAGCAATTGCGGTACATATCATGTATAAGTAAATACATACATAATTTTTACGGCTCACGATTTAGAAAATGGACTGTAATTTATGTTTGGAATAAGTATGGTCATAGCAAAGTTCGGTCCGTGTGATCAAGAACAGAGTTCCGATAAATCTCCATATCAACTATACTAAGACTCAAGATCTAATCTTGGCTTGGAACAATAGGCTTTGTTGATAGCAGGTCTAGATGCATCTAAAAAATATAAATCAATCAAAACTGCATCGGAAGTTAGCATTTTGGTATGACATGAACAATAGGTTTCTGTCTTGAACTGTTTTGAGCTGGAGTAGAACTCATTTGCCATTTTTCATTTCCCAAAAAGTTATTCCAATTTCTACAAATTAGGCTTAAATGTGCATAAACACAACATGTCTAGTGAAGCAAGTGTTCATATCCTTAAAAAAGTTGAATAGTCAAATGGGAAGATCATTTTGGGGCGGTGGGAGTATGTTAGTGCGGACCCTTTCCCTGAGGATGCCAAACAAGCACACAAGGAATCATCAGTTTCATGTTCTGTCCGCAAACATGTGCAAATAATTATAAGCGATCCAATTATGATAATAGGACAATCCCTTTGAAATGGAAAAAAGAGAGAAAAGACAATAGTACAGAGGATATTTGGTAAACATCAACCCATCCATCTTACATTTGCAAGAGATTAACTTGACGCTTAGGCTTTACAGAAATATAAGGACTCTTACCCAATTAAGCTAGCAAGTGCCTTTTGCAATTTTCTATACTTCCTCTGTCCCGGAATAAATGTCATACTTTCCATTTTCGTTCGCCCCAAAATACATGTTGTCTTACTAAAAATAAGGTATGAAGTTTGGTGATCTTCCTACACTACCCATTCTAATAGGCACAAGCATTGCAATGTCATAGGAGGTGCCACTCTACCAACATGAATTGATTGGGGCAATCACGGAAACAAAACTAAAAGCTTAAAAACATTGACTTGTCAACTATGACATTTATTCCGGGACAAAGAGTAATTAACAAGGAAAAGAAAATGAACACAACAGAAAGTCTTTTAGCTACATACACGTGAATTCATTCTTATGGGAAGATGTTAATGCATCATGAAGAGCATGAGAAAATCATTGCTATTCAAAATCGAGTATATGCAAATTCCTCAAATCTCTCAAATCTGAAAGCAGTGACCCAGACAACGTATTCGAACTCAGATCAAGGTCAACCAAATTAGAAAGATCACCGAGTTGGGGGTATAAAAGAAAAAAAGTTGTACTAGAAGACTTCAAGAACTGAAGCAATGATTTTGAATAGCAATGATTTTCTCATGCTCTTTGATCAAGATCAAGGGCATATTTGAAAAGTTTTTGGACACTCATTTTTTTGGGGGAGGGAGTAAAAGTAGACAAATTTCCCAAACCAAAATGAATAGCACCAATAATAAAACAAGAACAAAGATCAAGCACTTGGCGTGCACTGTCTGCTGCCCTAACCAAAAAGGAATTCAGAAGGGGAAAAAAGAAACAGGAATCAGATCAGGCAACAACAAGCAAGAGGCATTAAAATTGAGGGTTTTGACTACCAATTGGAAAGCACATCAGCAATAAATCCAAGGTTTTCGACTACAAATTCAATTCCCTTAAACCCAGAAACATAGTATAGGCAAAGCATGAGATTTAAATACAGAATTAAAATTTGAGAAGCGAAAAAGTGATATTCTGACCTCGAAAATCGGAATAGAGATGGTTAACCAAACGCCAACAGAAAAAAATACACAAATGAGGGCATTCCCGAGGGAGGAGGCAAATGATTTGCCTCTTTTTTTACACTATTCACACCTAACGGAGGAGGCAATGTGGTGGCAAATTTGCCACACATTAATAATAGCAAGTGTCAAATTTGCCATTGACTATTTATGGGAGGCAAATCTATTTTTTTTAATGTATTTCTTTTTTGTTAATGTAATAATAAATTATTTTAGTGATATATTATGTGATATATTTTTATGTGATATAATTTTTTGTGATATATTTTTTATGAGATATTTTTTTGTGATATATTTTTTAATTATTACGAATTTTAATACAAAATGCAAAATACAAAAATATAAATTAAACATTAATACCACAATTTTAATACAAAACGACAAATTACAAAATACAATAAACAACTGAAATATAAATTAGACATTAATACATCGAAATTTCATATTTCCCAACACTTCTTCCACTTCCTCCAATGTTACGAAAATATTGTGGTGTATTATATTTCTAATTTTCTTTAGTATTACTATGTAATTGTGACGTGTTATGTTATTGTATTTTAGTATTTTTTTTTTATTATGAATCGTTGTTTTTTATTTTGTTAATTAAACATAAGAAATTAAATTTATTTAATTTTTAAATATTTAAATAAAATATCAATTATAATTTTAATTATATACAAATATAAGAAAATTAAATGATTATGTGATTAAATTAAGAATATTCTAAGAGAATATTCTTTTTTAGTAAGGATTTGAGTTTGATGGTTGGGGATGATTTTATTATGGGAGGCAAATTTGGTGGCAAATTTGGGGGTAGGAGGCAAATTTGTCTCCCCATGGTTGGGAATGCTCTGAGTACTCCGTCAACAATATACTACTCCTCTAGTCCTCTATGTGCCCTAACCACTTTTGGTCAAACCAACTTACTTTAACTAATATTTTATGCTAATTATTAATCTCTGTAAAAAAATTAAAAATGTTACTAAATTAGTAATAGAAAAATTATCAATAACTATTTTTAAATTTTTATGAAGATAAATTATTTAACATAAAATGTTAGTCAAAAGTTTAAGTAGGTTTGACAAAAAGTGCCTATTAAGATGGGACTGATGGAGTATGCCACAACACATCAGGGTCAGACTTGCCAAAGAGTGTTGTTTTGTACGTATGCACCTAAAAATTATCGAGTAAACCCGTCCATTAATTTCACACCATCCCATTTCCCTTTTTCACCTTCCTCCACTATCACTATTAATATTAGTGTTCTATATGGTTCAGAATTTTTAGAATAATAGTCGTTATTTTTCATTTTTATTTGTCCTGCACATTAGTTTTATTTCTAAAATTGAACGCTAAATACCACTTAACTTCTTAAACTGCTCACAACAGATAATACTCTCCACTTTACTTGCATCATTCTTGCTTTTAGAGGAACCATTGTGCTAATGTGATTGTTTAACACCACAAAAATAATTATATATAAAAAAAAGAATAAATCACAATCAACTATATAGTCAAAGAGGATTGTCATTTTAATATGGAGTGTTACTTTTTCTTAATTCTCGTATATTCAATTTTGATCTCATTTTTTTATGTGACAGTAGGGCTATATCAGTATTGATCTAACAATTGTACTATCAGTATCATTATTGACATCATCATGACAATAAAGCTAATAATTTATAGCCGTTAATTAATTATCAGTGGTACATACTGTTAGAGCAATTATTCTATATCGAGAATTAACTAACCAATGCCCGAGTATAAAGATCAAGGGCCACTTTTTGTCTCTTTCCATAACCAATTGATTTTGAGATGGAACCTCAAACACTCTTCCCATACTCAAGTAGTTTTGAGATGAAACCTCAAACTTTCTCACATACATATAGTAGCAAAAGCAGTACTAGAAATCTGAGCTCATCAATTATAAATTATCGTCCGCGTTTTGACCATATTATATTTGGGCAAATTGCATTTAGGTTTTTATTAACTTTTGCAATTTTGCTTTCGAACATTTATATTTTTGCAACCCAATTTCCTATGGTGGCTTTTGATATACTCCCTCCGTTTCATAATACATGTCGTTTTAGATTTCTTCACACATATTAAGAAATGCAATTAATACATATTAAAAAGACATATATGCCCTTAAAAATATCCAATTACTTAGGCATTTAAATGCTTATACAAGAAATAGTTCATAATTAATGAATAAGGGTATAATAGGTAAACAAGAGTAATTCTTTCTTGGTAATAGTAAAACGTCAAATATTTTGGAACAAAAAATTGCTCCTAAAACGTTATGTATTATGAAACGGAGGGAGTAATGTGATACAAAATTAATTTTCGTTAATTTCTCGCATGCCACACATATTTTTAAGGGGCAATTATGACTTATTTAAAGCCATTAACCATATCAAAAACATGCCAACTAGGCACGAAAATTCTTGCTTAACAAGCCGTCCCCTCACATGCCATGAAAAAAAAAAGGTCATAATTGCACTTTAAAAACACAACATGCCATGAAAAAAAAAGTCACAATTGCACTTTGAAAACATGTGTGTGGCAAATCTATCTATATATATATTAAAGTTGGTGAGGAGAGTTATAGTGTTGACATGTGAAAAAATTATAGAAAAGATGAATAGTGTTTTGGACTATATTTTCTTTCTAATGCTTCTATAATTACAAAAAGACCAAACTTACTAACTTATATATTGTCCACTTGCACCATGAATTGTGTTTTGGACATCTATATTATCAGCCCACCTGCAATTTTTACCCATTTTCTCTTATTTTTTAATAAGTGTGCATAAGCAAAGTAGGACTCTTACTCTAAAAAAAGGGAGTATTAATTAATCATAACAGTTACTAGATATAAAAATTATTACTATTAATATTATTAGTTAATTAATTTATTATTCTACTAACACATTATATGTACACTATATACTTTTATATTTACTAATTATAATGTGTATATATAATACACAATAATTTATTGGACAATAGCTAATATTATTAAGTCAATCATGTATAGAATTAAAAGTTAATTCATAATAATAATAAATCATCTTTAATTTCAAGTTTTAATTATCATAATAAATACAAATTATATGCAACAAAAGCTAAAAAAATTAACACAATTGTCCTAAATTTGTATGGAAATGTTTTAATTCATATACAATTTACTTATATACCCAAAAATATTATGTTTTTTTATTAAATAAAAATAGCAAAAAAAAAAAATAGCCAAAAAATAACAAATTAGTTTTCCGTGCAAAGCACGGGTTACCTACTAGTGAACTAAATTTTTAACAAAAGTTAACTATTCAACTATTTTTGTATGAAATGCAACAAAATGTCAAAGATTAGAAGGTTGTTGCAAAAACTATAAAATTTAAAGTAAAATTGCAAAAGTTGATAAGCATAGATAACTAAATTGCTATTTGCCGTAAATGCCCTTTTCAGTCTGATTTATTAATTTGACTTCAAATAGATTTTATGTTCGTGAAATTAATTATTACTGTCTACTAACAAAAATTTAAAGAAAACAAATTGTCATGTTGATTATGAACTTCAGTGCTAATCTGAATAACTGGGAGATGTTAATCAAAGAAAACTAATCTGACTTCATCTCAAATTTGATTGAGAAAACAAAAATTGTGATCATTAAAAACTCTAATTATTGAATTAAACACAAGCCACTTCTATCATTATCAATCAAGAACAACCAGTTTCTTATACTCATCACCAGCAATTGCAGCTTCCATCACTGCCTCTGGATTCAACTCCCGACTATCTTCCAAGAACAACTTCATCAAATTCTTCGAAAACCCACTAACAAGCGCCACCCCCGGCCTGTTTCCCGGCACCGGAGTCGCCCTAGAATTTCTCAAGTTCCAAAACACAATCTCCGGGACGGACGATCCATACCCTTTTTCCTTAAACTTCCTCACTATCGCCTCGTAATCTGTCTCCCACACTTTCTCCCTAAACTTCCTCATTCTAGCCTCGTACTTCTCATGCCAATGCCAAGTCACCATGACTTCATCATCGCCAGACTCTGACAATGAATCATAATAATCGTACCGGTGATCATCATTCTTTGAGGCTTGATCAAACTCCATATCGCTAAAAACAAACACCCTTTTGATCATCTGTTCTTCACTCAAACTCCCATCCACAGCTACTTGAAGTATCAGATCGAAAACCTTCTGAAAATCAGTGTTCATCCCCCACTCCATTCGCTTCACAAACTCGACCTTAGACTTCAAATCATCCCCCATAACCATTTGCAGTTCCGGGTTCTGACTAAACGTAATCAATTTCCCTTTCCATGGCTCCTCACTCAGTTCTGATACCAACAAGCCAAGGGCAACCGAAACCTCCATTGGAATCCCTCTCATACTCCCCGACACATCGGAAATCGCTAAGCAATTCTTTAACTTTCCCTTTGCCGCCATATCTCCGACCATCCTCTTCCATTGCAGCTCTGCTACTTGTCCCTCATCATCACCATCATCTAATGAAGCTATGATCTTGTGAGGCAGCAATGCACCCGCTGCAATGGTTGCCTTCCCATCTTTAACCTTGTCCAAATACTCCTCAAACCTCGATTTATCGTGCTTCAAGAATTTCTCCTTGTAGAAATTCATTGCTACAGAAGCGACCCTATTATACGGAATCGAACCCCAGTCATTAGCACCGATGTAAACCTCAGGCAACTCAAGAGCTTTCCTTAAAGGCACCAACACTTCCTTCCTCAACCGATCTCGTACTCGATAAGCATAATGAGCATCCTCAACGCCTTCATATTCTGGATACGACTTTTTATCAAACACCTTACGTGCAATGCCCTCGCACAACAATGTCAATTTATCAAAGGACGAATCAATTGAGGGACACCATTTAGCAGCCAAGCTGATCTTCTTCAGCTCGCCTTCTCTTAAATACTTCATATCGAACTTGAGATGCTCCGAGAATAGATCAGAAACCTGTTCGTATAAGAATCTGTAGTCGGGGTCACTCATGTATCTCTCAACAGCCTTCTTAGCCATGGCGATTTTCTTCTTCTCCCTGTTTTTCCGTGCCGTTTCCTTTTCTAGTTCAACCCTTTTCTTCTCCGCCAAAATCCGAGCTTCTCTAGGAGCCTTCTCCTCCTTGTTAGCTCGATTCTTCGGCTTCGGCTTTGTGATTTTCAGGCGACCATAAAAATTAAAACCGCCTCTGCCTCTGCCTCTGCCTCTAAACCCGCCTCTTCCTCTAAACCCTCCATGTCCTCCTCTTCCTCCTCCACAGCTCCTTCCAAGCCGATTTAAACGCTCTTTTTTCTCCTTTAGACGGACTTCAGGACCTTCCAGAAGTCGATACAAAATCTCCGGCAAGTCTTTGAAATAACCAAAATCTGCCATAGGACCCACATTGTACGCAAGAGTTTTCGGGTGATACTTGTGGAGCCACAATGCCGCCGTGTAATACCCTTCTTTATCGGATTTCCCCGTCCCGCGTACGCCCCGGAGGTTGCAGATTAACTTGAGAGCTGTCAAGGCGTCGTGGTCCCAAGCAAGTCGGAGGCGTTCGGTTAAGTCGGCTGCCGGAGTGTTGGGGACAACGTGGAAGAAGAAGTCAAGGCATGAGTTTCCGGTGGAGAGGAAAGTAGGCGAATGGTTTTCAGTGTAACCCATTGGCGGGGTTAGACTCAGTTTTGTTGAGTTGAATTCTGAAACCATTAGATCCATGAAAGGATCCGAAACGGAAACGGAGGAAGGCGCCGGTTTTCTAGGGCGGATCTCCGGTGGGCCAAGGAGGGTAGCCGGAGCCATTTTGGGCGTGGTTGATTTGGGGATTTTGAGAATTTAGGTAGAAGAGAGAGAGAGAGAGAGAAGAATCTGTGATTTATGAAGAAGAAGGTGTACTGTGTACATGTAAATATATAGAAAAATATTTGCGTGGGGAATACATTTGCTCCGTATTACTTGGGGTACAAGGTCGTTTCTCCATTCTATTTTCATTATATTTCATATTTCATGTACTAATATACTCACTCCGTCTCACCTCACTAGAGATTTATTTTTATTTTCGTTAGCCCAATTCACTTGATACTCCCCAAAATAGTCATTTTTTTTTATACTTTTATATTCAAACTACCCACCACTCATTCTATTTCTTCATTTTCCACCACTAATTTTATTAAACCAACACTACTATTTACCCCACTCATTATCTCTTTTCATTTTTACCACACATTTTCTTTAATTTGTTATATTTTCCTTAGTTATTGTGCCCACATTTTAGGTAGTGAGGTTTGACGGAAGGAGTATATTAATAATACTTCTAACAAATTTATTTAATGTTGCAAGATTTTCTAATATCTTATCAAGTCATTTGTAGAAACTTATGTGATGCTATGAGATTCGGGTTTATCGTCAAATAATGAATAATATATTTGATATTATAAGGAACAACCCTAATCCGTAATGTAATACATAAATCAAACAAACCTATCTATTACTCCTCCCTTTTTGAAATAGTATTCCATTTCTTATAATTGTTAATTTAAATGAACTTTAAGCAATAGTTAAATGTTAATTTAATTATTTAATGACAATATTAAACTTATTATAGACATACATATCATTAGAATTTAGAAATACTATAATCAATATCAATCTTTTAGATTTCATTAAAATAAACAAATTAATCTAAATTATTAATCAACATTCATTTAAACTGAAAAATAAAGATGAGTGTTTTTTGGGGGAACCTAGTTCCTCCAGAAGTTATAAAAATCATGTTTTTTACCCTTAAACCCTAAACCTGAAACCCCAAACCTGAAACCCTATAAAAATAGGATTTTTTTTTATAACTTTTGGAAGAACTAGTTTCCCCCAAAATTTTCTCAATAAAGAAACATCATATTGAGATTGAGGAAATATTCGAGAATAAATACCCATTCAAACGAACCCCGAAGTATCTGGTAAGCAGTGGCGAAGCCAGAAATTTTTGTCAATGGGGGCCAAGATTACACACAAAAAAAATTAACTGTATTTTCTTGAATGGGGGAAAAAATTATAGTGTATTATTTTTTTTTATCTCAAATGGCGCAAATTTCAACAAATTGCACTAAACCTCCAATTTTTTGTAAATTTTGCACTAGTAAATTTTTATTTTTTAAAAATCAATTGGAACAATTACCCCCTTTACCACACGGGTAGCTCCACCACTACTGGTAAGCTCATTCTCAAATGCTCATTCATATTGTTACGAAATTTAAAAGGATAATCTAAAAACAATAAACGCAAACAAAGAAAACAGATTTATGTAGTTTACTTGAATTATAGAAAATGAATATATAAGTAAAAGATCAATGTCTACAAATGTTATGATTAATTTATTATATATTAATACAAATAACAAAATATAGTTGTTCATACGAGTGTCATCGATAAGCCATGAAAGGTAGATGAATAGAGTATTATAGAGGCTAAAGAGAATAAAATTACACATACCCGGTACAATCAAACATTTGACGACGACGACACCAAATAAAATTACAAAATGTAAGCAACATGAAAAATCAATTTGGTGTATAAACGGCTCAAAAATCTTGGTACAAAGTTTGGCTAAAAAATTCCTGCAGGCTGCAAGTATGTATGTACATCACTACCAAATTGGTACAAAACTTTAAATCTAATTTCTGTTACTTAGACGAGGTTCACCTGGAGGCATGAACTCACGAACCTTCTTTGACATGTAATTTAACAACAAGGTGCAGCATAATAGCGAGAACAGCCTCCAGTAGCAACGCAAATTTCAATGTGACTGCATATAGAGACAAAATAAAAAAAAAGTAGTGAGTTAAAAGGAAAATGATATCGTCCACAAATTCAAAATTAATGCCTCTTTTACTAGCATTTGAATCCATAAAAAAAAAAAAACACAAAAAAAAACACCACCACCTCCCAAATTAGTGAAGCAGAAAGAAAGATATAACGGATATCCAAGGACTCCATGCGTACTTGTTTTCATAGTCATGAGAACTGTCTTCAACCATCCTCGGTTTGTTTTTTTTTTCCCATTCAAACTGGAGAAAATTGCTCACTGATGATCCACCTCAAGTTTTACCGAAGGCATAACCATAACTAGGCATGTGCAAATTTGATGTTTGTATTTACTAATATTACGTGGGTGGCGTTCTTTTAAGTGTTAAGTATTGAAATCTTAATTCATGTCTATAAGAGGCAGCATATGTTTCTGAATTTTTGAAATTGTTTGATAATTTGAACGTATTAATGAATAAATTGTTTGAATATGTATCAAAACACAAAATCTTGTAAAAAATACTCCCTCCGTCCCAAAAAGATAGTCCACCTTTTTTCATTGTTATTACGAGGGAACTTTGAGCAGTTATAAATGCTACTTATAATTATGTTAATGTGAATCTAAAAATTGATATTAATAGTATTTATAATGGTGTATCAAAAACAATATCAAAAAAATCATTAGAATAATTAAAAGTAGCTTTAATTATTACTCAAAGTTCCTTCATAAAACCCATGAAAATAGGGGGACTATCATTCTGGGACAGAGGGAGTATAAAATTATCACTTTCAACCATTTGATAAATATTAATTTTTAATCACCAAAACTAAAAAGAGAAAATGGTTCTCCTCTATTTCATGGATAGTCAAGAAAACTCAAATTTATCAACAAAAATATATTACAGAAATGAAATGATAAATTCATGAATTCTCTCTAAACCCACTCTCAGTTCATATAAAATCAAGCTTTGATTAGTCCAAAAAACTGATCTCTCAATTCAACTCCCATGCTACTGATATTTCAATTCCATTCAATTCAAAAAAGCCAAACTGATTCTCCAACCCATCCTAAATTTCTTCTCTCTCCCCGTCAATGAGAGCGCACAAATGTGCTAGTCCTTAAGCTCCACAGAGATCACTTAACCGATTCTAAAATCAACAATTCACACCATGAACTACCTTGGTCGCACCTAGGAGACCGCGTCAGTGTCGGTCGACGCTAATATCTGTTTCTTCGCCGCTGCTGGTCGGCTTGGGTTTGTGTTTGAGTTTAAGTTTTGGTGGGAGATAGAGAGGGAGAGGGAGATGGCAAGAGAGCTTACTGTCGAAGAATTTTGCGCAGGAACCCTAGGTTGAGAGGGAGTAAATGACAATGAAGGGTTTGTGGATTACGAGGTGAAGGGAAGAAGAAATAACGTGTATGTTGAAAGGGTAGGGGTAGTCTTGGGGATGTGAAAGTTTGACAGGGATATTTGTTTTCCAAATAAAATAACTGGCTTATAAGAGGCATTCATATCTGAATAGGAAAATAAATACGGACTTAATGGTTGGAGGTCTGCTTCAAATTTTCACCCACTAAGAGCCTCTTAATAAAAAACAAACGTCCCCCAAGAATATTTTCTTTTTCCTTTTATGTATTAATTTTTCTTAATTAAACTTTCGATAATACCTAGACCTGCTCTATCCATAATTTTTAAATGGTGTACTAATTGTTCTCTTTCATCCCTAATTTTTCTCGAGATATCAGATCTCCCTAATGTTTCTCTATTGTCCTCCCATGTTCTCCACTTAGCTTCTTATGTTGTGCCACTAGTAAGGTTTATATAAAAACCAGTGACTATAACTGATATTCGTGGATATCCTTCTTTTTCTCGGACTATTTGTCAATCAGCAATAGCATTACTCATCTCTATTTTAATGTTTTAGAGAAAAGGTAACAAAAGAATGTGAATCTTTTACTCTTCTCAACTAGCATTACTTGTGCCTATTTTAATGTTTTAAGGAAAGAAGGTAACAAAAGAATGTCAATATTTTACTCTCCGAGGCATATAATCGTATCCCCTTAATATTGTAATCAAATCCTTTTAACTTTGTGTTCCTTTTCTTTCTCTAGTAAGGGAAAGCCCATAGAAGTTCATCAGCCGGGAATAGATAAAAAGCCGCTGGCTTATTGTCAAACCAAATAAGTAAATGAAACCAGAATGAAGCATGCAATATGAGAGTGAGGAGGACACTCGAAAGAGCAGTATTCCTAGTTTCAAAAGCCATTTATGAATGAAGCAGCCCCACAACTTGGAAAGAGAAAAGAAATGAAGAGAACTTCAAGCATATATTTGATGCGTACCTGAAGTCAAAAACTCTGGCTAATGAATGCGTTAGCACCATCAAGCAGATTACCATTTGTAACTTATATAAGATAGCCATTACTCAAGACTTTGGCACAGTCACGTTTAGGATTTTAACATCCTGGTATGGTTTGTCTCCCTTGTCAGTCTTGACTTTCTCTATTGCCTGCAAACACAAGCTAAGTTTAAGCAAAGTGCAGTAAAACAGATAGACTGAAATAAGAACATCGAGATATGCAGCCTGTGTACTAAAAAAAACCTAATCCAACCAGTTTTCAAATGACATAGCTTTAGGAATGAACGGAAATTTGAAACTCCATAAAAATCAAGAGTTAGACAGCCTTTTTGTATCTAGGATTTAATGGTGCAAACAAGTGGAGCTGATGTTCCCTTACTTCCATACAAATACTCTCTACATCCCAAAAAAATAGTTCTACTTTCCTTTTTGGGTTGTTCCCGAAAAATAGTCTCGTTTCTAAAGAAGGCTACATTTAAAGTGTAATTTCAAAAAGGTAAAATAAATAAAACATCGACCATAAAATGTTTGACATGTCAAAGGAGACACTTTTTTTGGGGGGGAAGAGAAGAAGTATCAGGAAATTCCATGCATCACATGGAGTGTCCTAAACTCCTAACAGAAAAACTGGAAGGAAATAAAAGAAGAAAAATATAGTAGAAAGCTTATGTAGTAATCACAATACAATTTAGCTTATACCTGAATGACGTCCATTCCCTTTACAACTCTACCAAAAACTGTGTGCTTATTATCCAACCATGGAGTGGCCACTGTCGTGATAAAAAACTGAGAGCCATTTGTGTTTGGACCCGCATTAGCCATCGACACAGTGAATGGTCTGTCATGCCGCAAACTGCAAAGACCAGTACCCGATTGTTATGTATAATGTAAGCAAAATCACTTAGTAGATCTTTAAACAAACAGCATGCAAAGAGGGGTAGAAGAGAGAGTGGGAAGAGATGGAGAGAGAGAGAGAGACCAGGAAGCGCATAAAGCTCATAATTAAAGTTTTTAAATATAAATCATTCGATGGTATGTCACCCCTTTACAAGTAGAAAATAGTACTAACTAAAGAAAAACAATCTTGAAAACCTCTAGTGCTGAAATACATCAGTATATGGGTACTCGTGAGTTGCTTTCCTTTTCTCATCAAGGAAATAGTTCTCCAAAGCCAAAACCACTACATGGTTCACATCTTGTTGACTGAAAACTTAAAGCTTCCAACAAACAATATCACCTGTATTATTATTGTTCAAGTACTAAGAGTGACTATGACTGCCTCTAGGTTGACTAGTGTACAAAATGCTTCTAAGCGTAACGGGTAACATGCTTCTATAGTATTTAATGAAGAACTCAACATAGACCTGATCAGGATTGAACTAGGTAGATAGACCTCAAAGCTTAAACTAGATCACAGAATTAGCAAATGATTTCCATCGAGAGATTCAAACAGGTTTGAATCGACCATACCATTTGTCCATATAATTTTTTACATAAGAAAAAAAAAGATACTCCCTCCGTCCCATTAAAAGTTGCACTTTTGTTTTGGGCACGGGGATTAAGAAAATGTGTAAGTGTTGTGAGTATGAGAAGTGAAGTTGGAGAGAGAATGTGGGGTAGGAAATAGTAAATGGATAGTTGTTGTGAGCATGCAAGTGGGTCCCCTTTTTTTTTTGCCAAATTACAATATTTCTAATACAACGTAGGGGAGGGGGTTCGAACTCGCGACCTCGAAGGAGCCTATTCCACTGAGCCAAAACTCGTAGGCATGAGTCCCATTTCAAGCAGTATTTTAAAGTTTCCATTTTTGGGAAAGTGTAATTTTTAGTGGGGCACGCTTTTGAGTAAAGAGTGCAACTTTTAGTGGGACGGAGGGCTAAAGAGTGCAATTTTTAGTGGGACGGAGGAAGTATATTAGAGGGAAGAAAGAGTATAATGAGTAGAGGACAAGACATTTTACACACTCAATTTTGCAGGAAGTAAAATATGCATAGTCTGTGGTGTCTGTGGTTCACTTCTGTCTCCAATAGCCAAAAAAGTTCTGACCAAAACTCTTCGAACCTTTAACCACATGTTAAAGGCAATGATAGTCGAAGGTATAGCAATTGATGCTTTTTCACAAATTGCTGTAAAATCGTATACTATTGGCTAATCAGCACAAATATGTAATTACCTTTTGTGAAATTCATCTTCAAACTCCCTCCCCCAAATAGATTGCCCACCTGTACCATCTCCCAATGGATCTCCAGTTTGTATCATAAATCCTTTGATGACCCGGTGGAATATCAGATTATCATAGTAGCCATTTCTACAATGTGTTGTGAAGTTCTCCACAGTTTTTGGACACTCTTCTGGGTACAGTTTCATGTGGACGTCACCAAGTGTCGTATGCATGATCTGGTAATTGAAACAGCAAAAGTGGTAAAGTCACAACTTATTCATAATTAAAGACAAACATAGCATAAGACTTAGTAAAGGATTCTTGTGAATTGTCACATTTCAGTTAACATGTCAGATAGATAAAAAGAAAAACAATGAGCCTAGTGGAGGCATAAAGCAGCAATGCTTTCAATATTAGAAATTTATATGCACATGTAGGTGAGTTCTTCCTTTCTTCCGCAATATTTCAAAGCAGTCAAAAGTAAATCCAAGGGCAGTTGAACAGGCAGAAACTTATTGGCCTTTTCTTTGCTAAAATCATCACAACAAAAACAAAATTACTGTTAGACTCCCTAAGACCCAACCCAAGGTGTTATGTCAGACATCAACTAAAGCCACCTACCTAGCTAATGACAAGGGCTAAGTGAACAAATATTATACAAAGCACATCATAAACTGAATAAATCATATCGATAATTCCATGTTAATTTCATCATCTATTCAAATGGGTACACATGATGCAACTAACTAAATGTAGCTCACCACATTTTCTGGAAGGGATGTGGTAACAGATTTTCCTATATCTGACGCAGCCATGAGTTCATCAGCTGGGGGCTTTTCATTGAAGACGTCCCTTCCCTTGGTTGCATCTTCAGGTTCCTCCGGTTCTCTACGGCTATTAAATAACAAATAATAGAGTAAAGTGCTTGCTACTTAGAAACAGTATGAAAATGGTTCTTGATACTTCAACCTTAACTGACACACATTAAGACGCATCACTAACTGTAGCTTATCATATCCAGAAGAGAAAAAAGAATCAACATGATTCACGTAAGGGACAGACAATAGTACACAAGCTAAACTAGAGGCTATTTGATAAGAAACAATTTCAAATTGAAAGTATCTGGTGGATCATTTGAAGTTCTCTAAAACTGTAACAATTGTGAAATCCACTAGAGGAACAACAAATTTTCTTTATAGCTATGTAGTGCGCCACCTAAGTCTCGCTCCTCTCACTCTATGCATCTACATAAAGAGCATATCACTTCTTGCTCAAAGTGGCCATAACTTGTAGTGTGAAATATATCTTTAATTGCGTTAAGTTTTTCATTTTTTTTGATAAGTAAATATGTGCATTAAAAAATCGCCAAGGGGGCGAACCCTTAGAAAAGAAGCAAAAGGCTTTACAAGATATAAAAAAAAAAAAAAAAAAACTACATCTGAAGAAACAAAGAAATCAAGCTAAATACCCAAAAGAGTTAAGCTGCATTCCCTGAAATTGAATTCCAAATCTGGACAGATGCTACAGTATTTCTTGAGTGCTATTATTTAGTTCGAACTGTGTCATAGATAAATACCTGAATAAATAGATTCTGTGTTTCTTAAATGCACAGCATAAGAGCGTAGGATCAGTAAGAGGTTCTTTGGTTTCATTGACATTGGCAGCAGCGGCAGGAATTTTTCGTACTTTTTTGCTGCTCCGGTCACCTTGATACAAGGCAATTCTTAAGAATCTATCATTATTCTCCACCTTGCCTAGAATTCTTGCAACTTTGTTTGTGTGCAAATTTACAACCTGTCAGCACCGGGATTAATAAGTCCAAGAAGGGTTGCACAGACACACATACATGAACAAATAAGAGTTATGAGTCTCACTTTGATACCAAGGAGGGTTGCATATATGATGAAATTGGAGCTTTCATCAAATATGGCATTGGGTTGTGGGGCATTTTCTGTTTTCTCTATTTCCTTCTCCACGGCCATTCTTCGTCCAAAATCAATAGTTTCCAGCCGGTATAAGGGATTATCACTTCTTTGAAGATCTTGAGCTTCCTAAACATGGCAGATTTGGTTACACCGACTGTAATCAAAAGACAATATATTTTGGGGCGAATTGCATTTTGGGCCTCAAAGTTTAGGGGGGGTTCCCAAGTCAGGTCCTATTCTGTCACTAATTACATCATAGGCCTCAAAGTTGTCATTATGTTTTCATGTTAGGGTTTTTAACCATTTTTTAAGAAAAACTCGTTAAATGATCACGTACGAGTCACATGTCACTTAACGGAAGATGTTTTTGTACAAAAACTCTTTCATTGTTGTTTTAATGCAAAATGAATGAAAACGAATAGTCAAAATAGAAAATTTTCCATTTAAGGGGGTTAAATGAAATTTTCTAAATTAATAAGACATAAAATAAAATTTATTTAACAATATTAAATTATCAATAAAATAATTATAAAATTGATTTTACAAAACAAGGCATTAATTTTTTTTCTCAAGTATAATTTTATAATTTGGCTATTTTAATTGAATAAAAATTATCTTAAAACTATACTAACCACCACATAATAAATAAGCAAAGGAAAAACGAAAAAATATTTTGCCCAAAAAAAAGAAAAGTAAAAACCCACCCTATTCCCCTCCCCACACACTAACAGTTTCTTACCCAAACCCACCACAACAGTCACAGCCACCCCTCTTCCACAGTCACCACCGTAACTACCATCACCACTGCCACACTCCTCTTCCAAATCCAACCTCCTCTTCTTCCATAATTGCAGCCTTCTAAGCTTCTTCCCCTTCATCTATCAAACTGATCCCTCCCCCTTTCTCCAAAACCGCGATTAACCAATTTCCTTTTTCTTCTACATAGCCGACTTCCCTTGCAGTGACAATTCCATTGTTACACCAAGAAGAATATTCAAATATTGCAGCAATTAGCAATATATTCATCAATTTGGGGGATGTGGTATTTTAACAGTTTTTAAATTGAGGTTTCGCCATAATTTTTTAGCCTCATGATTTTGCTTCAATGGTCTCCCTCATCCCCCTAGAAAAAACCCACCTTCTCCAATGGTGGGGTAGTGGTTAGGGTCATTGCAGGTGGTTTTGTGTTGATGGAGATGTGTGGGCAGAAGGTGATGGATGTACTTTGATGGTGGTGTGTGGGCGGAAGGTGGTGGTTGGTGGCTGTGAGATGGTGGTGGTAGGGAAGGGTGTGGTTAGGGAAGACGAAGAAGAAGGTAGGGTGTAGGGGGACTGGACATTCTCCCCCTCTCTCTATTTCTATCCTTTTAGTTTAAGAAATTCCATTTAACCTTTATATGGAAAATCAACTTCAATTTGAACCAGTCTGTCAAAACCATCCTCCGTTAAGTGACATGTGACTTGCACGTGATCATTTAACGGTGTTTTTCTAACAAAATTGATTTAAAACCCTAACATGCAAACATAATGACAAGTTTGAGGCATATAATGTAATTAGTGATAGAATAGGACCTGACTTGGGAACACCCCCTAAACTTTGGGGCCAAAAATGCAATTCGCCCTATATTTTGGGATCAATTTTGAACTTAACTATGGATACGAAATTACCTCAAGAGATTCATCATAAACACGTCTTAATTTTCCCGTTCTAAACCAAAATATACGTATCCTGCGATCAGGCGCAGTGATGGAAAATTGCTTACCATCTGGGCTCACCTGCACAAACATACAAGGTAATCATAAGTGAACAGAATCAAGGAGAATTAACAAACGAATATATTTCAATCAATAATCTACTTCAAATGTAAATTGAAAGGTACGTTTGGCAACTCGATTCCAACCTTTGGATTAGGAAATGTAAGAGCCATTTGAATCTAGGAATTCATTTTGTTCTTCCAATTCCTAATCCAAGGCTTGCACTGAGTTGCCAAACATACCATAAAGTAGGTAAACTGAGTGCAGTTCTGAGTGCTTTTTACCCTTAAGATATCATATACCATACAAGTGTGATTTTCATTTCCAAAAGAGATAAAAAAAAAAAAAAAAAAAAAAAAAAAAACCATGCTAATAATAACAAAAAGATTATACAACTTACCTCAATAGCAGAAACAGATGTTTTACATTTGACAATTTCGAAAAGATCGGTATCACTCTTCAATTTGAAATTTACCCTGCATGAATCATAAAAAGAAAACAATTAATTGGAAGGCAAGAAGGCTACTCTTGATGCATAAAGCAAGATAATATCTTAAGCATAAACACTGCGATTGCAATCTAACAGCAGATGTGGAGGCATGAAGCTATAAAGCAGGATAAGTATGGGATACAATGATAAAGTGCAAGCAGGGATAATACATACATATATAGATTCCATCGTAAAATGTCTCGTTATTCAGTTTACATAAAGACAAGTAAATATATATAATAAACAAAAGAGAGCACTCTGTGATGAAAAAGAGAGTGAAAGGACCCGCTCAAGTGAAGTTGCTGTTAACTTAGTGAAAACAACATGTTTAATCCTTCTATGCCTATGAACTAAAAGTATCTCCATAGGTCAAAGCATTAATATCACGAATTATACTTTGAGGTCGTGATCTTTTGTTTACTCCTGTTCCTACATCTTATTTATCACTCCTCTTTCGGGGTTTGTCTATTCAGCTCATTAAACAGATTATTATGTAGTGAACCAATGCATTCAAGAACGAGAAAATGATTTTCTTTCCACTTCAGCTGTATCCATAAAGTGTCCAGGAAACAAAATAAATACTCCCTCCACCTCAAAATTAGAGTCCCTTAATCCTTTTTGGGTTGTCCCAAACAATGTTTCCTCTTACAAAAGTTTCCATTTTAGTCGCAGCAAGTTAACTCTTTTACCCGTTGATAAATACTCCTCCATAGTGGGCAAACCTTTTAGGCATAAAAAGTTGACATTTTACCCTTGGTGAATGCTCCTTTATTGTAGCCCAATCTTTTAATTATAAGATCAAATGTTTCACCTAAAACTGTATGGTGGTCAACAGGGGACTCTTATTTTGGGATGGAGCAATATACTGGATATAGCTTCAGACGTATGTGACACGCACTCGTCATGTTATTACAAAAATGAATTCGACCACATATGATACCAGTGTCATGTCAACCTCGTCCATTGTATTATTAACACACCAAGGTGATGTTATTGTTTTGGGAATTTGACCCACAAGTTCATTTTTTGATAAATCACTTCCCCTCAAGTTCTCCACTAAATTGAAATGCATGGGAAGTTCCTATGCATCAATATATTATACTGAATGTAATATGCAGCAATTAAAAATTATGATACAACATCAATACTACTGCCGCCTGCCACCACAGCCGGTCGCTGGCCGTCGGCCGCCTCCTCCTCCAAGCAGTATTATATCCAGTATCTTGTGTTATGTAATACAGTAAATTACAGAATAATACAACATGTAGTGAGGAACTTCTCAAGCATTTTGATAAACTTTTAGAACTTTCCGCTCAATGCCCCTATTGTTTTAGTGAGTACATGATAATAGGTTTCTAAGTCATAATAATGAACAAGGTAGAACATATGACATACAAGAGAAAGAAGAAAAATTAAAAAATGAAGGGAAGAATAAGTTAGGGCATACCCAGTCTCTGGGAACTGTAATGTACCAGGGTTCCAGTACTCGATGATTCCCATGGTATCGGCAGATATAACAGTGTCGAGCGCATGATTGTACTTCATAACTATGACTGGCTTCAGGTGGATCTGAAAGAAAATTAAGAAAAGTGATTAATAAGTTAATTTTGATGCTACATGGACAAACAATGAAGAATAACACCTCAAAGTTAGAATTTCAAGTAAAGTACTGAGCCAAGATACCTCTCTAGAGACGATGGGTTCATTTGAGCCCGCGCGAGCATCGTATATATGCACGAATGTGGAGTTACGATCACTTATAGCAAGCTTAGCCTTGACACCCCCGAGCTTGTAAACCCATTCAATGGCACCAGGTACATATGGAAGGCGTAACATGTTCATCATGTCGTAATTGTGCACATCGTATATTTTGACAGAACGATCACTTGAAATTGTACAACAAAGCAAACCATCCATACTAACCTGTGTATTTAACCAAATTAAGGTGATGATTACACCTAAGACCAAAATAAAACTCCAAGGAAACAAAGAACATGACCTACTATTCGAAGAAAGGCATATATTTACAACAATGCATGCATGCACTAAGAAACCAAAACCACCTATAAGAGTTCATGGTACAGCATCAAGTAGTGAAAAAGTAGCCGACTATCCAGCCTATTCTTTATCCCACCATAGCAAAACATGGAGCGCGTGAATAACATCCAGTAGTGCAACTCAATTCACTTTAATAAATGATTGACAAAAGTACTATCATCGAAGGAAATTATCTCTCCGTTCTCCTTTCCTTTTTGGTAATTCACTCAAATACACAAATGGAAGTTACTAAATTCACATATAAGAAGCCATAGAGAGGCAGAGGAGCCGCCAGCCGGATCGAAGGTTGATACAGTAAATTTCAGAAGTCTTACTAAATATCAAATGAGATAAAGGATGGTACAACGGTACAACTTAAACTTTACTTTCCTGTGCCAGTCAACTTGAAAAAATAATGCTATCTAAATGACAGAGGCTGTTAAACTTAACATAACTGCGAACAAAGAAAACAATTTAGTGAGGGTCTATAGGCCATTTATTTTACCCCTAGAGCACAAGCCTTGATCACACATGGAGTCTCTAAATGCATCAACGCATGGGGTTTATGTTGCTAACAGTTAGATGAAGGGTTGTACTATGGATAGAACGCTTCCAGTGAGATATACCACTGCCAGAAAGAGTATCCAAACATTTCCAGGTAACTTGGCATTCTTAATGCCTTCCATAATGAAATGGCAATAGTGAAACCTGACACGTGACAGCAGAACGTTGAAAGAGAATCCTAATAAAGGAGTAAATGCAATAGTGAAACCAACACATGCTGACCAGTACCAAGTTTTTTTTTTTAAGGTGAAGACTAATTTATGGACAATGCAATAGAAAATAGACATTCATATAGGGACAGTGGGTAGTAAATTATTTCCCCAAATTAGCTAGCATAGAAAATTATTCAGCTGTGCGGCCCATACTCCGTCTTGGTCAATAAGTATTCAATTTCAGCAGTCTCGGAATTAAAAGTCTCGTAAATAAGTCACACTATACACACACACTTTACACATGCAATGCTAATATAAAGAAGCACTCACAGCCAATCCTTCAATAGGGCCTAGGTGGGATCTGAAATGCTTTGCAAACTCAATGCCAAGACCTTTTTTCTTCCAGAACTTCAAGTGACCTAAAAGAGAAGCACCAATAAGAAAGAAATAGGAGAAGGAGAAGTTACAAATAAAATAAGAACTAATGATAATAAATCAATGTCAAATTTTGCAGTAGAGTAGAAGGGAAAAATGCACTCGCGTTGGAAGAAATATATGTTCTTGCACGCAATTCATTAAAATTATAGTCTCACCAAGCATAGGCAATACCAGATCATCAAAAGAGATTGCACCAGGAATTAAGGTTGTTAAAGAAAATATTTCAGAAAGCACGAAGTCAATAACATACTCCAACAAAAGAATCCAACCCCTTTTTATTTCTTAAAGAAGACACTGTACTAAACAAACGCAGTAAAATGTAAGAAACTGCCATGCGTACATCGTGAATAATGAAATGGGAACTGATAAGCCAATAAACTGGAAGGCACATATCTATATTCCATACTCCCTCCGTCCCAAATGGATGAAGGAAGAACTCCAATTTGTTTACCCCAACACGTGTACTAGATTATTGTTTTACACCAGTCACTACTCTAAGAATGAATGTGCTCCATATTCCAAGGACCAGAAGCAAATACACTCTAACAGTTTGTTATCTTTATTTTAATTTTTGGTTATACTCCTAGCAGTTAAGCTAACCAATTTTTGCTACCACTCCTTCAAGCTACCTCTAGAACCAGGATACTTGACAGTAAAAACTGATTGAACTAGTGATCCCACATCAGCCTCCAAAAATAACCTCATAAAAGAGCTAGGTGTAATTTTTTATTTGAAGAAATGATAAAAATCTCTAGTAAGAACGATGTCACTCTACAGAAGCATCTAAAATGACACCTTTTTACATGATTTGATCTCGATTAGCATTGAAGCACCACAGCACAAGTATAATATTATTCCGTGATGTGCACATGAATAGGCAAATAATATTATATTGCTGATTATTTCTGCATAATATACTCATGATATCTAACAAAAAATTACCCAGGTCATCTTACCATCTTGACTTCCAGTTATGAAAAATTCTGCAGCTGACACAGCAACATGAGTGACTACATCGCGATGCATATAACTTTTTTCATACCTGTATGACAAAGATTTACCATCAAGTTACACACACTTTTCAAAATTTGTTAATCGTAAAGCACCTATCAAACTCTTTCTGGAAGATTGAGAACCATATAGCACTAGGTCAGATTCAAAGTTCATGACAAGGCAGCACAGTAAGGGGAAAAGAAAGAGACCGGAGTGAGAGTACAGGAAAAAGAACGGAGAGTTGCGGGAACTGTTTATAGGAAAAAGTGGAGTAAAAGTAATGCAAAGCTTTTCTTCCAAAAAGAAGAAGAAGAATTAGAGGAGAAAAATGCAATCCCCGCCCCGCATCGTTATAGCAAAATGAGTGTAAACTGCCCCATCATCCACTTCTCTTAATCCCACAACAAAGACCAAGACAGGATGAAACAGGCAACCCTGTCATTACATGTCTAATGGAGAAATATAAACTTAAGAATGTTTAAAGAAATTCTGGAACTAAAGAGAAACTACAAAATCAACGCAATCATCAATATCATATAATGTGTAGCAGATAATTGTTGCCAAGGCAAACGAAGATATAGGCATAGCATACAAGTAAATCATAAACTTGATCAGGTATTAAGGTGACAGACTGACAGTAACTTATTCAATATCAGATTTTAGGCCATAAAACATTTTTTCAAATTTCAAGTACGATAAGGCATATAAAGCCACATGCATTTTGGACATAGACCATGAATCTGTTGCACAATCCAGAATCCACATATTCCGAAACCGTGGATTTATGAAAACTCGAGAATTGACTTGGCTTAGCAGTGCGGTTTTGGTTGTCTCATATTGACAATTATGAGATATTTTATGTAGTATCAGAGATTCCTAAAGGTAAGCCATCAAAATAAATACATATGGAACCAGAATAAGAACATGCTGCCCAGTCATCAAACAATTAACGTGTCCCTTCTGATGATACCGGCTGGATTATTCCAGGTACTGAATAAAATCTGTCAAGCTCTTCTAGGGAAGGAAACAGGAGGATTTAAAATAACCCCTCAAGTTATGGAGTGGCATACCGGATGTCATTACAAAAGAGTGGGCAAATTCAAAAGTTAATTAAGTTTGCAGTTTGTTTGTATTTTATCTTCTTTTTTTTTTTCTTTTTTTTTTTTAATCTTACCCCTGTTTGTAGGAGATCACTGTGAAAAAGCAGGATGCTGGCTATTGGAAATTAATAAAATACACTGTTTAGGACAACATTCTACAGGACTGAGACCTCAAAGTACTATTGCTATAATCTATGTTACCTGGACACGGTATCCGGGATCCGACACGGATACGGATCCTAGTGTCGGATACAATTTTCTTAATAATTTTGGACACTGGGACACCGTCCTAAATTTGGACACGGGTACGGGATACGAGCATTATTTCAGGACAAACCAAAATAGTATAAATAGGCTATTTATACTTTACTTATAAATGAAGTCAACTCACTCCTTTGTTACTAAGATATATTGTATAATTAAGTAAAACAACATTAAAATTTGTAAAATCTTTATAAATGAAGTCAACTCATTCCTTTTTTTCTTTCAATATTTTCTCGTCGTATCCGAATGAAAAAGCAGGTGGCAGGGTGTCGTGTCGGACACGGGTACTTCAACATATTTGAAGAGTCCGGGTAACAGAGGCTATAATTAGGTAATATAGAATGGCCATACTAAGAAGTGGAGAAGACAACTTGGAGTAAGAAATCAGCAGACTAAGGTTCCCTGTGAATTTCTCGCAAAATTTTATCATATCAAAGTTGAAGCTTGAACTTCCGTGTAATTGAATGTGCTGCTGAGGATGGAAATATTCGCTTGAATGGCAACTGGAGGAGCTATCCGTCCCTATGATAAGCTAAGGAAACTATGAATATTAGTGCAAGTTAATGGTTCTACACGTGTAAAAGAACGTTGTCAAAATATTTCCTTCTTTTGCAGTATAACATAAGTGCAGGGTTATCAGGGATTGTATACACTGCCTGGGATTGCTTGGACAAAGCCCATATGAACTGAAGCTTTCTACTCAGTCGCTGAATGCCCCATTTTAAGCCATTCGAAGTTTGTTACGGGAGGTGAGTATAAGGAAAGTTGAAGAACGGAAGGTTGGCAAATGCAAAATTCGATTCTTAGCCTTTTTATGCTTCAGATTTTTGAGTTTTTCCAGATACCCTCCTTTATTAAGTCAATTTTTTTACGGAGTTCGTAAGAGCTTAGTCGGAAGTACTTAGTGAAGCTCCTTTTGTGAAGAAGTGGGGTCATTGTTCCTTTTGGTAGAGGACATGGGTAATCTTTCTAACACATGTTGCTTTATCAAAGGATTAAAAAAAATTGTTACCCCAAGTTCTGTCTCTTTTTAACAAATCTATAAACAGATTCATTGCAAAAAGAAACCGAGTAGCCATGCAATACAAGTACCAGATCTCTCTTAAGGAAAACAGTTTCCCCAAATAGTTCTTAGCACTTCAGAGTATTTTGTACAGCTAGGAAAATATGGCAATAGAAACGTTTGCTCTACTTTCTTAAATCTTAAGTCTCCCTGGTCTGGCTGTTCCCAGAATAACATGCCTGAAACTCTCAATAATGCTATGTCTCTTATAGTTCATTGCTTTTTCTCCTCAATGAGATTCTTTCTTCACCACTCCACTGCCTATTTTATCATGATCTCCACTTCTTTGACGTAAGTCCTTACTAATCCCTTCAACTACCAGAAGTTCTGATTTTTTAACTTACATTGCACTTAAGCAGTCAAAGCATGTACAAAATTTAAGAAGGGTGCACTCACACTGTCACTTAAACATTCAAAGCATGTGCAAAAACCATCACACCGCACAAACTTGTCATCGTATGAACAATTCGTGCCAGTAAAAACATATCAATTAACATGAACAAATTCCATCGAGATTTAACCTAATTTAACAAACGGAATCACATTCTGCGTTCAGTTCTGTAAAACCCTAGGGCATAATGAGAGGGATAGTTGAATGAAATTGAATGGACGAAGACATACATGTTTGCGGAGGGGAGAGAATCGAGATAGGCCTGCTCGAATTGGAGAGGGCGTTTGGGACGACGGACAGGAGCAGGGCCTGGTCCCACAATCGGTTCTTCCTCCTCCTTCTCGATCACCATTGTTGCGGAGCTTCCATTATCGTTCTGGGGTTCTTCCTCCATCTTCTTCGCCTAGCTTTCTTCCGAAACTTCAAATTCGTGGAGAGGGAGAGAGAGAGAGAGAGAGAGAGAGCAATCAAAGTAGAGTTTTAATCGACGTTGGTTCAAGCTCCACACAGACTACCCGGAGTTGCCTGCCTTTAAAGCTCAAAGTGTGCCCAAATAGCTGTTTCTCACTGGGTCCCGCTCTTTTTCTCTGATTTTGTTTTTTAAATAACTTAATTTGAGTCGATTTTATGTAGGGACGGCCAAACCGGAACCAGACCGTAACCGTCGAACCGGCTCGAAATCGGAACCAGAAAGCTCGTAACCGTCATGAACCGTCCGGAAAACCGGAACCAGAGGAACCGGAACCGTTTTTTATAAGGGCCGGTTAAGGTTCATATGGTCAAAAAACCGTGAACCGGCGGTTCCGAACCGCTAAGACCAAACCACGAACTGGAACCTTTAACCTGAACCGCAAACCGTGGCAGAAACCGTCCGAAACCGTCAAATTTCTGACGGTTTTGTCAAAAATATTTGTTACTAACGGGAAGTAGCGGAAAATTGACCAAATTATATCCGTTTGACTGAGTTTTTTTTACTAGATTTTCGTTATAAAATAATTTTTAAATTTCTATGCAAAAAAATAAAACCGTGAACCGTCTTGAACTGGAACCAAACCCGGAAGTTCATAATCGGAACCGTAACCGGGATGAACGCGGTACGGTTAAGGTTCATGGTTTATGCGAATCGGAAACGTAAATGCCCGACCCTGATTTTATGAACAAACAAAAAAAAATCATTTTTTCCTATTCTTATAATAAACAGATTTTTTTTTATTAGAACCGGTGTTAATATAAACTACCAGTTTTAATGTTAAAAGTATATTAAGTTTTTTAGTAAACTAGTATTTCAAAGTTAAAAGTGTCAATTTATTTTTCAATCAAATTTATAATCAAAATGACATCTCCAGATAACGTATTGTCAGTTATAAGACTTGTTAAAGAGTGTAATTGAATATGAGGGTTAAATAGTGTCAGTGTGGAGTAGAGATCTCCTGTACCACTTTGTGTGCCATTCTCTATACCACTTGTAATCCAACCGTTTACATGTTTGGATAATGTAAATATAATGTCAATCTTAAAAACTGTGAGCCGTTGGATCACTTATAGTACATGGAGTGGCACACGCAGTGGTACAGAAGATCTGGACTCCTCAGTGTGAGCGTCAAAGAGTGTCAAATTAAAATTTTAGTAAAAAAATTGTAAGAATTGACAATATGCAACATTAAACATTGACAGTTTATAACATTAAAACTGACATTTTTATAAAACAAACCTTAATTTAAAATTCTGTTTTTTATTAAATTGAATTGTGCCTATAAGATTTTTTCTAAAGCGTAGATAAATTGTTATTATGAAATAATGTGATAATATTTTTTTTTAACAAAATCAATATTTGGTCATGCAAGGCAACATTTTAATCGTTTAAAAAAAAATTGTAATGACTATTAAAACAGACAATGATACACCTAGTGAAACCTTATAGTGAAAACTCACATTGAAACTATATAATCCGTTGATGAGTTTTTATCAGTGGAGTCCACAAAAGATTTATTAAAATCCAACGGATTACATAGTTTCACTATGAGTTTTTACTATGAGTTATCACTATACATAACATTATCCTATTATTTTTTATTTTCCCTTTGTTCGTTTCTAAACATTTTGATTTATTTTATAGTATTTTGTTATTTTCCCTTTGTTCATTTCTAAACATTATATATATATATATATATATATATGTGTGTGTGTGTGTGTGTGTGTGTGTGTGTGTGTGTGTCTATATATATATATATATGGTTTTGTTAGGATACCCACTATACAAGTACGTTAACAAGTAGCCCATTATTTTAGGACACAAATGCCCTTCTTTTTATTGTGCAAATGAAACTAGTTAAGAAGGTATAATAGTAATTATCAACCAAAGATAGGGACCTCCCTACATTTTATTATTTCAATTCTCTCTTTATTTGAGTTTATTTTTTCCTTCATCAAATCCGGCAATGTAACAGCCTCCACCACTGTACTTATTCAATCCTCCCTCTTCCCAAATTGACCCTTTTCCTTTAATCATCCTAGCCCCAACTCATCAATTTATTTTCAAAACTAAATCTGTTTTTTTACAAATTAACCCCGCGTACTATCAATTTATTGCAATGTAACATTTGTACTTTCAAATCGATCAATGTCACCTGCGTACTATCATTGGTAATCAATTGAACCCCAAATTGTAACTGCCGTTTAAAAACTAACGGCCTTGTATACATATTTTTCAAATATGGTCCTTAAAGTTTTCTTTTTTGCAATGTCCTCATCCCTTTCATAAAATTATCAAGTTTTTAATAAGAGTTGGTCATGTACATAATTAAGGAATTACTCTTGTTAAACAAAAAAAAAACTCATGATAATAGAATATTTTTATATATAAAAAAATAAAAATGTACATAACTCAAAGGCACAACACTTTTATGCACAACAACTTTATTAATTTTTACCCAAAAATAAAAAGAAAGAGAAAATCCTCCATTCATTTTAATGATTGTCCATATTCACTCTTAAGGACCACAATCACCGCGTACCACCGTCCGACACCACCAGTAGCCACCACATTCGCCACCACTGTAAAAAACTCCTCCATGGTGGCTTCGGCCATGGAGAACAATCATTAACAGCCCCATCTAATTCACCACTTTGTAATCTTTATCGAACTTCCAGACCCACCTTCAACATTCCCCTTGTTCATCAAAGCTTTAAATATCAATAATCAACAATGGTGGGTCAAAAATTGAGGGAAAACTAAAAGCAGTGTTGGGGTCATCAATCGATCGTGTATCCCGGTTCAGATCACATTGGGTACATCAAAATCTAGATTCAATTTTGGGAGTGTCAGCGTTGACGTAGGACCGTGGTGTGGGCCATACAAAATTTTAAACTTGGAACAATTAGGGTTAAGATTAGGGTTTTTGGTTGAAATTGATTTTGGTTTAGGGTAATATTAGGGTGGGTTTGATATTTTCAGATGAAGGCTGTGAGAAATGGTAGAGAGCGATGGATTTTTTCAAAAGAATTGGAAGGATATACATGCAAGTTTGGTGTGTATACGATGTGAGGAGGAAGGAGACGTCAAGTGAGATGCATCTTCTAATTTTGCCCTATTTTCCAAAAAAAAATCATTTGGGCCCTTAATACGTAATAACAATTTCCTATTAAAAATTTGACTAACTCCAACAATAGTATAATTAAGTATTTAACGAATGTTAGTCACGTGATAGCACAGGACCAACTACAGTTATTAATTTGAAATTTTTATGAGAGTGATGAGGACATTAAAAAAAAAAAAAAAAAAACTTTAAGGACCACATTTGAAAAATATGCATACAAGGCCGTTAGTTTTTAAACGACAGTTAAAATTTAGGGTTCAATTGATTACCAAATGATATTACGCAGGTGACATTGATCGCTTTAAAAGTACAAATGTTACATTGCAATAAATTGATAGTAGGCGGGGTCATTTTGCAAAAAACTCGATTAAAGTCGGAGATTCTTTGTTTCGTAAATTACATTCTTGCCCTTCATATTTATTATTTTCAGGTACAAATTGGTAGGTATTTGTGTCCTAAAATAATGGGCTACTTGTTAACATACTCCTATGGTGGGTGTCCTAACAACCCCCCCCCCCCACACACACACATATATATATATCTTTTGCTTTCACAAACGATCATTATAAAAGCACAAAAATAATCATGAAAAATGAAAATGAAAACGAAAATTGGGAGTCTATGCTGTTGGGATAATGCCTTTGAATGTGAGACGCTATATTAGAGGATTATACAACAGAGAGTTTCGTAATGCCTAGACATAGCATAAGAGAAGACAAAGAAAGGAGAATCAGACTGAGCACAAGTTGTGCTGAAAGTTGTGAAGAGCGTTGCTGCACTAGTGCAAGACCTGTGAGCACTAGTGGATGTGCAGAGCACAAGTCGTGCTTCAGAGCACAAGTCGTGCCAGCGGCAAGTTTATCCTGAATTCACAAGAAAGTAGGAAAACGTGTGGAACAACTCAATTCCGTTTGGGAGTTGTATTTTGGGACTCCTAGTGTCTTCAGGGTTAGGTTATGACTAGTATAAATAGAGGCTATCATCCTAACAAGTTAGAGACTTCAGGAGTTGCTCAGTTTGCTCAGTTTACACAGAGAGATCAATAATTCTAGATCTAGGGTTTGCACAGTCAGGAATTTTGTGATCAGAATTCGTGCAAAGTAAATTAGTGTGATCTTGTGTAATTGTTTCTCCAGTGATAATAATATTCTCTCCCCTCCCCTTGGACGTAGCCAAGTTGGTGAACCACGTAAATCTGTGTTCTTGTGATTGCTCTATTTTCTCATCAAGTCTTGTTCAATTGCTCTAACAAGTGGTATCAGAGCTCTGGTAACAAGTGGCACCCGAGCTTTGGTTCGTGGTTAGAGATTCAGGGATTCCGCTGCAGAGAACGAGAAGATGGGTCAAAGAGCAGATTCGATCGACAAGTTCAATGGGAAGAATAGTTTTTCTCTCAAGCAGATCAAGATGAAGGCTTTGTTGATAGACAAAGATTTATGGGAACCGTTGGAGATTGCAATCAGGGATCGCAAGGATCCCAAGGGTAAGGCAATCACCACAGAAGGTACAGCAGAACAGTCAAAGAAGGATAAGATAGCAGCAGCAAAGGAGGTGGCGGCATTGAAGAAGTTAGATCAGAAGTCTCACGCCAAGATCATCAGACAGTTGGATGATGAGATCGTAACCAATGTTGCAGGAACAGACTCCGGAAGCGAACTTTGGTTAAAGTTGAAGATATGTACATGACACGTTCATTGACCAACAAGTTATACCTGAAGAAGAAGATATATGATTGCCGTATGACTGAAGGTACACCCATAAATGATCATCTTGATAGATTTACTTCTGCATTACTTGAACTGCGTAATATAGGAGTAGTTGTTGATGACGAGGATGCAGCCTTGCAGCTTTTAGTATCTTTACCTATGTCTTATGAATATTGTGTCGATTCGTGCATAAACCGTAAAGATGGGATCTCTCTAGAGGAAGTGAAAACTTCTCTCAAGACGAGGGAATTGCGCCGAAAGGCGAGTGGGAATGAGTCAGGTACCCAGTCATCAGGTTTGGTTGCTAGTAGCAGTAACAGGGGTTCTAGTGGGAAGAAGAACAATTAAGGTAATTCTTCATACAAGAAGGGTCCAAAACCTGGGGATATCTGTAATTTCTGTAAAGAGAAGGGGCATTAGAAGTTCGACTGTCCCAGAAAGAAGCAAGGCAAGGCACCAGTCACATCAGAGGCCATGACGGCCAGGGATTGCAGTTCAGATGAGGATTATGCTCTAGCAACATCAGAATCAGCATGCGCATCTGATGCGTGGATTCTTGATTCAGGAGCGTCTTACCATATCAGTCCTAAGAGAGAATGGTTTACCGATTATAGGCAGATAGTTGGCGGTGATATAAGCATGGCCAACAGTACAGTCTGTAGGGTTGTCGGTATTGGTTCGATCAAGGTCAGGACTCATGATGGTAGGTTTGTCACTTTGAACGAGGTTCGACACGTTCCACATATGACGAATAATCTGATTTCTCTTAGTCATTTAGACAGCAAATGGTTCAATTTCAAAGGTAAAGGTAGAGCAGTTAGTGTCTGTAATGGTTCAGAAGTGATGCTGAAAGGCCTTAAGCGTGGCTCCTTGTATTTCCTCCAAGGAAAGACGCTTGCAGAGTTAACTATGGCTGCATCAGAAGAGGTAAACGAGGGAGATATGTCCAAGCTGTGGTACATCAGGCTTGATCACATGAGCACTCGAGAGATGCATGAGTTGACTAGAAGAGATCTTCTTCATAAGATCAAGGATCTTAAAGGCGTTCTGGATTACATCCACTCAGAGTGTTGGGGACCTTCAGGTCAGGAATTTCTAAGGGGGCACAAATATTTCTTGTATATGGTTGATGATTATTCGAGGAGGACTTGGGTGGTTATCATGAAGCACAAGAATGGGGCTCTAAGGAATTTCAAGGACTGGAAGACGGTAGTAGAGAACCAGACAGAGAAGAAGATCAAGAAGCTCCGGACAGATAATGGTTTGGAGTTCAGCAGTACTGAGTTCGATTCGTTTTGCAGACAGATGGAGATTTCTAGACATCTCACCAGTAGAGGCACGCTACAGCAGAATGGTGTAGCATAACGAATGAATAAAACATGGCTTGTGGGAGCGTTGTGCATGCTCTCCAATGCAGAGTTATCTAAATGTTTCTGGGAAGAAGCGCTTAGTACAACATATTACTTGATTAATCATGGACTTCACACCGGTATTGGCCTCAAAGTTCCCTACGAGGTATGGACTGGTAAATCCACGATTGTTTCAAGTGTTGGCGGTTTTGATAAACAGGTAGAGCAACAAGATACTGAAGAGTTAGTTGTCCCACAGTCAGATGTTGATCAGGATCCACCAACAGAGACAAAGACTGAAGCACCAAAAAGTTCAAGTTCAGTTCCCGAGGAACATGGATTAGCACAAGGAAGGTCTAGAAGAGCTAATTTCGGGAATCCTCCAGAGAGGTATGAATTTGAAGACTTGGTGTCTTATGCACTGCTGGTTGCTAAGGAAGTGGAGCCCATTCTTACGGAACCTTCTACTTTTAATAAAGCAGATACATGTTCAGAGTCATCTCAGTGGTATGCGGCTATGGATGATGAGATGGAGTCTCTTCACAGGAATCAGACTTGGAAGTTGACCACAAGGCTAAAAGGCATAAAGATTGTGACTTGCAAGTGGATATTCAAGAAAAGGGAAGGGATATCACCGGCAGAAATGATCAAATATAAAGCTCTCGTTGTTGCAAGGGGTTTCACACAGAGAGAGGAGGTGGACTACGATGGGATCTTCTCAACAGTGGTCAGACACAGTTCGATCAGAGTGTTGCTAGCAATAGAAGGAGAGATATACATGACATAGTCGAAAGGATTCCAAGTTCCTGGTAAGGAAGATCAAGTTTGTAGATTGAAGCAATCGCCTAGGCAGTAGTACAAAGGATTTGACAGCTATTTGATAGCAGCAGTCAAGAAGTCAGAGATTCAGAAGCTGAAAGGCTTATTGGTCGCATAGATGAAGGGTTTGGGTAACGCAAAGAGAATTCTGGGTATGGAGATCTATAGAGACAGATCCAAACGAAAATTGTTCTTATCCCAGAAAAGATACATCAAGAAAGTTTCAGAGAGGTTTGGTAGGTCAACAGCTAAGGCTATAGACACTCCAGGTGCAGTGAATGCACAGACAGTCGTGTTTGGGCCCAAATCGGTTGAGGAGAAAGAGCATATGGCTCGAGTATCCTATGCTAGTGCAGTTGGTAGTTTAATGTATGCTACAGTGCGCACCAGCAACGTCAGACTCGTATATGGAGATGGGACAGAATGTGCAGTCGAAGGTTTCTCATAATTGTGTGATGTTAATATAAGAAGATCGAAGACCGGATATATATTCACGCTTGGTGGGTCAGTTGTCAGTTGGAAGGCTACATTGCAGGCGACAGTGACGTTGTCTACAACAAGAGAAGAATGCGTGACATTGACAGAGTCCGCTATGGAAGGAATATGGTTGAAAGGATTGATCAGCAATCTTGGGATACATCAGGATCAGGCTAGTATTTATTGCGATAGCTTGAGCGCAATTTGTTTGGCCAAGGATCAAGAGAGGACCAAGCATATTGGTGTCAAATATCATTTCCTAAGGGATGAGAAATGGTTTAAAGGTGAAGGTAGGGATGGCGGACAACCCTACAGACATATTCACAAAACCCGACACGGGAAGCAAGTTCCAACACTGTTTGGACTAGCAGAATGTTCGCAGCTATTAGATAGCATAAGAGGTGAGCGGGGAGAAAAGGTTTGTTGTCATGGAGATTCAAAGTCAAGGTGGAGATTGTTGGGATAATGCCTTTGAATGTGGGACGCCATATTAGAGGATTATACAACAGAGGGTTTCGTAATGCCTAGACAGAGCATAAGAGAAGACAAAGAAAGAAGAATCAGACTGAGCACAAGTTGTGCTCCGAGCACAAGTTGTTCTGAAAGTTGTGAAGAGCGTTGCTGCACTAGTGCAAGACCTGTGAGCACTAGTGGATGTGCAGAGCACAAGTCGTGCTCCAGAGCACAAGTCGTGCTCCAGAGCAAAGTCGTGTCAGCGGCAAGTTTGTCCTGAATTCACAAGAAAGTAGGAAAACGTGTGGAATAACTCAATTCCGTTTGGGAGTTGTATTTGGGACTCCTAATGTCTTCAGGGTTAGGTTATGACTAGTACAAATAAAGGCTATCATCCTAACAAGTTAGAGACTTTAGGAGTAGCTCAGTTTACACAGAGAGATCAATAATTCTAGATCTAGGGTTTGCACAGTCAGGAATTTTGTGATCAAAATTCGTGCAAAGTATATTAGTGTGATCTTGTGTAATTGTTTCTCTAGTGATAATAATATTCTCTCCACTCCCCGTGGACGTAGCCAAGTTGGTGAAACACGTAAATCTGTGTTCTTGTGATTGCTATATTTTCTCATCAAGTCTTGTTTAATTGCTCTAACATATGCAATACCACCTCTTATTTGATTTTTAAATTAGGAGAATCGGGAAATGGGGTCGCTGAGGAGATATCGACAGTGCAACAGAGATGTCACGACAACGAGGGTAGCAATGAGAAATGATCAATGATGATGAAGGGTGCAATGGTAGTGAGTGGTGATGGTGGCGGTGGCGGTGGCAGTAAAGGTGGATATAGCACTAGCAACAATGATGTTAAACGGTGGTAAGTGACAGTGACAAAGACGGTAGTGGTAGCTCTATAGTAACAGTAACAGTAACAGTGACAACATAAGGAATGGTTTGTGTCTTAGTAAATATCTTTTTTTTTGGTAACTATATCTATCATAACACTAGCTTTACGCTCATGAATTAAACGCATAGATAAATAAGTTTGAAAATTAACTAATAAATATAAAGAACAATTTTTATAAGAATAAATAATGACTCAAAGAAGACATTTATTTCAACAAATAGTGTTGAGTATTAAATAAGTCCTCATACCATTTTTTTTATCTATTTATTATTGTTAACATATAAAAAATCAGTTAATAATATACAACCAAACTGTGATAAATTTTCTTTAGATACTTTTTAAAAAAATTATCAGGAGAATAATAAATAAAAATAATTTAAAAGTATATTCCTTTCAAAACAAAATATAAAATAAAAGATTTCAATATAAAACCATCCACACTAAAAAAAAAAAAACTCGATTATGCAATTTTCAGCGAAAGATTAAACCACACCTTTTTATTGTTAAATTTTTATAAAAGAATAAAATTATTATTAGTATAATTTTTAATTATGTATTTATATGAGTTTCATGATTCCATGATAATTATTTTTTCTAAATCTTCAATCATAGTTCAATTAAGTTTAAAAAAAGTTAAGAACACGGTCTAAAATATAGAAATACTAATCCTATGTGTTTGTTTGGTAACCCAATTAAGCTTGTAATTTGGAAAACTTTAAGAGATTAGAAAATTAAGCTTGTTTGGTAATGAAAATTTTAATCACTTAAATTGTTAAGGTTATCTTAAAATAAGCTATTAATTTTAATCTAGCATGGCAAGTCTTAACAAGGTAAGAAGAGGTAAGATAAAGAAATGAAATGTGTTCAAACACACTCATTTACAATTTTATTTGTTTATTGAATGTTATTTCTTTTTGTTATTTTTTTTCATATGCATTAAATATGATAATATTAAAATGAAATTATTTTTATATTATAAATTTTGATAATATTTTAATTGAGTATCTCATAATTAAATTTTATCAATTTTTTTTTGTCATAGTAAAATTGATCAAAATAGTGAAGATGAACTTTATTAATGTGGGATAAATGAAAATACCAATAAAAAAACTATTCAAATATTATTATTAGCAGTCTAAATAAAAGATAATTTGACAAATAATATTTTTGAATGATAATTATTTATTTTAAGAAATATGACTATTTTTGTTTGAGGATAAACAAAAAGAATAATCAAGTGAAAGAGATGAGACTAATTTTGGAGTGTTTATCTACAATTTTGATTAAATTCAGATGCATGTAGTTTGTTAGTACCAAACAAATTGAAGTCTTACAAAAAAAATTTAGACAGATCATCTCACACTTTTCGTAATATATTTGTTTACTTAATAATTTAAATTATTTTATTATTATATTAAAAAAATAAAATTATCATGGGTAGTATTTTTAATTGTGTACTTATAATAATATTTGTTATTCATTGATAATTATTTTTATTATATCTTTACTCATAGTTCAATTAAGTTTACCATTAAAATAATGAGATTGTTTTAATTTTAAATTGAGGAAATATCATATTTGAAAATATTGTGTAATAGTTAAACATTTAAATTTGTAAAAGCAATTAATTAACAGACGGTTATGTTTTTTTTTTTTTAAAATTCTAAATTTTATTACTTTATTTTGAGCAGTAATGGCTGGTTGTGACAGCGGTCTTTGATGGACTGTTTTTTTTTTTTTGTTTTCTTAGATTAATTGGAAATTTAGTTATTTACTTTACAAATTGTAGAAATATATAATGCATAAATTTGCATTTGTATTATTTTTTCCTTAATGATAAAAATAAAGAACCAATAAAAAAACTAGAAATGAATTAAATATTACTACTACTCGAGAGTTGGAGGGCTGTTCCTCCAACCAAACGGGAAATGATGGCAACACTGTACAGCATATCAGAATTACGCATTTGCCACCCCTCCTCCCTCCATCCTCCTTCCAAACCAAAACCCCAATTTCAATTTCAATTTCAATTTCAAGCGAAATTCCACCATTCAACTCTACAAATTTCACACCCACGCCCAATTCATATTCGAATTCCCATACCCAATTCGTCAATGGCCGATTCTGCTTCAACTCAGGTTGAGAAAGACACAGCGACGAAACCCCCATTTTCGGTTCTCTTTGTCTGTCTGGGAAACATCTGTAGAAGCCCTGCTGCTGAGGGTGTATTCACTGATTTGGTTAACAAGAGGGGTCTTTCTTCGAAATTCCGTATTGATTCTTGTGGCACCATCAATTATCATGAGGTTTATTTGTTACCCACATTCAAATTTGACCATGTTTCTTTCTTTGTTTATATTATTCTAAGAGTATTCGATTTGCACAATTATCTGCGTTGTGGGTCTGACAAGTAATTGGGTTTAATTTAGCTAAGAAAATTTGGGTTTGTTTATAAATTATCATCAAGTTTACTGTTCTATGCTTGTGCTTTAGATTTATCAGTGGTTTGTGCTAGCTTATTTAGAGGAATAATACAATGAATATACAGACTGTCAAGTCCAATTTCATCTGAAACTCTTAAAAGCAGTTGGATTGCTAGTGGTTAAGAGTGTGGTACATAACGAAGTACATGAGTTTGGACCAGGGTTGCAGGATTTGCTGACCTCGAATCGCTTATTGATTCGCAGGTATCAATTCGCGATTGATACCGAACCAATACAATGTAATTCGCGAATAGTGATCTTCAATTCATGTACCGATACCTTGAAAAATCTCTTTGAATTCGCTAGTAATGTCCTCTAAAATTGAAAAGCCACTCTTACAATAAATAATCACCGTACATTAATTAGTGATAGGTTTCCAAGGAAAACACAAACGGCTCTAAAATTGAATAGCCACAACGTTCATTTCAACTGTTGCAATAAATGAAGCTTAGTTTATGAGCCACAATGTTTTTTTTTGGGTGTTTATTTTTTCTCAGTGATGTAATAGAACGTTAGAATGCTGATTCTCTATGAAAAGTAAGTTATTATTATATATATTTTTAATATTTATTTAAATCAAACATACTCATATTGCGTAATTGCGAATCACAATAATTGTATTACTTTTCGTATCGGATTCCATGGGTTGAGCGAATCGCAAATTCGAATTGGACGAGCTACGAATCGTGCAACCCCTTTGGATGTGTAGTAAGAACTACTCCCTCCATCCTAAAATGAATGACCGAAAACTTTTCAAATTTGCTCTCAATCAAGAGAAAATTTGTTTTTTTTGGGACATTCATTTTGGGACGGAGGTAGTATCATATAATCCTAAGGTTTGATTTGTTAGTGGATTTACTTGAGCAAAATCGGGTAGTTAAATGGTATACTCGTAGCCTATGTGACTCGGACTCGCCAAGGAGTATCCGATACAGGTACGTATCCGAGTGTCGGATTCTGGAAAAAATAAAAGATTTTTCACTAAATGTAGTGTAAAATAGCCATGTGTCGGACTCGCCTACGAGAATCCGACACGGGTGTGGCGCGGGGAAATGAAGAGTCCGAGCATCATAGCCCTTGTAGCACTAATACGTCTCATGAGTTTATATATGTATCCTTTTACTTTTTATTTTGGAGTGAACTAAATTAATGATTTTTTTGTTACTTCCCCCCCCCCCCTGTGGTGGGGTGAGGTTGGGGGTTGGCTTCAATTTTTGTTTGACTTGGGTTTTTATTTGAATTGTTACTGTGTTTTGATCCAAAGGGCGGCCCAGCAGACTCTAGAATGAGGGCTGCCTCGAAAAAGCGCGGCGTTGAGATAACGTCCATATCAAGACCTTTAAGGCCTTCTGATTTTAAAGAGTTTGATCTCATTCTCGCAATGGACAAGCAAAACAAAGGTGTGGTGATGCGCAAAAGTTAAAATTTAATTACTTATTTTCTCATATTGCTTACTAATGTTTTTGGCTATACCTGTTTATGCAGAGGATATACTCACAGCTTTGGAAAGGTGGAGTTTTAAAGAGTCCTTACCTGCTGATGCATATAAGAAGGTTGGAATTTTCTTCTTGGCTATGTTATATGTTGCTGGTTGATTAATCACATATTTGAAATTTTCTTACAGGTTCGCTTAATGTGCTCTTACTGTGAAAGGCATGATGAAACTGAAGTACCTGATCCTTACTATGGTGGAGCAAAAGGTTTCGAGAAGGTACATCCAAATGTTTTCATCGTACATGTACTATAAAGTATAGACCTTGACACCTTGTGCTGTGTTGTCTGTCGTGTGTGGGTGTGTGTGGAGGGTGGTTAGAGGAATGGGGGTCACTGGACCACCATGACTTTTAGGAAATGCCGTTTTAGTACTTCTAAATTTTGGAAAATGACACTAAAAAGATCATTTTTGTCTATTTCGACTCCCTTTATTTTTGTACCATGATAATATTTTGACCCTCTTTATTCCAACATTCTACTCCCTCCGTCCCAAAATGAAATTCCCACTTTTTGTTGCCGTTATTACGAGCAAGAATTATATGTTGATTTAGTTATACTAACTAAAATCTTAAACTTGTAACTGACACACCATCAACAACACTATCAATAACAAGTTTTGAATTTTCGTTAGGATAACTAAATAAATATAAAATTATTGCTCAAAATACATTCGTAGACAAAAAAAGTGGGAAGATCATTTTGACACGGAGGGAGTATATGATAAATATTCCATCATTACTTTTGTTGTTTATGTTAGTCTTTTCTAATTGGTTGCCAGGTTCTTGATTTACTTGAAGATGGATGTGAATCCCTACTGGAGAGCATTCTGGCAGAGAACAGCGCCATTTCAGATTCTTAACTCCATTTCATCCGCTCAGTATCTCAATCAAGTCCAATGATTTTCTGATGGTTAGAAATTTATTTTACCTATGCCGTTTCAGCATTTTTCAGTATACTGGTTTTCAAGACTTGGAAAGACAATTTCTTGTAGTTACTTGAAAACCCTCATATATGTACTCCCTCAAATATCATCTCATTTTGACTATTTGTCAACTTGATTGAATTTTAACCAAACATTTATAAGATATTACTAGTTCTTGTTACATAATGAAAAAAAAAAAATGTTACCTATAGTTTATAGTATCATTGAAATTTTAGAATGTAAAACATAATACTCCTTCCGTCCCATCCGAAATAGGATTCTCTCTCCCGACATGGGGATTAAGAGATACTAATATTTTATTAGAAAAAGTGGTTTGAAAAGTAGGTGTCGTGAGTATGAAGGAGAGAGAAAGTGGGTAGGGAATAATAAATGAAAAGTTGTTGTGAGTATAACAAGTGGGTCCCATTAAAAAAAAAGTACTAAAGCCTTTCCATTTTGGGATGACCTATTTCGGATGGGACACCCAAAATGGCAAAACGTCCTATTTCAAGTGGGACTGAGGGAGTATATGTATGTAAAATACTTGGCAAGTATTCGTCATGCCTGAGCATCTACCGCTAAGATACATAAACCAGATAAAGACTTCCTCTATTGTGAGTATAGGCTTCCTTCTTATGACGACTTAAGGGGGAGGAATCTGGAACTGCAGTTGTAGTTGCTGCAACAGCCCAGATTAAGACATGACCCCTGCTTTATAGTATCAATGGCCCAGATTCATTTCATCCATGTGGGACCGACCTTAGACCAAATAAATCTCAACCCATTGATGTTAAAATATGGGAGATGTGTTCTAAGCCTAACCGCTGCAGCAGTTGGAAGTAAGTCATACAGTAACATATTTCAATATAATTCTGACATTTGAGAGTTTTCTGCATTTTGCTACATTACCTAGATGACACTAACTCAAAGTTAAAATGATACTCCCTCCGCCCCGATTTAAAGTTCTTACTTTGACTTTGTACGGGATTAAGAAAAAGTAAATATTGTGTGTATGAAAAGCAAAGTAGGAGAGAGAAAGTGGGTAGAGAGTTTTTGTTGTGAGAATGACAAGTGAGGCCCATTGTCCATTTTAGGTAATACATAAGAACCTTAAATTGGGACATACCAAAAAGAAAAGTAATAGCCTTAAAGCGGGACATAGAGAGAGTTACTCATATTATCAAGAAAGTACATTTCATTCTCAATCATCATTTTAATTTAAAAATAATAAGAATACAAAAGAATTAACATTAAGAGAATAAATAATCATCTTACATTTCATTTCCCATTTGGAACCATGAAATGAATTAACATAAAATTAAAATAATGTAGGAAAAGAAGGAATACTCTGTGGATGACTGAAGAAATTATCCGGGTCAACTTTGGTCTTGACTCGAACCAATCTCTCAAAATTACCACCAAAATATTTAGTACCCCAAATACTCGCTTCTGCATAACTCTTACTACTTATTCCCAAATCAACATCATGATAATTCATGTATGCACTCCTTGGAGACTTCGAAGCATAACGACCCAAGTAACTATAAACACTTCTAAACCAATTAATCCGTTCTCCAAATGATTTCGGCCTTTCCATATCCAAATTCGCCCATTCAAGAAGTACATACAAGTTCCCAGCTCTATGCGGGAACGGGATTTCCGACTCTGAAATCTCATTCATCCTCCCTCCGTAAGGACTCAACACGAAATTAGGGGTCCTAGTATCTGCTTTCAAAAACATTCTCCACATCCCTTCAATACCCTTTACCGAAATCGGCTTCTTCACAAAGTCAGATTTACCCTTTATAGCAAACTCCGCTGTAGAACTCCTATTTAGCAATGTTTGCGGTGCAACTTGGCTTGAAAACCCCGAGATTACGAGTGCAGATTGAACCCAGCTCATTTCAGTACAGTCTTCTCTTTTCAAGCCTAGTTCCGGGAATCCTTTGTTCATTAGTGAAATCAGCCTATCGATTCTACCCAAGAAAACTGCATCAAATGTTATAAGAACTGTTTTTTCCGTACCCGAATTCGTAGTTGTTAACTGGGCTCTTAAGAATAAATCTCTATCAGCATTTGGCGCGAAAGATTGCCATTTATGGAAAATGCTTGTCGCGTTTTGTTCTAAAGTCTTGGTCGTGGCAAATACAGTCACGGTCTCTGGAACATCGACTAAATTTAACTTCCATGCAACAATGACCCCAAAACTCGAAGCACCGCCTCCTCTAATGGCCCAGAACAAATCTTCACCCATGGAATTTCTATCAAGAATATTTCCATTAACATCCACCATGCGAGCATCTAGCACGTGGTCGGCGGCAAGGCCGTATTTACGGTTTAGTGTCCCGTAACCTCCGCCACTAATAAGCCCGCCAACTCCGACAGTTGACCAAGTTCCTCCGGGAAAGGCTAGGGTTTGACTTTTCTCGGAAATTCTGTAATAGAGCTCGCCTAGGCTCGCACCACCTTGGACCCACGCCGTCTTGGTTTCAACATCGACATTTATTGACCTCATGTTAGTGAGGTCAAGCATGACAAATGGAAATCGTGCAGAGTATGAATGGCCTTCAAAATCATGGCCCGCTCCTCGGATTCTAAGCTTGATTCCGTGTTTCTTGGAGCAACGGATGACGGTTTGGATTTGGGATTCGTCAGTAGGTGTGACGATGAGAAAAGGCTTAGGGGTAGAGGGTACGTCGTATCTCGTGTTGCGTATATTGGACCGCCAGATGGATGTGGAAGAAGAGTTGTTGGGGGTGTAAATCATGTGAGAAATGGAGGCGGGATTGCGCGTATGGAGGGTGAGACAATGGTGGAAATGTTGATGATTATGGTGGTGGTGGTGAAGTGAGGAGGAAGAAGAAGCCCATGTAATATTGGAAAATAGAGTGGCAAAGAGAAATGAAATAAGAAATGAAGTTTTCATGATTTATTTATTGATTGTTGTAATGGGAATATTGTGTTGGTAATTAAATTGGAGGAAATGATATGTATTTATAGCTTGTTTTTTATGGGCAGCCCATATTTGTGAGAGACTGGGTCTGGGATTTATGAAGGAATGATTCAAGTTATTGAATTTTTGGTGTCAAAATGTTTACTAGGGGCATAAAATTCCAATTCAAGTCTTAAGAGAATGGAACATGATTTATGCAAAATCAGTTCATGTGAACATGTTTTTTTAATTATTATTTACTTGCATTCATCGGTCTACGTCTAGCTAAGCTAATGTTACATTCGATTTTCAGTCGATATATATATATATATATATAAATGATTACTTTTCTGAAATAAATGTCACATCCCTAGTCGAGAATAAATGAAATGTCACAGTTGACATATAAATATTTTTAAGTATTTTTTTTTTTTTTTAATGTTTCTTTAAATGCACCATCTCTTCATGAGTGGTGTAGATACTCTTCTAAGACAACTATAAATTTCTTTTAAGAAATGGTAACTCGGGGGAGATTATCAAACATTACATCCTATTTTTATAAATGCGATATTTATTTTGTAACAAACTAAATAGAAAGTGCGACATTTGTTTTGGAGGGAGTATTGTTTTCTATTTTTACAAAAGTCAGGTCAATTCAAGCTGGAATTAATTTTAGTGCATAGTATTGGAAAGTAAAACTATGTGCGGGGGTCTGTATCCGTTTTTCAACAATAGTTAAAAGAGAAAATTACCGTAGGGTCCCCCATTCTAAGCTAAATTACCACCAAGTCCACGCACATTTTCAATATTACCATGTAGTCCACGCACATTTTGAATATTCCCATCTAGTCCATTAAAATTATAGAATCCCGAAACTACCCCTTATTTTCAATTAAAACAGAAACCCCTCCCCTCTCCTCACATTCAGACGCAAATTGCGTTCTCTCTCTACTTTCTTTCACTGCTTTCTCTCTCTTCTCCATCCCCACCTCCGGCGACCCCATCCGGCCACCTCCGGCGACCTTTCCCTTCCCCATCGCCGGCGACCCTTCCTCTTCACCTCCGGTGACCTTTCCCCTCGATTTCCGAACCCCGGTGACCATCACACTGCGTTTTCACTCTCCTCCATCCCCCACCTTCGGCGACCCCTCATCTCCCCTATCTCCGGCAACCTTCTCCCAGTACCAACGCCCTCCTTAGCCATGGCTGAACCTAGAGGAGTTCTAGGCGACAACCACGAGCCAACAACCGTCGAAAAATTCCGGCCAAGATGCCAAAATCCGAATCAAAAACAAAAAACGCACCTCCAGAATTCGGACTGTAAAAACGCGATTCCCGATGATTGAACCGTTGGATCGTCTTCAAATTTCTGGAGGGAGTTCGCAACACCTAAACGCTACTTTCCACCGTTGGGATCTTCCAAAATATGTCCGGTGCTGGAGATATGGCCGACGGCCGAACTGGAAAAAACCCAAAAAAAATCGCTGCCCCTATCTCCGGCGACATTCTACCTAACCTCGGCGACCCTCCCTCCCCGACCCAAATGCGTCCCTCACCCTCTCAACCCAACAAGCTCCAGCCGGCCAACTGTTCAGATTCAACCAAATCGCCCAGCCATCTCACCATCGCTGGCCAACTCCGGCGACCCCATCCCTCCCCTAACCCCGGCGACCCTGCAGCTCCTTCTCCGTCACCGTCCACCCTTACACCATCTCCGTTCACCCCTCCCCACCTCCGGCAATTACAGATCTAGCCCTCACTCTCTCTCTCTCTCTCTCTCAATGGCGAACCTGCAACTCCTTCTCTGTCACCGGTCACCCCTCCCCCACTCTTTCTTCGGTCACCGCTAGCTCCGGCGACTTCCTTCAAAGTCGGTTTGTTTGTTGTTGTTGTTTTTTTTTTTTTTTGTTGTTGTTTGGGAAATGAGAGTACAACTGTGAATTTGTTATTGGAACAATTGCGAACTTACAATTGCGAGCTAACATTTGCGAACTTACAATTGTGAACTTACAACTGTGAACTTGTTAGAAGAAGTGCGAACTTACAATTGCGAACTTGTTTTTGGAACAAGTGTGAACTTGTTATAGAAACAATTGCGAACTTACAATTGCGAACTTGATTTTGGAACAAGTGCGAACTTGTTATTGAAACAATTGCGAACTTGTTCTTGGAACAATTGCGAACTTGTTTTTGGAACAAGTACGAACTTGTTCTTGGAACAAGTGCGAACTTACAATTGCGAACTTACAACTGTGAACTTTTTCTTTTAAACAAATAGTATTTTTTTTTTTTTATAAATGTGAATTTGTTCTTGGAACAAGTGCGAACTTACAATTGCAAACTTGTTTTTGAAATAATTGCGAACTTACAATTGCAAACTTACAATTGCGAACTTACAACTATGAACTTGTTCTTTAAAAAAAATAGTTTTTTTTTTTTTTTAATGTTTGAATTTGTTCTTGGAATAACTGTAAACTTGTTTTAGAACAATTGTGAACTTGTTCTTAAACAACTGTGAACTTACTGATTAGTTCACAGTTGTTTGGTCGCCGGAGTTGGTGGTCGCCGGATTCGATTGTGTTCTTAGTAGTTTTGTTGACAACTGTGAACTTACTGATTAGTTCACAGTTGTTTGGTCGCCGGAAATGGTGGCCGAAAAATGTTGGCCGGAGGTGGTCGTCGGAAATGGTCGCCGGAAAATGGTGGTCGGAGGTGGTCACCGGAAAACGGTGGACGGAGGTGGTTGCCGGAAAACGGTGGTCGGAAAATGGTGGCCGGAGGTGGCCGCCGGAAAATGGTCGACGGAAAATGTCGCCGGAAAAGGTGGCCGGAAAAAAGTGGCCGGAAAAGGTGGCCGGAGGTGGTGGCCGGTCGGTCAAAGTTGTTGACCGGTGAGAAGGTGAAAGGTTGAGGAGGGAGGGGTAATCATGTAATTTCCAGTAATTTAGTAAGGGCATTCATGCCCTTTTAATATCCCTTGGACTAGGTGGTAATATTGAAAATACCTTGGACTAGGTGGTAATTTAGATTCTAATGAGGGACTAAATGGGAGTTGAGAGACTTTAACAAAGGTTGACATTGAAACTGAATTTTCCTTTGACCAACATTCTGCCATATACTCCCTCCGTCCCAAAATATGATCTTCACATTTGACTATTCAAACTTTTTAAGGATATGAACACTTGATTCATAGTCATGTTTTGTTTAAACTTAGGTTGTAGAAATGTGAAGAATTTTTTAGGACAATGAAAAATGCCAAATGAGAAGATCATTTTGGGTCGGAAGGAGTATTTTACTCCTTCTGTCCCTCTCATCAAAACTTCCCTCTCATCAAAACGACAGTCCTCTAAAATTCAGACTTCAAAAGCTTCAAAAGACTTCAAAAGCTTCAAAAAGACTTCAAAATACTGAATTTCTAAAACTTACTCCATACGTCCCAAAATAATTTATATTTGACTATTCAATTTTTTTTAAGGATATGAACACTTGCTTCACTAGACATATTGTGTTTATACACATTTAAGCTTAAATTGTAGAAATAGAAAGAATTTTTTCTTCATAAATTTTTCTCTGCATGCAGAACCTCTTTTTTTTTTTTTTCAATTTCAGAAAACATAAACGGGCAAAGAACATAGAATCAACCCCGAATAGAATAGAAATATATTAAGGAGAGAATAGAATAGAATAGAAATATATTAAAGAGAGAATAGCAATGGATAAGGTTGTGAGTACCACATTTGATATTATTGAATAAAGAAATATATACAAATTTCATTTTGATAAAGCGAAACCAAGTTTGTGCACATTATTATTATTATAAGACATAGGATTATTTGTTATGTTCTTCAAAACAAAGAGTTTATAAGTGAATAACAAAATATTTATGCACATTTATCATTAAATTTTAATTATAGGAAATACTCTGTCATATTATATAGTACTACGTTTATTTCCTTTTAATTTGTCGAATAATAAACTGCACTTTCAGAAATGTCTCGCTTATAATAGTTTTTTTATTCAATAATAAAAGACCAATTAATCAGAAAAATCATATAAAATCATCAGAATTTTCAGTGAATGGCTTAAGTTATTACCAAAGTTATTACAAGAATGAACTTGAAAATACATTTAATGAGAATTATTAAATTGACCCCTGACGGTTCTGTAAGGACATGGCTTGCAACACAAGTCATTTAGACTTCCATTTATAAAATTATGATTATAATGTTAATTTATAAAGTATAGTTGATAATAAAATGTGTAGAATTCCTGGATATATAATTACCTAATTGTGATAGGCAAAAGGGTAATATAATATCACTAAGCTTCTTGAAAGGGTGTAGTCCCTAGGTGAAGTGACACAATGTTTCCTATTTAAAGGCCCTTCCATCAAACCTAGAAACAACTATTCATTCTTGTTATCTCTCCTAAATTCTCTTCACATTATTGAAGTACTTGAGAGATTAAGAAATCACTATTACTTAGAAGATCTTCATTCCCTACTTCTTCTTCTTCATCTTATTTCTCCCTACATCATCCATGGATTCAACAGGTATATATTTTATCGCTTCCGCTTCATCTCTTCCTCAATCCTATTCTAAAGTGAGTGTGGCATTCAGGGATTAAAATTGTTCCAACAATTGGTATCAGAGCCCCGCTCATCTTTAGTTTAAGTTTGAGTTCTTTTTTTGGAAAGTGTATACTTTCAATTTTGATTTATTTTCCCTGTTGAATCATTAAGTTTTGATGTTGATTAGGGACTCTAATTCGTTCATAGAGCACTGATAATCATCATCTAAAATTTAGAAAAGGTTTGAAAGTTTTGTTCATTAAAACTAAATGGTTCAAGTGTGACTATCCATTCATAACATGGTTTTATGTTTTCGTGCATACCATGTGGATCTACTCACTTGATTCCATTCATTTTAAGGCAAAATTATCCCTAAATAACATGGTTTTATGTTTTAAGTACATACCATGTGGATCTACTTGCAATTCATGGCCTTTTGGGAATAAATTAAACAAATTCAGAAAGTGCAGAAAATGGGGTGCTCGGCCGAGTCATTTGTTTTGCTCGGCCGAGCATATGAAAAGGCGCGAACTGCTGGGCCGAGTCTTTGGATTTGCTCGGCCGAGCACATGAACAGGCGCCAAAAATGGCATAAACCGGTCGGACCTTTGGTCGAGTTCGGTCCGGTTCTCTTGAATACCCGGTCGGGTCTTTGGTTATGCCCGGTCGGACCAAGACTTGCGCGGCCGAGCATTTGGTTTTGCACGGTCGAGCATTATATGTCAAATAAGGCATTTGTTTCTGATTAAGGTGCTCGGCCGAGCACATCATATGACTCGGCCGAGCAGCTCGGTCGAGCGTTTTGTTTAGAGCGGCCGAGCATAATGTGACAAATTGACCAAAACATTCTAATTAAGGTGCTCGGCCGAGCACTTCATAAGACTCGGCCGAGCAGTTACTGTTCACAGGTTTTGGACTTTTCTAATTTTTGCACTATTTTGTTTTTCCCTTGGAACAAAACCTACATTATTTCAAACCTAAAAAGTTATGATTAATTATATGCTTTGACAATTTTATTCATTGTTTAAATAATATTGTCGCCTAAGTGATTTACGCTATTTAAACCCTTAAATTGTAAAGTGTTGGATGTTTAAGTTAATATGTGAATGACTTGAATTTTCCAAAGAAGATCTTGACATTTGACTAAACTTAGGCATTCATGTGGTAACAAATAAAATGAACATTAGGATATTTTCTTAGGTACTTATGTCGGCCCAAAGGAAGATTAAGTATTTATTAAAATATAAGTTCAAATTACTTGTTACCTAAGGCAATCATTTATGAGTCAACTCGCAATCCAAAGATTAGTTTTGATGTCATGTTGATTGTCTTATTGATGGATTTCGTTGATATAATTAATCATTTTTCATTTTGTAGTTTCTTATTCATGTTTTTGTTTTCATTCTTTTTTGTTCTTAAAACCCAACAGATTTACTTATTGCTTCATCCGTGATTACTGCTATGAGTACTTTACCGATGCTTAACGGGACTAATTTTAAAACTTGGAAAAATAAATTGATGATGATCTTAGGCTATATGGACATAGATCAAGCATTAAGGGAACCGTTTCCTCTTCCTCTTTCTGATATAAGCACTCAAGAAGATTGCTTAAATAATGAGAAGTGGGAACGCTCCAACCGCATGAGCCTAATAATCATGAATATAGTTGTCCCGGAGACCATTTTGGACGGTGTCTCCAAGGACGTTGATGCTAAAACATTCCTTGATATGATTGAGGGATGTTTGGCATCTACCTCTTCTCATGGGACAAAGAGAAAAGGGAAGGACATTGCGGTTGCAAGTAAAAAGAAGCTTAAGGGATCATCTCATGATCATAAAGAGGAATGCTTCTTTTGCAAGGACCTCACTCACATGAAGTACGACTGCCCTAAGTATCACGCTTGGCGTGCTAAGAAAGGTATGTCATTTGGAATTATTTGTGATAAAGGCTAATTTGGTTTCATTTCCTACATATACATAGTGGTTGAATTATGTTACAACAACTCACATAATGAATGTCTATGTAGGATTGCCTGAAATACCGAAATCCTGGAGAAGATGAAGGATTCATCTATATGGAAGCCGGGATCCGGTTGAAGTGAAAGGCATCGGGAATTTTGGTTATTGTTAAAGTGCTTAGTGTTATTTGTATAAATAATACATTTGTTGTACCGTCATTTAGACGAAATTTGATATTTATCACACTATTGAACAAAAAAGGTTATTTTGTTCATCTTTTATAAATGTGATTTTTATTTTAAATTCCAAGGTTGTTGGTACTAGTACTTTGTCAAGTGTTCTTTATTTACTTGACATTATTCAAACAATAAATGTGTCCCTTAAATAATGAAACCAAAACTAGAAAGCAAAAGTTATCAAGTAAAGTTTATATTTTATTAAAGCATAGGCATTTGGGTCATATTTCCAAGAGGAAAATTGATAAGCTTATGTTAAAGGAAAATCTTAAACAAACTTGATAATTTGGAAAATACTTTTGCATTAAATGCCTTAAAGTAAATTTACAAACATTATAGTATTCTCGAGAGCATCAAGTGTCTCAATGAACTAATGCATTCGGATATTTGTAGGCCATTAATTATTCCTTCATGGAAAAGGTCAACAATAGTTATTATGTTCAAAATGGCTAACTCTTAGTTTGAATACATTTATTTGCTTCATAAAATATTGAGTTTAGACGTTGTAAAAGTCTTATAAAGACAAAATTGGAAATCAACTTTGAAGACTATTAAGAACATTAGGGTCATTCATGATGGTGTATACATCTTTGGAATGATTGTTAAAAGGAACAACGTCTAGGTCCTTTTTACTCGCTATTTTGAAAGAGTGTGGGATTATCTCTCTCTACATTGAGCCGGGTACGCCTAGCATGAAAATTGTAATAGAGACATATTGAAATCCTTAAGGATATGGTAATAAGTATGTTTTATACTTCTCTTACCTCACTCATTATGGGTGATACGTTAAAGCCGCAACCTTTATTCTCATTAAAGCTCCCTCTAAGGCTACTAATATAAACCCTTAATGATTTAAGGACGCGTTCCTTATTCGTCCTTAAATCATATTCATTTATGGGGTTGTCTAGCATAAGGATAGACTTTATAAGTCTACTAAGGGCAAGTTAGTCGTAAGATTATTAGTAGTTATTCATGGGGTAAGCCGAGAGAACTAGGGGATATATAAATTTTACAACCCGAAAGTTAGAACGTTTTGAAAAACAAGAAATGCTAGGTTCTTTTAAGGATGTTGAATTTAGTGGGAGAATTTGGAGTAATATTTTGAATTTGAAAAGGAAGAGGAATTCATTTGTATGGAATCCATTTATATACCACTTCCCATAGTTCCAATTGGATATCAAGTTTTGAACTTGACATTCAAGAAGAACATACAATTCAAAATAAATATGATTTCCCTATAAATATTGAACAACATGGAAATGTTGATCATAAGAAGGAAATTCAACAACCTCAAAATAAGATAGAACCGGTGCCCTTTGGAAGATCCAATAGAGTAAGAAGAAAGTGCAAATCCGGATAATTATGAAGTGTATATTGCCGAGAATAAAGGACACTTAGGTTTAGTGGGAGACGAGTCTCTCATTTTCCATGAAACCATTAATAGTTCTAATTCTCATATAGTAAATTAATGTCATAAATGAAGGGTTAAAATCTATAAGGATAACAACGTTTGGGATCTTGTCCCATTACCTAAAGATGTGAAACCTATTGGGATTAAATTAATCTTTATGACCAAAAGGATTCACAAGGTAATATGGAAAGATATAAAGCCCATCTAATTGTTAAAGATTTGACTCAAAAGGAAGACATTAATTATAAAGAAAACACTTTTCCGGTATCTTCTAAAAACACTTTTAGATCATTATGGCACATATAACATATTATGATCTTGAAGTTTATCAAATGGATATAAAGACAACTTTCCTTAATGGAGACATTGAGGAATGGATCAAACTAAGCAATTAGTTTGTGAATTTAAAGAAATCCATTTGTGGACTCAAGCAAGTTTCTCATCAATGGTACTTAATCAAGTTATTTTTATTTGGTTTTGAAAAGAATCTTGATTAAGATTGTGTATACCATAAGTTCAGTGGGAGTAAATTTATAATTTTGGTTTTATATATGGATGAAGATTTTGCTTGCTAGTAATGATATGAACCTTATTAAGGAAACTAAGAAATTTCTTATTTGAAATGAAAGATCTTGGTAAGGCATCTTTGTATTAAGAATCCAAATTCACCGTGATCACTCACGAGATGTTTTAGGATTATCACATAAGGCCATATGGAAAGGTATTACAAAAGGTTTAGCATGCAAAAAATGTAAACCACATGACACCCCTAATTTTAAAGGAGACATTCTTAGTCTCAAACAGTGTCCTAAAAGTAAATTTTGAATCCAAGTATATGGAAAATTCCCTCTTTACATCAGCAGTAGGAAGCTTAATGTATATGTATATCTTACATTTAATGTTGGGATGCTTGGTCAATACCAAAGCAATCCGGAAAGAACATTAAGTAGCAGCCAAAAGAATGATAGAAGTATTTACAAAACACTAAAGAACTACATGCCTATGTTTTGAAGTCGAATCATCTTGAGATCATTAGGTATTCCGACATTAGTTAAATATATGGCTGCATATGTTTTAATGGACTGTAATTTGTCAAAACAAGTGTCGAAAGACCAATTAAGAAATGACTATCAGGTAGCAGTTCTGTACTCTAACAAGAGTTTATGGATTTAGACATTAATTATCTTGTTATAAAGAAAAGAGTACAACATGAACGAAAGGGATACAACTTATAGAAACAAACTCTATTTAGAGGATCCATTTATGAAAGAGTTATCATCTTCAGTGTTTCACGAGCATGTTGCTCATATGGGTGTAACAACTTTTGATAACATTTAGTATAGTGGGAGTTTGTGTTGTTCTTTCATTAATTGTTCTATTATTTAAAGTTTTGATCTCATTTGGTTAAGTTGGACTAGTTGGAAGAATATGTATATAGTCATTATGATTCCATGATACACATCTATACTTTTGATCTATGTCATTTAGTTAGATTTGTATACGTGATTATTGTGGGTTTAGTTGCGAATCAATTACAACGACTGCCCCTTTAGTCCTATACTTGTATGGCTAATGGACGAGATTGTTATAAATGACAATAAAGTGCGCACATTAGGGTTGTCATTTGTGTTATATTCATGATTTAAAGGAAGGACTTTGTTTTGCAACCCAAGTGGGAGATTGTAAGGACATGGCTTGCAACACAAGTCATTTAGACTTCCATTTATAAAATTATGATTATAATGTTAATTTATAAAGTATAGTTAATAAAATGTGTAGAATTCCTGGATATATAATTACCTAATTGTGATGGGCAAAAGGGTAATATAATATCACTAAGCTTCTTGAAAGGGTGTAGTCCCTAGGTGAAGTGACACAATGTTTCCTATTTAAAGGCCCTTCCATCAAGCCTAGAAACAACTATTCATTCTTGTTATCTCTCCTAAATTCTCTTCACATTATTGAAGTGCTTGAGAGATTAAGAAGTCACTATTACTTAGAAGATATTCATTCCCTACTTCTTCTTCTTCATCTTATTTCTCCCTACATCATCCATGGATTCAACAGGTATATATTTTATCGCTTCCGCTTCATCTCTTCCTCAATCCTATTCTAAAGTGAGTGTGGCATTCAGGGATTAAAATTGTTCCAACAGGTTCAGGTAAAAAGTAATAACAGATACAACTTGAACTAGATATTTTTAGCTATAAAATCGTCAAATAAAGGCGAGAAAATAATGAAAAAGTAGACAAATAATAAAACCCAATAGTTTAGAAAAAAGTGTTTCGATCTGTATGCAGAAGAGATGATAAGTAGATGCTATTCTATTTTCTAACAAATGTAGCGTTCAGATACGCATAATTTAATCAAATCTACTATCCTATCATTTTCCTTATAAATACAAAAATTATAAACATAGTTGTTAGCACGGCCTTCATAATCATTTCCTTGTAATTACATAAATATAAATATATATTGTTGTTAGCATAGCCTTCATAGTCAGACATCGTCCATATGATCGTTGTCATTATCACCATCATAATATTCATCGTCCCGTTGGACATGCTTGTCTTGTGTGTGTTCTGCACGAAAATTTGAGCAGAAATTAAGCATCAAAGGTTGGAAATTTAAGGCAAACATACAACTCGAAAGAAACTCAGGAAAAAAAAAGAAAGGAGGAAAGGGGACTTCAAAATGAAGATGATAGTGACTGTTTGAGAATTTCACTTACGGTCCAATCGTTCGTCAGGGTTAAGCTGATCTTCATCAAAATCTGGAATATAGAAATCAGGTGGTACCTACAACACAACATAAATCACTAATTCTAAAAGAGTAGGACATCTGTCCCAAAATGCATGATCTTTCTGATCCAAATTGTGTCCCTAAATGATTTTCAGGAAGTCTTGTGTGAGACGGTCTCACACATGAGACGGATCTTGACAAGAGAGGAAATGGGTTTGCCCCGCCCCACCCATAGGGGGGCAAACCATTTAATCTCTCAAGGAGATCCGTCTCACGTGTGAGACCGTCTCATACAAGTTTTTGTCAATGATTTTTACCATTTTTTTTTCTCGAATTTCATTTTGTACTTGCAAAACTAAGATTTTAAAAGCAGATAGCAAGGATATTTATCAATTTTACAATTAAAAAGCGCATTTTCAAAGTGTCCCGTAAGTCGTAAAAAGTCGTTCATTTTGGGACGGAAGGAGTAAAAGCTTCAACAACGAAGGAAGAAAAAGGGTTCCAGTTGTTCGTTTTGAAGTAGGGAGATAGAAACCAGCCAAAGAAAGCTTAAAGACCACTGAAAAAGCGTCAACTAAGGAACTATGGGTTCCTCAGCACATACAGAAGAACTGTGCTTCTGTTTCTGGAGAACCAAAGTATATACTCCACTTCCCACCTCAAATTGCAAAAGTTGTCATTTTTTGTGTCCCATTCGAAATTGCAAACTCCCAAAAATGGAAACTTTATAAATATCGGACGTACTTGTCACACACCAACTGTTCCGCTTAATATTCCCTACCCCACTTATTATCTCTACGCCACTATCCACACTCACAACACCTTAATATTCCTAAATTCCCGTGCACTCACGTTTATTTTTCCTGGCAATTTGAGGTGGGACGGAGGGAGTATAGCTGACTCCAATGAAACGTTCGCATAGCATCATCTATGAGAGTTATTTTCAACATGAAGTAATTGGATTGATTTTCTTACATTTTAGGGTAAGCCTTATCTAGGGACCGGATAAACACACAGAAGATGAGAAAAACATCATAACTTGAAGTAAAAATTCCTCTCACAAAAAACAACCATCAGAATAAGTTCACAGAGATAAGGAAACCCCACTAATATGATTATATTTTAAACAACTTTTCCTGAATGACCCTATTTATAATACATTTTGTTGTTGCTCAACTAATGAGTAATAAAAGAATAAAAAATAAAAGTATCGATTGAGGAGTGTACTAGGAAATCAAGACCCTCTGAGTCTGGGTTGGTCTTGGTCATCTGTTTTCTGGTTCAAGGTTCTTTTCCAGGTTAACATTTTCTCTCCCTTTGGGCCCCACCTTTTTTCTATCTATCTCTTACTTTTTTTCATGCAATCATTAAGACACCATATAAAAATGGGTAAAATACAAAATAGGGTCTAATATCCACGGAGCGGTTGCAATTTGGGGCCTGACATCCCAATTTTATCATTTTAGGGCCTGACATGCCATTTTTTGAACAATTTAGGGCTTTTTGACGATTTCCGTCCAAATCAAGGTTAAGCGCTCACGTGCAGCGCATGTGACAATTATTGGGGGGTCAATTGCAAATGTATGAATATAAAGGGTAGGATCAGAAAAACCACCAATGCCAAACACTAACTTGTACATGAATCAAATATGTACAACATTGCTGGCTTATTTGTCAAAAAAAACTTTAATGCATAGATTAATGCATTACACTTTAAATTAAAATAATTTTTTGAAGGAACTTTAAATTTAAAGTTGATAAAATATTATTTAAGTTAAGAAAATAGATTTTTTTTAAAATATTAAATATTCAACATTTTTATGCATTTAGATACATGTTTAATTAAGTATAGTGATAATAAACAAATTTATGTTCATCATCTTCATCTTTTTCCTCCATGTTCATCATCAACATAACAATACTAACACCACTACTCCTAACACCATCACCACCACCTCTCTAACACCTTCGCACCACCACAACCACCACCCCTACATCACCACCACCTCTAACACCCTAGCACCACCACCACCACCATCCGAATTTGAAAACACAAAACCTTTGAATTCAAAACCCGCTTTCAACTCCAATTCTAAAATTTCAAAACCCAATTTCAATTCCAATTCTCAAATTTCAAATGGTTCTGAAATGGATAAATCAAAATCACATTCTAACCTTAGCTGATTAACACAAAATCAAAACCACAATTTAAATCAAAACACAAAATCCTAAATTTAAAAACCCACTTTCCAAGTTCATTTCTTAAATTTCAAAACCATCTTTTGTAACCCACAAAAATCAAGTACATATGTAAGAAGGTGAGGAGTGTTAAGACCAGATCGACGACAAAGAGGGGTTGAGGGGCGCCGGGTTTAGATATGGTTAAGAAGAAGGGCGAGGGTGCAAACTGTTTAAGGCGGGGGGGGGGGGGGGAGGGAAACGAAGGTCGCCACCATGGGAAAGGGGGAGGTATCGCCAGCGTGAGGTGGGGGAGAACGACGATGGCAGCCGGAGAAGGAGAAGGAGAAAGAAACGAAGTAAGGAGGGAGAACAAGGCGTCGTCGCGCGGTAGATCGCAGGGAGAGAGAGAAAGAGACGCTTGCTGGGTTTATTTTTATTGTATTTTGTTAATCTCTTCCCTTTATTTTTGAACTTTTGCAAAATGACCCCTCAACATGTATCACTTGCACCACTTAACTTGGATTTGGACGGAAATCGTCAAAAAACCCTAAATTGTGCAAAAAAATGGCACGCCAAGCCCTGAATTGGTAAAATTGGGATGTCAGGCCCCAAAATGCAACCGCTCCCTCCGTAGATATTAAGCCCTATTTTGTATTTTACCCTATAAAAATATACTCCCTCAATCCCAAAACAAAGTACCCATTTTGCCATTTTGGGCTTCCCACTGGAAAGTATCATTATCCCAAAAAGGAAAATATATACTCCACTTTCTCTCTCCTTCCCACCCACAACAACTATCCACTTACTATTCCCTACACCACTTTCTCTCCCCTTCTCACTCACACCACCTACTTTTCTAACATCTTTCCTTAATTCCCGTTCCTAAAATGAAATGGGTACTTTGTTTTGGGACGGAGGGAGTATATATATAACACAAACGAAAAAACAACCTGAAAAATCTGGCCAACCATTTTGGGACAAAAGTGAAAGTAACCAAATCAGTCTTTTGTTTTTTGGACAGATGGAATAGCAATCAGTGAAAGACCTTTTTTGAACAATGGTGCTTGGTACATGCCAAATTAGACATTATTTATTCACTTACCTCTTGCATTTGTACACTAGGGGCGTGTTGGATGCAACGGAGATTTTCCATAACTTGTTGTTTTATAGTGCCAATATATGATTTGCTATTCAAATTCTCCTGCTCAACAAATAAAATGTATACAATGATATAGTCGAAACTCAAATTCAGTAAATACATATGTAATAGAATTATAAGGAAAGTATTATAATGCTTCAACGAATAATTCATCCTTGTGCTGCAAAAATCTAACTTGTAGAAGTAGTAACTTACAATGTGACCACCTGGAATCTTCAACGAATAATCTGGAGCAAAATACTGAGAGTACGCATTTTCTGGGATTTCTGAAAAACAAAGCGGACAAAATGGTTTTAATCGGTCTACCAACTTAAAGAACACTTGTCACCTGTATGTTACAATAGTGTATTGTAGAGGAACTAGCTTCATTCAAATAGCCAAAAGAAAGAAAGGACCTGGATCATGCAGTACAAACAAAAAATAAAGATAAACTCACCCATAGCAATTAAAGTTCTGTGCAAGCAAGAGCCACGGTTGAGAACATAAGCATTTAAAAAAGAATGTCAACTAAAACAACAAAAATCAAAATAATGGTATACCATGAAAGAACTGGGGGCAGACCTGGCAGACCTATTTATCTAACATGGCATACAACAAGATATTCCATCCCTTCCTATCAAAGAGTCCACGTCCAAAAAAGAATGTCCAGAAAGGTTCCAAATTTGTTTGAATTTTTTTTGGACATTCATTTTGGGACGGAGGGAGTAATAACAAGCATTAGAGGTTGACTGTAAATACAAAAAGAATTTGGGCATACACAAAATGTTTTTATGTGGAAGGGTAAAGGTTATGGAGATTAAAGGCATAACTTCAAAAGTGGATATTTTTTTATTTATTATTTTTTTAAAAAGTGGAACATCCCACAATCGGATAGTGGTATCTCTACATGGAACATAAAGAGTATTCATAGAAGCTAAGTATTAAAATGCCTAACTTGTCAAATGCGATATTTTTAGGGAGGATGTGGTGCATGTCACTAAATTGATACGATAGACAGCTAGTATACCTTGCACAAAGACTTTACTTTTTCTGTCCTCCCTAATATAATTGTATGAATGATGAAAAACAGCCAAGAAGGGTTAAGCACCAAGCTGCCCAGACTCTTAATCCACTCAATAATTTGTCAATTTCTGAATGAATATATGTGAAACAATTAAGGTAAATGATGTAATCGTCCCTCTGAATCCCAGAAAATACTTGGACTTTCTCATCCAGGAGATTTAAAATGCTGAAACAGCACACAAAATACTCCATCAAACTGGACTTAAGCAAATTATAATGCCAAATCCAAAGACACCAACATAATTATAGCAGCATCTCTCATGCAAAGAAGGTATTACGACATAAAAGAAACTACACCTTGTCTGAATGCAGAGGCACACTTTGACTTGAGGCACAAACTAGGAAATGGTTGGAAAACAGTTAATTAATTTGATATGGCTATTCTCCCAAACAAAGTAGGAAGATGGAAAAGTGCTTATGCTAGAAAAGGTTTCCCCACAAGGAAAAACACCTCAGGGTAATTTAAAGTGGTAATTTTATCTACGAGTAAAAATATGTTATATACCATTGGGAAGCTCTGTATTCAAAAGTACTCCTGTTTCAACAGCCCAACATCGAGCAACATTTTCTTTTGTGTACCCTCCACCTCCAGTTACCTACAGCAAGGAATCCCCTTATAAATACATGTAAATTTTGGCAGGAAAAACACTCCGAAAAAGGAAAGTTATATCCGATTAAACTTACCAGCAGCGGTAAATTCAAGCTCTTCACGTACCTGACGCATTCAGCATGTCCTGTAAGAGGAGTTCATCATTACCAACAAGTTCTCAAGCAAAAACAATTCAATTAGGTTAAGGCATATTAAAGATCCACAGTTTAGAAAATGAAAATGCTCCATTAACCGAGAGGGAGGGAGCAACCGAATCATTTAAAGGGTATTCTACGATGTGAACCTTGCATGCAAAGTACAACACCGCGAAAGCACCAGATTGATAGTTCAAATGCTCCTTGTCATTTGATGTACGTGTTGAGAATATTCTGAACATTACAAATACTTGAAAATGATATTAAAAAATGAAGTAACGAGCAAGTGTTTAAATTACAAGAAGACTAGCACCATCAATGGAGAGATTGAAGCAACCCAAGCGGTCACCAGCAAGTGAATCTGCCCCGCATTGAAGAACTATGGCACCTGGCAAATATGTTTCCACAACTTTTGCAATAATCTACAGAACCAGCAAGTTTTTGCAAGGACACATTTAGCTGAACGCACAAAATATAATGATTTTATATGTAATCAAAAATTCAAATTTTAAAACTTACTGTTTTAAACAATCGATTAAAACTGGAATCATCAATTCCATCTTTCAAAGGGACATTTATAGCATAATATTTTCCTTCTCTTTCTCCTGTTTCCTTCAGAACCAATGAAATCCATTACTAAATACTCATACTTCTTACTGGGATCAAAATAGATGAACCACCCAAAGCATATTGTAAACATAAATAATGGAAGCTATACACTGTGAAACAAGGACTCAGGTAAAGGGTTGGGTGCGGGTATGTGGTCCAATTCGAGAGACTCATGTGTCAGGATTCGAGGACTCGACTAAAAACTATAAAAATTTGGACACAGGTGCGTGGGCACGGGACATCACATGTGATCGTATGAGGTTTGTGCATTATTAAATTATGGACAATGATACACATAGTGAAAACACAAAGGGAAAACTCATAGTGAAACACTCTAATCCATTGGATGAGTTTTTAGCAGTGGGGTCCACAAAGATTTATTACAATCCAACGGATTACAGTGTTTCGCTATGAGTTTTCCCTTTGAGTTTTCACTATACATATCATTATCCTTAAATTATTTAAGACACATCCATTCAAATCCACCCACAACTTGAAGGAAAGAGGCTTCATAAATGAATTATGTACTCCCTCCGTCCCAAAGTGTTAGTCCCATTTCTCCTTTTTGCTTGCCCCAGAAAGTTAGCCCCCTTTCCAAAATTAAGGCTTCAAAATCACTGAATTTCCAAAACTTACTATGTAACTTAAAAATGTTTTAAAAGTCAAACAGAATATCAATTTGGGACGGAGGGAGTATATCAGACGACCAAGGCCCTATCGAATCAGAAAATGTTTCATCCATTCCAAATCCACCCCCAGGGATAATTTAATACAATTGAAATATCAACAGGAATAGTAACATATATATATCATCCAGGCAAACATGTCTAAACTGACTTCGAGATAAAGTTGAGGATTCACTTATTCTGAAACACGTAAAATGCAAATATAGAAGCAGATGCAACATAGAGATGTAAACATCCCCCAGTTATTTATCCCTAAGAACTAAGCCTTACTGTGAAAAGTTTTCAACTATCACTTTCAAGTTTCATGTAGGGATTTCTAAAGGATTACCTGTAATGACTGTTACCACTACAAGACAAACTAAAAAATGGTATGAGAGGAATACCTTCATATCACCTGTTCCAGGGAAAAATAAATCTCCGTACTTGTGAAAACTAACCGTCATTACCCTGTCATTTTAAACACCAACCATTGTTAGTTTAGTTCTGTAAAGACACATCTAGACAGATTAATCTTTAACAGCAGATAATATCGAATAACAAGTTGTCCTTGTCATATTTAGAAAGTTTTGTAACGTGGGGCCCTAGATATGTAAGATCTGAAGAGTGCAGAAAGGCCCAGCATAGATGCTCATAAGCTAGAAAATGTGCCCAAGAGATGTGGCCTCGAAGACACGAACAGAGAAGGATGATTATGTTAATAAAACTCAAAAAATGTTGAACTTGAGGCCTCTATTGTTTCGAAGGATCGGAGCAGTCCAGTTTGTAAGACTTCAAGACTTTCCTTACTGATCAAACGCCTTATGCCCTACAGATTTATACCAGTTAATTAGCATGTGATCTATAATGAAAAGACAACGGCTGAATACCTATCGGTGAAATAAAAGGCTTCTTCGACCCCATCACCATGATGTACGTCTATATCAATGTATAGCACGCGTGCATGATACTTTAGAAGCTCTAGTATACCCAAAACCAAGTCATTGATATAACAAAATCCAGATGCCTCACACTTTTTTGCATGGTGTAATCCACCAGCCCAATTTATCGCAATGTCACATAGCCGATTGTTTAATCTTCGTGCAGCATCTGCAAATAAGCATACATATATCAATATAAAAAATATAAAAAATATATTAAGAAAAAAATGTAAAATAGACTTTTGAAGTAGGATACCAACAGGACAAGTTTTACCTATAGTTCCACCAGCATAAATTTGACAGAACTCGAACAAGTTTTCAAATACAGGGCAATCTTCTCCAAGTTTATCTGAAGAGCAAATAAACGGAAAGTAGAAGTTACATTTTCTCAAAGATATAAGTCAAATGGTCCAGCAGTGAACAAGGTTCTACTAATTACACTTATAAGAAAGTACATTGATCAGTTGATTTAAGTGTTCATTTAGAGAGTGAAAACAGGGAAAGGTTATTCTCAAAAAACCAGACCTTGAATTTGCCTCAGTATAGTCACAAAAATTTACAAACTTTTGAAGAAAACTATCTGCTTCAAAACACAAAACCATGTCCAGAATTCTCAATAAGCAAACGACTAATCAACAAAATATGTACAGATATGCTAATAAACAGAATCATTGTGTTATAGGACAATGGTTTCATCTACGAAGTGTCAATAGCAGTTGAATACGTTACCCATCTTCATTTGAAATGAATTTAAAAAAAAACTCAAAAATAATATATTGGAAAAGAAAAATCTAGACCAGGCCATACACAATAATTTAGATTGCCAAAATTTTCCTTAACTATATTAATTCAGCTCACATACAGATATCCAAAATGCCCTGCTTACAGTTATCATAAAAATAAATCGAACCAGCTCTTACATTTTTCCATCTCATTTGGAAACAAGTGTATTGTTTCAGGGTTTATCCGGTGCAAAAATTCCACATAATCCGCAGAATGGAACTGAGCAAGCTCCACAGGATAAGCCTTGTGAGGTCTCTACAAAGCAAAACACACGCACATGCAAACACACACAAAAGGTTAGCATCAACATGGATAGCTATACTGTGAAAATAATAGTGGCTACAGCCTACAGAATAACACCATGTGCTTTTGTAAATGCAGAAGACACGCTTTCTTCTAACATCAATTATTTTTGCAGAATCTGACGATTAATGCTCGGGGGGGGGGGGGGGGCAAGTAAAATACCAAGTTTTGACGCCCAATTGATGTGCCATGAAATAAATAGTTTATAAATATTAAGCCCCATAAGTGGAGTAACTAGGTATGGTGCTCTACGCACCAACAACGAAAGTGGGATGATCATTTTGGGTCTCGGCAAAAACTAACGACATATTTACATGTTTATTCCCCCAAAAAAATAAAAATAAAGGAATAAGAGAATTAGAGCCGTAAAAGTGAGTTGGGAAATACGCACATAAACTTCCATCTTCTTGTGGAGATCATAAGATAGGACCAAATGATGAGTCATACATAGCCGGTGAGGCTTCATCGGATGGTTTGGACCAAAATAAACATTACCAACATCCCCTGCAAATCACCCAATTTCTAACATTAATCCCAAGAAAGAAAAAGAGATTAAAAAAAATGCATACCTACAACTTCAATTTTCCCTCTTCTTTTCTGATAAAGATAAGGTAAAATAGAGTCCAAAATTCTACCTTTATACATAAACGAGTGTCAATTCTTCCTTTAAAGGAGTAAACAACAATTCAGTCGAATTGCTACCGATAAATTATTCACTTTTTTCCCATGAAGTTTCTAATTTTACTGACAAAAGAGGGAATTATTACTAAACCCTAGTCTTCGAATACATAAAAGTGAAAGAATCCAAGGGTTTGATACAGAGGTAGTGACTACATAAGAAGAGATTAAAGAACATAATCAAAGATTAAAACAGCAATTTATGCTCGAAAACTAAAAAAAGAACGAACGAAGGAACGAACCAACAAACGGAAATCAAATACTAAAAAAAATACCATCGTAGAAATAGGAGATCTTGTCCTTTGAGCGCATTTGTAAATTTTGAAGGTGAGAGAGGAAGAAGACGACGAAAAAGATGCTTTTTCTTTCACGAGAAATTGGCCGCCATAGCTGTGTAGCTCAAGCTGAAGGTGAAACTGAAGCTGCCAGTTCCCGGGTTCTATATCATCAGACATTACTCGCTAGTTTTCATTCTAACGAATAATAATTTTTAAATTTTTATTAGTATCATTATTGTTCCTTAATATATACTATGTCGAACTATAACTTAGTGTAGTTGATAGAAATCTTATTTTGAGCGAGACGAAATTTTATTTTAAGTGGGACGGAGACTCGGAGAGAGTATAATATTTGGGTATTATTCCTTAACTTCTACAAGCCTCGTTTAAAATAAAAGTACTTATGTATGAGATTAAATTTATTTTTATTATGTGACGCCTCTTTTGAAACAGACAAGCCTAAAATAAAAAGTATTTTATATAAATCAGCTTCAACACATATTTTTTATAATCACAACACTTTAATACTTCATATGTCATAGAAAATTTGTCTCATTTTGAATTTTTATAGTCAGCATAAATGGACTTTGAATAAGCATTAGTATCAATTTAGTGTTTACAAAGAAATTTTAAAAAATGGTACTGATAAATCACTTAATGATTTGTCAATTACGATTTTTAGAATTTTACTAAAATAATTAGATCGACACCTATATTTGATCAACAGCTCGTTTTTACTGATCATAAAGATCAAAAGATAATTAAGAGAGGGTAGGGGGCTATGAGAGATGTGAGGGCTCTCCGCCTAGTCTTTTTTCATGTATGTGATGTGTGCGCTCTTCGAAAGAGGAGATATAGGTGGGAGAGCGTTTCACATGGAAAGTCACCATACTAGTATTTGTGTAGAGTTAAAAACACCCATATATTGATTAATATGAATATTCTTGTTTGATAATACCTCAAATGTGGTCATGCGTTGACGATCTTCAATCCCAAATCTTATGTTATTTTTCATAAGCTGTTATTGATTTATCCCATAGTTAGTAATGCTAGTATGAGATACTATGTGTTTGTGATCACCCGAATCCCTACTACTAACCCTCTTTTTTATACTCCCTCCGTCCTAAAAAGTTCGCTCTTTTTTCATTGTTACTACGAGGGAACTTTGAGCAATTATAAAGGCTACTTATGATTATGTTAATGTAAATCTAAAAATTGGTATTAATAGTATTTATAATGGTGTATCAAGAACAATTTTAAAATTTTCATTATAATAATTAAAAATAGCCTTAATTACTGCTCAAAGTTCCTTCGTAGTAACCATGAAAATAGGGGGACTATCATTCTGGGACAGAGGAGTATTATTGAGCAATGCTAGGGGCATAAAATAAATTCACTCATATTAAAAACACTAATAAAATCATTACATTTAAGTTTTAAGATTATGTAAGCAAGATTTTGTGATTTTTTTTGTGTGGCCCTAGTGTTATTCTTATACATTAGTACATCATATTCAAACATAAAAGGAGATTGACAACTTCAACTTTCACTTAAATTGTTGCATAGGCCAAATTCTTTCCACAAATCTTGTCTAATTTTCATTATAATGTACCCATCAAACTTGCAACTAAGTGATGCACACAAAAAAAACATGATAACACGAGGTCAAAAATATCCAAAACACGGTTTATTTTTGTTTATAAATGAGACTAGGGAGAGTACCCATCAAATTTGCAACAAAGTGATGCACACAAAAAACATGATAATAGCTGTGAAAAGTTTCCAAACGAAACTAACCAACCCGGAATGTAAATTAGATATGAAAGTTCAAATAAAATTTTCAAATTAGATAACCGCACTCAAAGCAACTGAAAACATTTACGCAATTATTAGCATCAATGGCAACCGCCAATCACTTTGTAAGTACATACTAATGAATTCCAGAAAACGGGAAAACGAGAAAATGAAAACAGAAAATGAGCAAGGAAAAAAGGGAAACTACAACCAACTCGTGCACAGGAGAATGGAATATTTCGTGTTTTCAACATTACAGGCAAAAATCTCCATTACGTCCGATTGCTACCAATCAGCCAAACAACCAAGCTATTTACTCAACTGGTTTTGAGCATATAAAGTAACTAAATATTTATTAGAAGTTCATGAAACAAGAAACTTGGGGAAAACTATCTAAAAGCATATGTTTTGGAACTGGACTGCATTCTGTGTGCCCATTCAACAGATCGCCTTATCATTCTTTCTTTCCAATCCCATGAGACATATTGTAGATTCCACGGCCCTGGATAAAAAAGAAAAAAGAAAAGAGACAAAAGGAAGAACGTGATCAATTATGAGGCATCAAAACAGTAGTGGCGGACCTACGCATATTAATATGGGTTCAAGTGCACCCACCTAATCAAATGGTTTGTTTAGTGAGTAGAGCGCTAGATTTTCAACTTAGTGGTTGCGAGTTCAAGTCATACAACAAGTTTTTTTTTTGTTTATTCACGATGACATATGATGATTCATATTAGCTGACCCCAAACTATTTTGGGGCTAAGGCTTTGTTGTTGTTGTTGTTGTTGTTGTATAGTGCCAACTTGTGCAACCACTGATGCTTGGACTCTTTGATTTACCCCGCTGTATCCGTGTCGGACACTTGTATTTTAGTCTTGTCGAGACGAGTCTGGCGAGGTAAACCAAAGAGTCCGAGCACCTTAGTGTGCAACCACTTAGGTCAAACAGATGAGCAAAAATTAAGGGAGAGTAATATGTGGAAATGAACTCACAATGCAAAACAATGCAGAACCAGCCAAAGCAAGAGGAATGGCAACTGAGGTGATCTTGTCATAACGACCTTTCAAATAAGTATGTTTGTGGATGCTTTGAAACAATTTTTGCTTCTCAAGCAGCTCCTCTCTTGGCCTGAAAGGTGTCTCTGTCGACATCCTGCAATATTCAATAAACCATGAGTAATTAACAAGATGCACATGTTTCGATGAATGTGATACACCGGCGCAAAGCAAATATTCGCTCATTAACAACTACACAACTTTCTGCATTAGAAATTTAGAATAATGCAACTGGAGTTTTTGCTCTCAGGACATTCCACCAAATTAATGGAAGACTGAACAGAAGCAAGGGTCTAAAGCCGATACACGAAAAAGGCATGTACTATAATCACTTCTTTCCAAATTTGAATAATAAGTGGGATATGATTTACAAATGGAGCCCACAATTTATGGGGGTGAGTATGACGGGTGGGGTAGAGTAAATATAAAAGAATGCAACTGTGACATCTTAGAAAATAGGACTTTCCAACGGGACACCACCAGTAAGGAAATAAATGAAGTTACAAATGGGACGGAGGGAGTACCCAGTAAAATATCAGCAGAAATAGCAACTTTTTGAGAACCAGAAGCCATGTACCGAAAGAACCAATGATCCCATCAAATTAGGGTGAAATCAGCAATATGATCCAAAATCACCAGTAGTTATTAGTATGACGTAATCACATTTCAGTAGACTCCCGGCAAAACCTCAAACCTTCCCATTAATTAACGGTAAACAAGGAACAAAAGAAGAGAACTATGGAGTGCAGTTTTTTTTTTTTTTTTTGATAGGAAAAATTGCATTAGATTAAAGAGAAGAATATACAAGAGATGGATAAGATATCCATCAAAGAATACAAAGGTATCGAAAAAGTAACATAAGCAATAAGAACTACATAATTACAGACGCAGAGTCTCGTTTCAATTTAGAGATAGACAACCCCCCGAGAAGCCCTGTTAGCTGATGCCCAAAGACGAGTAATAGAGATCACTCGCTCCCAAAGTAGACGTTTAGGTAGATGATACTTTCGAAAACTCCTTTTACTCCTCTCCTCCATCCATAGGCACCACAAGAAAGCTGAGTCCCCGCAATCAAAATGGATCAGTACGACTCTATCATATTACTAAATTCTCACGCACCATGCTCCAAAAGAAGTGCAGTGAAAGAACACACTTACAGACTGGACAAGCTCATGTTTTTTTTTTCTTTTTTTTTTTTTTTTTCAATTTCACTTCCATAAACTTTAACCAACATTAATTACATTTACATAATTGGCCAAATCAATGCAAAATTACCCTGATAAAGCAATGAAATGACCGGTTGTGGCTTAATACCAGTAAAACACGCAACTACAATAAATGGAGGACTGCTTCATGCTTTTGCACTGTATCTCATAATTCTACTAATGCATCAACAAGCAGAAGCTAACCTAACATACCAGTGAGCAACTTTTACAGAATTCAGATACCCATGGCAAGTAGAAAGATTCCACCTTCTAAATTGGGAAAAAACCAGCAGATTTAATTACAGTGCCACAAAACATTTTTTTCCATGTTCGAGACAAAGATGCGAAGTATAAAGAATCATGATTCCCTTTCAAGATAAAGAGGATACTGATTATTTGATGAAATAAAAGTATTAACTAAAGCAGGAACAAGTGAACAACCACATGAATTCAACTTTATTTTGCTGGGGATGGAAGGGTGCAATATGATCCTGTGTACATGTAAACTTTCAGGATAGAAACTATCAAATTTGAAAATTCTCCAACACTTACTCGCACAGAACCAACACTAATTCTTGTCCCACCTAATTTGATCAGCAAAATTAATCAGATTTTTTTCACCAAGCTCAATAGGAGCTGTTGGAGTTAGTATTACTGCCATCACTCTTCATGCTGGTGCACTTTTGATTATATTTGTATAAAGTGCAAACCTCACTAAATAACTTCCACTCTCCTACGCAATTCATTTGACATTTCAATAAAAGCATCCTATCCTTCATTTGCAAGTTTATTTTGATTGACATCCATTTACAAAAATAATAATAATACACCCACGCAACAATCAGTTTTTTTGATACACACCTTCTTACAAAGCCCACTTTGTCTAATCAATAAGCCAATGTCATCATCAAAAGATAATTATGCTTAAATGAATCTAGAACTAGCATAGTAACATACGTATTGGTTACCATTGAAGAGGTCTTGTAAGTAAAATAAAAAAATGTAACCTCATGATTTATTTTTGAAAGTTTCGGATGTCAATCTTCCAAAAGCAGAATGCATACCGTGAATCAATTGTCCTCTTGCCTTTTTATTTATGTTTATATGGTTTAATATGCCTAGAACACCTTCATAAGTATCCCTAGGTATATGAATTGGGCATGCGCCTTACTACAGCCATTTACCTGGAGAGCACACCACTTTTATACATTTGTTAAAAATCATATTACACTCTGCAAGTAACAGTTTGCTAGAACGTTGACAAAAAGATTACAGCTATTCAGTTTTCAGACCTTGAAGATCAAGCACACGGGCTCGAGCTTAACATTCCAAGCAATACACCTCAAATCTAAAGGTGTCAGCACATAAGTACAAGATATTTTCCCCAGCATATATACTGTCAATACCTCCAAACAGAACTACTATAAGAAATCAAGCAATATATTAATGTACTTTTTGCTTCTATATATTTTCCAGTCTTTGCACTAGCTTCAATATTATTTATTCTTTGATTTATATATACTGTGCATATTAGAATGAGTTGGTTTTGGAAGAAACTAGTTCCTCCATAAGTTATAAAAAGTCCACTATTTAACCCTTAAACCTTAAACTCTAACCCTAAATCCAAAACCCTAAACTTTAAACCCTAACCATTAACCCCTATAAAAACAGGACTTTTTATAACTTATGGAGAAACTAGTTTCCCCCAAAATTTTCTCTATTAGAATTGTCAAGTTACCAGTCTTTGCACTAGCTTCAATATTATTTATTCTTTAGTTTATATATACTGTGCATATTAGAATTGTCAAGTTACTGGAAAGAATAAAAAACAAAAGACAACTCATTTTAGGTTGCAATTTAGGAAGGTGATAAATTTCTATGGAACCAAAAAGGGCATAATTGTTGGGAGGGATTTAGCATACGTGTATCCTTGTTATGAAAACCTATAACCACAGAGTCATAAAAAACCTACTTCACTCACGGAAGGCATACGTTTCATGATGAAAAACTCTTAAACTAATCAAAACCATGTTCTAATGTATCAAAACATGATCCAACCCGCCACAAGCACATGAAATCCTCATCACTGTCACCGGAACAGCACAAAACAATAACAATTGAATAAAATTCCACAATCATTGCTCATAGAACAAGGCACAGTACAAAAATAATCAAATGAAATTCCACATCATTTGCTCGCAGAACACAGTAAAATTAATTGAAGAACGGAAACACCCTAGATAAATCGATCAACTATAGTAGAAGTTTAACAGGCTTGAACAATAACGTCATCCAGGACCCAAAATTAGGGCTCGAAATAGCGGAGACCCAAACCAAATCCCCAATTATACAAAAGAAACGAATAAATACAGGACAACGATCGGATGGAGAAATCCTGGTATAAATCAAATTCATAATCGGATGAGAAAATCATATCACATCGAATCAAATTAAACATCTAAAAGCGCAGAAATCAGACGGATAGTAACAGTAAAGGAGCATCGTAATTGAAAATCTGAAAGGCGATTGATTGAGAAGTGGAAGGAAGAGACGTACGTTGGAGGGGGCCGGGGAAGTCGAACGCCGGTGATTGAAGACGAACGGAAAGTAGGCGGCGAGGATAGGGAGAGATGAATGAATCAGCTGAAGGTCTGAATCGTGAAATGAAATTTTACAGCATTGAAGGGCTATTGGGTCATTTCCGTACGGCGTATTATTTTCCAGGTTGTTTCGAGGGGCTTCCCATATCCGTGCCACGTATATATTTCTTCTGTCTAAAATAATAAAGGTACCTTTTAACTTTAACTAAGGCTCCGTTTGTTTTTCGAAAAACATCTTCCGAAAAATATTTTCTGCATTTTTCGGTGTTTGTTAAAAACCAAAAAATTGGGAAAATATTTTCTAAAAAATGGTTTTCCCCATTTTATTTTCTAAGAAAAACTTTTTCCTTACCTCCACCTAAGAAAAATATCTTCCGAAAAATAATAATGGCACAAAATATTTTCTAAAAAATTTTTTTTAACACTCCTCCACCTAAGAAAAACAGTTGTTCAATTTTTCCATAGAGAAGTTTGGTTGATGTTTCATGTCCGACACGAATGCCATGATTTATTGAGTATTAAGCGTCAAATCTTTTTATCGAGTGGGCTTTGTTAATGCTAGTATAAGAGCCTAAATTATACTTGGAGAGACATTTGTTCATCTTATGTCAGTGTTAAGAGAGGATTGATAGTTTGTTGAGAAGCCACTTTGATAGCTGATAGTTTGCACGTGCTGCTAAATTGTTTAGTAGCCTTTGTATTGGCTTGAGCCTCCAAACAATTGCTAGTATAAGAGCCTAAAAAACAGAAGGAGGTGAGTAGATGAATCGAACCCTAGCACTCACCGGGGGTCTATACCGTTAAAACTCATTCTTGTTACCTAGGGATGGCAATCTCGCCGAACCCGACCCGTTTCCGCGACTTTTTGGACCGAGCGGGCCGGGTTTCGTAGTTGTTTTTCAAAACCCGACGGGTTCGGGTCCGGGCTTGGTAACGCAGTCCAACCCGACCCGTCCCGTTTAGAGACTTATGTTATGAATTTCCTTTTATACCCCTGTTTCACCCTTTTTATACCCCCTATTTCTCTCTCTATAATGTATTTTTTTCATTTTCCTAGAAGTTTCAAGTTGGGTTAAAGCCCAAATAAGCTTAAAGTAGTGACAGAGGTGGGCCAAGACAAAAAATAAAAATAAAAATGTGTACAGTCGGGTTCGGGTCGGTGCCGGGTTTGTCATCATCGGGTCGGGTTCGGTGTTAACAATGTATATCTCGGGTCGGGGTCGGATTTGTCCAAACCCGACCCGTTGCCATCCCTGTTTGTCGGTAACATTCTTACCGAGAAAGTTAAAGTCAACCGACAAAGTTAAAGTCATTGTATTGTATCGAAACAAACCGACAAAGTTAAAGTCATTGTATCAAAACAATATACTTGTACACTTTTCCTTGGATGGAAATGATGTTTACTATAGCATAAGACAGCCAAAAAGTATTGTTTAGAAACAAACGTTGAAAATATTCACACAAAACCGGAATAAAAAAGAAAAATAAAAAATAAATCCACAAATACAGAAGTAGAAAAACCATAAAATGGAAGCGATAATCATCATAATTACAAGGCAATAATAAACGCTTGGTTTATGAGAGTACTTTGGGCAGCTTCATTAGCGCAAGCTATCAACATTTTTGTTGAGCTCCTCAAGTTTTTTCATTCTGATCTTTTCACTTTCGCCCACCAACTGCAAATCAATTTAAAATCAAAAATGGTAATTGGAAAAATCAAGAAAAATAATATTCTTCCCTGCTGCCATGACAAATGTCACATTTGTTTTTTTCTCTGTCTCAAATAAAATGTGTCATTTCTATATTGAAAAACAGTCACGTTTAAGTATTTCTTTAAAATACTGACAAATCAAATGCAATATTTGTTATAAAAGGAGAAAGTAAGTTTTAGAGAGCAAAGCTCCTGACAAGCTAAAGAGAGCTGTTTTTATTACTCACTCCGTCCCAGAAAGATAGTCCACCAAAAAATTAGCCATCCTCGGAAAACCCATGGATAACGAGGACATCATAGCCAAAACCCTAAAAGGTCTTGACTACGAGACCTATAAACCCATCATTGATACTGTCCGTGCCCGTGACAACCCAATATCCTTCGAATCCCTTCATGAGAAACTTATTCATCACGAACTAACCCTCAAAAACACTCCCCCACCCACTCCTCTACCAGCCTCGGCCCATGCAGTCTCCACCCGCACCAATTACTCTAAAAACTACACTCGAACCAACCCCTCCGCTCCTCTCCTCCCTACTCCGAACTCCTCCCAGTCATCCAACCCTGTCCAATTCAAGGGTAAATGTCAGTACTGCAGAGTTGTGGGGCATGTTATCTCTCAATGCCGCTCTTTCAAACGAGAATACCCTGGCGTTGTTTTTCCACCACCTAACCCTACCACTCGCCCCAACCGTCCCTCTTCCTCTACTCCCCAAGCCCACACTGCCATGGCCCCTACCCCTCCTCCACCACCCTCCTGGCTCATGGACAGTGGAGCCACCCATCATATCACAAACGACCTCAATAACCTAGCTCTTCATAATCCGTACAACGGTAGTGATGATGTCATCATCGGTGACGGCTCCTCTCTCCCCATTTCTGCCATTGGTTCCTTTACTATAAACTCTTCTTCCACATCTTTATCTTTCACTAATGTCTTATATGTTCCTCTCATATCTCAAAATATTATTTCAGTTTCTCAATTTTGTAAAGATAATAATGCCTCTATTGAATTCTCACCATCTTCCTTTCTTATTAAGGATCTCTCGACAAAGAAAGTACTTCTCCATGGCACCAATGATCGTGGTGTCTACCTTTGGCATCCCTCATCTCCTCAAGCACATCCAAGCATCTCTGAGTCTTCTCACTCTTGGCATCATCGACTCGGACACCCTGCTCCTCCTATCATTTCCTTTTTGAATAAACAGTTTTTTTATCTATTCCGTCTAGTTCTTATTCCAATTGTAATTCCTGCGATATTAATAAAAGTCACAAGCTTCCTTTTTATGTCTCGTCTCTTACTTCCAATTCTCCTATTGAACTTGTTTTTTCTGATGTTTGGACCTCACCCATTTACTCTCATGACAAGTTCAAATATTATGTTATTTTCGTCGACCACTTCACTAAATACACTTGGTTCTATCCCCTAAAACAAAAGTCTGACACCTTTGCCACCTTCACTCGATTCAAAGCACTTGTTGAAAATTTCTTCCACAAACCTATTATCCAACTCTTCTCTGATAATGGTGGAGAATACCTCAAACTCACACCATCCATTACTCAACAGGGTATCTCTCACCTTACATCCCCATCCCACACTCCTGAACACAATGGCTATGCCGAACGTCGTCACTGTCACATTGTAGAAACTGGTCTTGCCCTACTTTCTCATGCCCACCTACCTCTTACTATGTGGACCTTTGCCTTTACTACAACCACATACCTCATAAATCGCCTTCCCACACCCACTCTGAACAATGACTCACCATACCTTCGTCTCTTCCAAAAACCACCTAACTATACCAAACTCCGTTCCTTCGGATGTCTTTGCTACCCGTGGTTACGCCCTTACACCCCCCATAAACTTGCCCCCCGCTCCACTCATAAACTTGCCCCCCGCTCCACTCCATGCATCTTTGTTGGTTACTAACCCACTCAAAGCGCATATCACTGTCTCGATCCCAAAACCAATCGGGTCTACACCTCCAGACACGTCAAGTTTCTTGAAAACACCTTCCCCTATCCCACTCTTCTGTCTTCACCCGTCCCCTCTGCCACTTACACCCCTTCACAATGGTGCAATCTATCTCTCCCTATCTTATCACCCACATCTACCCACCCCTCTACCAACCCGCCCCCACCCCCAGTCCAGTGCCTCCCAATCCTCCCTCACCATGCCCACCTCCCAGTCCCACTTCCTCCTCTTCCCAGTCCACCACCACCTCTCCTTCTACCACCAATTCCTCCCCCACCTCACTCACAGAACCCAACTCCACTTCCAGCACCTCATCCGACAGTCCCTCCTCCTCCTCCCAGTCCACCTCATCCACCACTCCTCCTATCCCTTCCAACCAGCATTCCATGACCACCCGACTACAAAACAACATTACTAAACCTAACCCTAAATACGTCAACCTTGCCTCCCTCTCTTCACCTACTGATCTCCCTAAAACCGTCAAACAAGCTCTCTCATCTCCACTCTGGAGAGCTGCCATGGAGGAAGAATTCACAGCCTTAACCTGCAACCGTACTTGGTCCCTCGTACCCTCTACTACTGCTCCTAACATTGTTGGATGCAAATGGGTATTCCGCATTAAATACATCCCCGACAACACCATTCAAAAATATAAAGCCCGCCTTGTTGCCAAAGGATTTCATCAACGTCCCAGTGTCGATTATTCTGACACATTTAGTCCCGTTGTCAAACCAGTTACTGTACGCCGTTTTCTCTCTCTTGCTCTCAGCAATGGTTGGTCCCTTCGCCAACTTGATATTAACAATGCATTTTTACAAGGTCAACTGCATGAAACTGTCTACATGTCTCAACCCCCGGGTTTCATTGATCCCACTTCCCCGTCCCATGTGTGTCAACTTCACAAAGCCATCTATGGTCTCAAATAGGCTCCTCGTGCCTGGTACACTGAACTGAAAACTTATCTTTTATCTTATGGCTTCAAACCCTCTTTATCCGACCCATCCTTATTCACTTATACCACCTCCTCTTATCGTCTCCTTCTTTTAGTCTATGTCGACGATATTATTGTCACAGGCTCTTCTCCCACTTTTCTTACTAATTTTATTAATCACCTTGCCTCTCGTTTTTCTCTTAAAGATTTAGGTCCTCTCTCTTATTTCCTAGGTGTTGAAGTTACACCCAATGCCAAAGGCCTACTCCTCACACAGTCCAAGTATGCTCACGACCTCTTAACACGGCACAACATGCTCAACTCAAAACCATCACCGACGTCAATGGCAACCTCTCTCTCTCTCACTCAACAGCCGTCCTCTCCTATCTGTCAACCCACCGAGTATAGATCTATTGTTGGTGCTCTCCAATATCTCTCCATTACCCGTCCCGACATTGCTTTTTCTGTCAACAAATTAGCCCAATACATGCAACACCCTCAAGCTTCCCACTGGGTTTCTCTCAAACGACTCCTCCACTACCTTCATGGTACTCTTCACCTTGGCATTCAGCTCCACCGAAACACCCCTCTGTCCCTTCATGCATTCTGTGATGCTGACTGGGCCGGTGACAAAGACGATTACATCTCCACCACTGGCTTCCTGGTCTACCTTGGCCGTAACCCTATTGCCTGGTCATCTAGGAAGTAACGTGCTCTTGCTCGCTCCTCCACCGAAGCTGAATTTCGGGCTGTTGCTGATGCAACTGCAGAAATTATTTAGGTTGGCAATCTCCTTCGGGAACTTGGTATCACCACCACCACGGCGCCCATTATTTATTGTGATAACCTTGGCGCTACTCACTACTCCGCCAACCCGGTGTTTCACTCTCGCATGAAACATCTTGCATTTGCCTTCCACTTTGTCCGTGAACAAGTCAACAACGGCACTCTTCGAGTCCAACACATCTTGGGTGATGATCAACTTACGGACGTGTTAACTAAGCCACTTTCTCGAGCTCGGTTCACTTCACTTCTCTCCAAGATTGGTCTTTTCCATGGAACGTCCATCTTGCGGGGGCCTGATAAGATACACCATAATCTCTAGCTATCTTTTATGTATATATTGTGATTTAGTTTCTCTTTTATTATTATTGTAAATATCATTTAGATTGGTAATTATCTTTTCCTTAATTATAGAACTTGGCTAGCAAGTCAGTCATGTATATATTGAATGTAATTGATCAATATCAAACAATGATTTTCTCTCTTCAATCTTTTCTCTATACTTATAATTATGTTATTGTGAATCAAAAAATTGATATTAATAGTATTTATAATGGTGTATCAAGAACAATTTCAAAAATTTCATTAGAATAATTAAAAGTAGCCTTAATTATTACTCAAAGTTATTTCGTAAAACCCATGAAAATAGGGGGACTATCATTCTGAGACAGAGGGAGTATTACGAAAGGTTAAAATAACTAAATGATTACCTCCAATAATTTGGTAACAAGTTGAGATTTCTCCTTGTTCTTCTCATTGAAGGCCTCTAGAGCTTCGCTGTATTCTTTCTCCTATCCAACAAAAAAAAATGATAAAAAAAAAAATTGATGGAAAAAAATACTTTCAATGAATTTTCATAAATTTGCTAGCTAATACTCCCTCCGTCAAATAATAATCTTCATATTTTTTTCGCTAGTATTTGTGAAAAACTTTTGAGCAATAATTTTAAGTTGATTTAATTGTTTTAATGGAAATCTAGTACGGAGTACTTGTTATTGATACATCATCAACAATACTATCAATACCAAGTTTTATATTTTCATTACGACTATTATATCAACCTAAAATTATTGCTCAAAGTTCCTTCACAATAACAGCGAAAAAATGTATGAAAATCATTTTGAGACCGAGGGAGTGACTAGAACAAATTTGGTCATAGTGTATCTCACCTTCTTCTGGCAATTTAATCCCAATGGCTTTAGCTCTTTGTTCACCAAATCAACTTTCCTACGTATCATTGATACCTCCTTTCTATTTGGATCTGCAAGAGCTTCAAGCTCCTAGTAAATTATTAAAAAAAAAATAATAAAAAAAATCAGCGTATTTTCAAATGAAAAGAAGATATACAATTGTAAACAGATTTATAAACTATTGTGTGCCGGTTTGGCCATTCAAACAAACGTTACGAACTTGAAATGGAACAAAATATATTACCTTTTTGGATTAATTTAACCACACTTTTTTTTATAAAAAAAAATACTTCTTTTCTCCAGAATATCCAAAATGGACGTTCATTTTTGAAAAATTTATTCCCACATAATCGTTCATTTTAGAAATAAACAATTAAAATCATCTTAAAATTTGTACATGCAATGCTACAAGTTTATAATGAAGACTATATGGCACTTATTTATACTGACAAATAAAATTGCTTAATATCAAAATTTTAATGTCCATTAAGGTAAAAAAAAAAAATGGAAAATTTTAGAATAGAAGGATGGCAATTTATAATTCATGACAACTGCCTCGCAACAGTTCATCACAAATTTAATGAAACAACATTAAAATTATAGCCGCATCTGTGTGTATATTCCAACTAAAAATGGAAAATAAGAAATAAATGCCAAAATATATAGTAGATCATCCCATCCTCATGACACAACACAACAACATATTCTTTTCATCACATAATAAACTAACTATTTTGCAATTTTAGGTGTCTCATTACCACTTTTCTTAAAGTAAATATAATATTTTGTACTTTTTAAATATTGATTAATGAGACTTACTTATCATATTTACAACAACAATCTATTTACTACTATTCTCTACCACAATTTTTCTCTTCTAATCGATCACAACACCTACTTAAACACTTTTCTTTAATTCTCGTTTCTAAAAGCAAATCAGTATTTTGTTATGGGTCGGAGGAAGCATACAAAATATTCATTTAAAATTGTTTCAAAAAGTAGGTATTTTGCATTTCACCCAAATTCTTGTATCAAATCCTGATTCAATAGGTTAAAATTCAAAATTTTAAGCTAAATTACTTTTTTTTTTTTTTTTTAACAAATACATCAGATTGTTCAACACCAATTTGAATCACTACGATTATAATTTCAATAATAACTTACTTGTCGAATTTGAGCCAGTCTTTTGGTTTCTTCTTCAACTCGACCCCATTGAGCCTGAACTTTCTCCCTAACCTCCATCTTCTTCTTCATGATCTCTTCTTCTTTGGCTCGAAAAGCCGATAACGCCGATCTCGACATCTCCTCCTCGTCGCACACGTCGGTCGGACTTCCATTACAACTGCCCATTAAACCTGAATTCTTCATCTCCAATCTCCCTACTTTTGGAGTCACTGTTGCAGCCATTAGTTTATATTTATTTTAACTGATCAACTCCTTGTTGCTAGCTACCTCCCCCCCCCCCCTTGTTATAACAAGCTTGCTTTATAATGATAATAATGAATGATGATGGTGATGGAAATTTCTGTAGCTCTTTTTCTCTGTTGTAGATGCTTAAACAAGGCTGGCTATAAAGAAATGAGACACTTTTTTAATTTCTTTACTTAGAATGAGGTGGAAAATGACCAAATTGCCTACTCATGTCCACTTCTTTTCATCATTAGTATTTACTGTACTTTTATTTCTTATATTTCGTAGTTACTGTCGCAGTTAATTTATCAATATTTTTACTAAAACATATTTTATTTATTTGTAGATTAGATGCACCATGATCAAACTGCGTTGGGCTAATTTTATAATTAAAAATGTGACATTTGTTAGAGAAAGAAATAAAAAGGAAAATGTGACATTTATAATGGAATTGAGAGAGTATTGAAATTTGTATGCTTTAATCAATGTGGATTTTGAGCACTTGATTTAAAATTGTGAGGCTTCAAGGAGAAAGAGACACCCCATGTCATGTATGTGTATAAACTTCAAATCTAAGAATTAGATGGAGACTAATATATTTTAGTTGGAAAAAAGAAAACTTGATAGATAATTTTGGATTGGCCTTTTGGTAACACTACTGTTCTAACCCGTGCGATGCACGGAAAAAATCTCATTTATTTAACATTTATTTAACATTTAAATAACGGTCTATATGGCTGCATTAAGAATCATACAATTACAAAACTACTCACTTTACTTTGTAATTGAAAATTAAATGAATAAGCCAAGTGAATGAGATACATATTGATAACAAATTTGAGATATTGAATATAACTTTAGATGGTAGTTGTTTGTTGCGAATAATAATCTTGTTGACTATCGTTTTACTCCCTCCGTCCCAAATTGATAGTCACGTTTGATTATTCATCCTTTTTATTGATATAAAGACTTGCATAATAAAACATTATTTGTTAATGCACTTTACAGCTTAAAATGTACTTAAATCATTTTGGGAGATATTGAGTATAAGAAAAATATTACTATTTTAATGACGGCTCCATCCGTCCCATTAAATATGCACTTTTTCAATCACACAGAATAAATGAATACCAGTATCATAATCCAACCCTATCTCTAAAAAGTTGTGTACTCCCTCCGTTTTAGAGTAAGAGTCCCTTTATTTTGGTACGTCTCAAAGTAAGAGTTTTATTCCTAAAATGATAAAAATCTTTACTATTCACCTCACTCATTCTCTTTCATACTTTACTTTTATAGAAAAAGCATTCACATCCACTAATTTCTTCCCTCTCACAACCTTTCTTACACGTATCACATTCTTTAATTTATGCCATCGCTAAAATGATGAAGCTTCAAATGGGACGGACTCCGTCTTGAAAACTTATTTTCATTTTATTTTGTTCAATTTCACTTGAAACTTTTAAAATAATCATTTGTTTGTTATTTTATATTCAATCTATCCTACTCCATCCGTTCGAAAGTAAGAGTCCTATTTTCTATTTTGGTACATCACAGAGTAAGAGTCCTATTCCTAAAACATGGCAAAGAATCTTTACTATTCGCCCCACTCATTTTCTCTCATATTTTACTTTTGTACTCACAACACCAATCAACTTACTACTCCCCCCACTCATTCTCTCTCTTACTTTACTTTTACACTCACAACACTTCCATCATTTCCATTTTTTCTTAATAATCGTGCAAATGGGAGGTATGACTTTTACTCTGGGACGGAGGGAGTACTATTTATTCTCTCTCTTAATTTTTTTCACCACTCAATTTATTCAATCAACAGACTATTTACCTCACTCATTCTCTATTTATTTCTACACAATATTTTTTAGTTTTTTTTTCTTAATTATTGTGCCCACTTTTTAAATATCAAGTGAGATGGGACGGAGGGAGTATGAATCGAATATTAGTCTGAAAAACTTGAACATTTTTCATCTCAAATAAAAAAAAGTAACAATGTTAAGGCCAAAATACGTTTAGCCCCCCCAAAGTATACACCAAATCCCATTTTGCACCCCAACGCGAATTTTGTCCCAAAGTGGTACCCAATGTTTAAATAATCCCACTTTACCCCCTAGCTTCCAATGGACGTTAGAAATCTAACGAAATATGTCATGTGCATCGCATGTGATGGGTATGTAAGTCATTTCATTCAAAATCTTAAGGGCTTAAACATCATTACAACTGCCGATCTAAGAATTTTGAGCACTTGATTTATAATTGTGAGGCTTCAAGGAGAAAGAGACACCCCATGTCATGTATGTGTATAAACTTCAAATCTAAGAATTAGATGGAGACTAATATATTTTAGTTGGAAAGAAGAAAACTTGATAGATAATTTTGGATTGGCCTTTTGGTAACATAACTGTTTTCTCAATTTGGTACATAATGTTGACCGGTAGGATTCTTCCAAATGTGGCTATGACTTTGACATTTATGCATACTAACCTCCGTCCCAATTCAAAGTGCACTGCTTGACTTTTTTTTGTCAATTCAAATGGTCTTTGACCATAATCTTATGAAAATCTAAATATCTCTATGCAATTCTATAAAATGTTATTGATACTATTCGTAACGATGAAACAATAACAAGCTTTAAAATTGCTTACGAATATCAACATTTTCATAAAATTATGGTCAAAGTTTGATTGAATTGATCAAATGAATAGTGAAAAGTGCATATTGAGCTGGGACGGAGGTTAGTATATAATATGGTTTATGGAATATCTGATTTTGAGTGTATGCTTTTCATTCATGTTATCTCGACGGCCCTCAATAACCGGAATTCTTATTTTATTAAAATGATGTTACTTTATTTTTTATATTTATATAAAACGATGTTATTTTGATACGTTTTGTGTTTTTTTTTTTTTTTTTTTTAGGCAGGTATATGATGACGCCCTGTGAATCTGGGGTTACAGAGATGGAACTCCAATTTAGCTGTCTCTTGATCCTGATCACAACACAGACAAGAACACCGTTAAGACCAAGGCCGGGTTGGAATCCGGCTTAGGCCCTCGGGTACGAGAGTAAGATCTCTGAGGAAAACCTAAGTAGACGGCTCAATGAAGACCTTGTGTGTGTGAATGGGATAGAGCACGTACCTGGCCCTTGGGGCGGATAAGAGTATTTATATGAGTAGAAGGAGGAGGTAGGTTTAAGGTACTAACCGCCCTCGTACCGTATGGACACGCGGCAGGTCCTCATTGGTTCGGCCAGGGGAGTGGCTGAGAACGTGGCGTGTTGTCAGGGAATCATGGTTCCACCACCAACCGTTATGGTATGTCAGGTACGAACAGGTAACGTCTGTTGTACGTTTGTGACAGCTGGCTACTGCGGGCTCCGGGCAGGAGATTGAGTGATCAACACGGGACCCTTAGGATAGCGGGAGGCAGAGCCATCTCGGTCATGGTCATCAGGAAGCCCGGGGTTCTCGGGCTTGCTCGCTTGCGGACTTATCCGGTTCGGTGTAGTCGCACTCACTCGTACCGGTTTTGATCCAGGTCTGGTCCGGTCTGTGATGCTCGGTCTCATCAGTGGCCCTAACTCCGAGGGTCAACTTATTTATGAGTGGCGCGAGGAGTTACATTTCCAAGGCTCGGTTCGGGCAAACTGTGGTAAATACGGGCACGAAATATCATGGGACGAGAGTCTCACGATGGTGGTTGACGATAGGACAGTGGGCCCCTCGAGTCAGGCTAGTGACGTAGCTGTCAGGTCCTTGATATGACAAGGAGCACGCTCATTAAATGCGAACCGTCATTGGAATTCGAAAAAAGCTGATTCCCGCCTCTTCATTTTCCGGGTGTATACCGGGTCGTTCCGGATCTTGGACAAAACCCGACCCATTCTGGGGGTATAAATAACCCTAATTGGCTTATTCAAAAACCTTCGGCATTTTTAATCTTTGGCTATCGTTCTTGAGAGAAACATTGCTGATAACGACGTTGATTTGCTTCTTCCATTTCCTTAACTCGATCAATTAACAGGTAGTGCTTCCCTTTTTATTTTCGTCGCTGGTTTCTGATTGCTAACTTTCCGCGTTTGGTCCTTTCCACCGTTTATTGGGGTAGAATCTTAAAACGCCGTGTTTTCAAAACTTCTAACATCACGAACCAAGCTTTTAACTTTTAACCACCGAGTTTTCGATTTCTAACCGGTTGACTTGTCTCTTTCTTAGGAATCCTGGGTCCATCTTTGATTTTATAAAGTTTTGTTGAAAAAACCTCAGACTGTGGTTATGGATGAATTGGACCTGGGGAGAATGCTTCGTCCGGACCTTTTTGGTTGTTGTCGACGAACGGGAGGGATTTATCGGTACCTGATAAATGCCTGGAAAAGGCTTTCCTTGGATGCTTTTATGACCATAGGGATAGTCTATGATTGGGACTCTTGGATCCTACCCCTGCTGTGGGAGACAGGTCCCTCAGTTCATTTTGATTCGGGGAGAATGAGGGTACTAGGGGGCGAGGAACAGTTAGGGGTTTTTGTGAAAGCGGTTTTAACTCGATTCCCCGATAATGTAGATATGGCCGGTAATGCTAGAAGGTTGGTGAGGTTAGGTGGAGACCGCGTGTCTGCGAGCGGATCTAATGCTCAGTCTTGGTTGGATGCCCCTCTGGATGACGAACTGCCCGTTCAGGGCCATGACCGCGACGTTTCTATGGGTGCTGGGGTGATTGAGGTAACTAGCAGCGGGGATGCTTCAGAGCGGGCTGATGATGGTGATGAATTCTTATTAGATGAACCTGCCCGTGATGTCGTGGGAGATGGTTCTTCAGACACTCAATCGGACTCGCGCGGGCAACTGGAGAGGTTGGCCCCTGATACTGCCCGAAAGGTCAACTTGCTTCGCTCCCCTGTTAGGATCGTAGATTCCTTTCCTGAGGGCCCTGATAACAGGAGGACTAGTCAAGCAGGGGCGTCTAGCTCTGGTGTGGGCTTGAGGGACGAGAGCGAGGAGGATGCCGGTGATGAGTATTTATCGCAGTTCCGTGTCGACTCCAAAGTCTATCTTGTCTATGGTCTTATTGAATACGAGTCTCTTATAGGCGGGAAGTCAATGACTCCTCCCTTGATCCGGGCCGAGAACCTTGCCTGCATATTCTACCCGGCTCAATTCGAGAACGGGCTGCGCCTTCCTTTGGACCCATTTATTTGTGAATTTCTTGAGTTCACCCATTGCCTCCCTATGGACTTGACCCCGAATGCCATTCGCTATCTGGTGTCCTTTTTAAGTCGTAAGCCGCATGTTAGGGTACGAGCCTTCTTTGTCCGCGCTCCATATTTATTTTACCCATCAAGTTACTGCGGGCTGCTTGAGCTTAAAGACCAAACCGCGGTCTGAGAAGATTTTTTCCGCTGCTACTAACAAGTTCGATCAATGGCAAAGATATCCTTTCGTTATTCAGAATCGTTTAGGCTGGCATTCCCTCGCCCTGACAATCTAGCACCGATTTCGATGTCCCACCAAAATTTTCCCGATCCAGAAGAAGGCCGAGATATGAGCGCGGCGATGGAGGCCTATCTTGCTCGGTTTACGAAGAGGGTTACCCTGGACGACCAGTCGGTGGTGGAGACTCCTCAAGTTTACGATGTCTCAGCGATGAAGAGCTTCTGACCTTCGCCGGGGTGGCCCCGAGGCGCGTTTCTGGCCCCGATCCTAGGGTTATCATGGCCCCTCTGTTGCGAGACCCTGATTGGAAAGTTCATCAATCATTTGCTTTCCTTTCTGATTGCTCTACTTGTAATTCGGGGGAGACTTGTCCAGACCCTGGTTTACTCGGTCTCTTTCATTGTACACTTTCATACTATTTTTCTTGTCTTTTTCGCTTTGCTTTATCTATCTGACTGCTGTTCTTGTTCGCAGATCCAACTGACACGATGCCTCTCAAGTCCGCAGCAGAAATTAGGACTGCGGCCAGGAAAGCCGCAGCTCTTGAAAAGCAAAGGAGAGCCGATGCTATGATAAAGGTGGAGGCTCCTGGGGTCAAGATCCCTGTCACGGACAAGGTTGATAAGTCCGGTGCGGTGGTTTCTCAGCCGCAACTGACCCGGAATCTGCCTCTGAATCCCCGCCAAGGCGCTGGCCGCGGTAAAACTGTGATTGGAACCGGCCACTCTTCTCAAGCTCCTGGCATAGGTCTATCTGCTCCCGAGCCCACGAAGAAACGATCTGCTATCGGGGATCCAACGTCCCCTCAGAGGGATAAATATCAAAAGGTTGGCTCTTCCTCCGGTGACTTTACGGTCTTATCTCCTTCGAGAGGGACCCTGTGCGCGCGCCCGGGAGTTCGGGCTCAAGATAGCCAAGGCCCCAGAGGTGTATGGGGTGGATCTCCATAGTCGCCGAAGCGCTAATGCTTATGTTGGTGACGGGCTGATGCACCGCCTCTATTTTCCTGATTATCAACAGAAGGTTTTGGCTGCTTCGAATCCCATTGCCGCCGCGGGCAACGTGGGCCTGTGTTTGACCGAGGTTCGTCTTTGACTCGGATTTTATATCGTGCTTCTTTCCGCCCCGTAGTATAATCACATTTGTTATTTGCAGATTGCCAACGAGGTTATCTATCTGCGGACTCAACATGAGGCTGATGCCGCCGTGATCGCGGCGAGGAATACTGAGCTGATGGCGGCGAGGGAGGAGATCCATAAGTTGACCAAGGCTGTGGAGAGCGCTGGCCAGGAGTTGAAGAGCAAAGATGCGGAGGTCGTTAGCGCGGCCAATGAGGTATCTAAATTGAGCAGTGATCTGGAAGTTGCTCGAGAAGCCAAAGAGCGGGCTGAGGCTGAGAAGGCGAGTGTTGATGCTCGCAATGCTGAGCTCCTGAGGTCTTTGGAGGCGGAGAGGAAGAAATCCGAGGAGCTGTCCAACAGAGTGGACGAGCTGGACGGTAAACTTCTTGACCAAATGCGCTATGAAAATGAACGAGAGCGGGTCTTGGAGGAGGAGAGGGGCAAGGCGGTTGCTGAATTCAAAGAGTCCGCATAGTACTCTGAAAAAATATCCATCGCGGGCAATGAGCAGTATGAACAGGCGGTGCACACTATTGCCCGGAATCTTGCGGCCACGGGGAAATACACTGCTCAAGAGATCACTATCATTTGTTCTATCGTGGCCACGGATCCGGAATGTTTTAATAGTCATTCCTTAGTGCCCTTTGCCGATCATCAGCTTGAGGCCTTGCCCGAGTCGGTTCGGAATGCTCTGCCTCCGGTTTCACCTGTAACCGTTCAACCCTTGATCAAAATGATAGATGATTTGCGGTTTACAGGTGATGAATCCGCCTTGTCTCTGGCCGCGGCTCTGGAGAAAGTCTTTGGCCCCAATGGCCCCTTTGTCGAAGGTATTGTTCTCCCCTTTTCAACTTTTGCCTCCGCTCTAGCCGAAGCCTCTGAAGCTCTGGCTCGTTCTGCAGCTGACCATAATGCCTCTGATTCTGTTCCAGAAGTGGAAGTCAACCCGCCTCCGGCCAGTTGAAGATCAGACCGGGCTGCGTCCTGGGACCTTTTTGTAATAGTCTTAGATTTCATGAGCTTGAACATTTGATTCCATTTTGATCTGATTTTGTTATGTATCTAATTGTTCTTCTTTTGATCCCCATATCTCCCTGACATTTACTTTCGTTGTCTTTTATTGCCCTTTTTGCTGGTTGCCTTGGAATTGCCAAGCATTTATTGTTTTTCCTTGAACACTTTGTTTGGTATTTCTTCTTTGTTTTTTAAGGTTATGGCCCCAGGCTGTTGTGGGGCCCCTTTTGCCTGATCATTGTAAATGTGCCTTGAACTGTCAATGTCCGGTATTCATTATTATTTCCCTCGACGGGCTTACGTTCTAGCTCGAGGGTGTAAGACCGCGCATCGTGTATGAAGATTCATGCAACGGTATTTCCCTTGACGGGCTTACGGTCTAGCTCGAGGGCATATGACCGTGCATCGTGCATGAAGATTCATGCAACGGTATTTCCCTTGGCGGGCTTACGGTCTAGCTCGAGGGCATATGACCGCGCATCGTGCATGAAGATTCATGCAACGGTATTTCCCTTGACGGGCTTACGGTCTAGCTCGAGGGCGTATGACCGCGCATCGTGCATGAGGATTCATGCAACGGTATTTTAGGCGCGGGGCCTTGGTGATTTGGCATTTTGTTACATCTTGCCGAATACATGTTTTTCTTTTCGGTGTCTATCCATGATCTTTCGTTTCAATGAGACAAACATGATATTATTGATCTTTCATCTTTTTTCCGCTCATAGAGCCGTACATCAAAATTACAATGCATAAAATAGAAAATAGGCGTATTTCTAATAACAGGGGGGAAATACAATCTTTAAGGGTAATAATTCTTCAAGTGGTCGCTGTGCCAAGCGTTCTTTAAGCCATTCCCTTCTTTGGTGAGGAATCTGTAAGTCCCCTCTTTGATTACGCGGGCAATCTGATAAGGCCCTTCCCAGTTGGGCGAGAGTTTGTTATATCCGGGCTGTCTCCCCGTGACTTCAACTTTTCTCAAGACCCAGTCTCCCACGGAAAATGACCTTTTGTTCACCCTTTTGTCATGATGAACTTTGGCCTTCTATTTATAATTGACCATCTTTGCTCGTGCTTCCAACCGTTTTTCTTCGAGAAGGTCTAAGTCTTTTCTCCGGGCTTCCTCATTCTTTGTTTCATCAAAATGGGCGACCCTGTAGGTGGGTAGGGCTGCCTCTACAGGCGCGACCGCCTCTGATCCATATGTCAAGGAAAAAGGAGTTTCTCCCGTTGAGTTCCTCGTTGTGGTTCGGACAACTCATAGAGCAGTACTGAGCTCCTCCATCCAGCGACCACTTCTTCCCTTCAAATTTTTGTGTAAAGCGGTCATGAGCAACTTATTTGCGGCCTCGGCCTGTCTATTTCCCTGCGGTCTTGCGACGGAGGACTGCCGATGTTCTACGTTGAGTCTCTTACATTCCGCCGTAAACTTGTTTTGAAACTGGGGTCCATGATCGGAGACGATGGCCCGCGGTAAACCAAATCGACAGAATATGTGGTCGTAGACGAACTTAATAATACTTGCTTCAGTAGTGCTATTCAGTGCCTTTGCCTCCACCCACTTTGTGAAATAATCTACTGCGACCACTACCATTTGTGCTCCCCCGGGCGCTTTGGGATAAGGCCCAATCAAGTCAATCCCCCACATATCAAATGCCCAAGTTGGGACAACCAGACTCTGCTCCGTGGATGGCTGCCTTGGTATGTTGGCGAACCTCTGGCATTGGTCACATTTGCGGACATATTCCTCTGCATCTCTTTTCATTGTCGGCCAGTAATACCCGAGGAATCTGATTTTGTCGGATAGTGTCCGGGATCCGGGATGCCCTCCACATACGCCTTCATGAACTTCGTATAACAAGTTGGTGATGGTCTCGGATTTTACACACCTCAGTAGGGGTTTGGTAAAAGACCTTCGATAAAGCACGTCGTAAATGACCGTGTATCTAGCGGCCTGTCTCCTCAAAACTTTATTCTCAATACACGCGATCCCCGCAGGGGTACTGAACTTGATTTTTTGGTGAGGGATCGAGGCCACTATTCCAAGGGCAGCTTGTGCGGTTACGCCCAGTATCGCGTTGTATTGGGATTTCAGATCGATCACCATAAACGTAACGCGGGCTGTTTTCTCGAACGGCCTTTCTCCGATGGTCACTTCGAAGTCAATCGTCCCCTTGGCATAGACTGTGTGGTTTGTGAACCCTTCTAACAAACCCGCGTACGGAGTTAAGTGCGCCTCGGACATTCCCATCTCTTCCAGGCAGTGGAAGTACAATATATCCCGCGAAGCCCCGGTATCAATGAGGACTCTTCCAGTGTCCGCCCTTCCTATAGCCATTTTGATCGTTAATGGTTGCGTTGAATGGAAAAGGGTGGATGCCAATTCACTCCTTTTGAAACCGATCATTTCCTCCTGCTCGGGCGGGTAAGTGGGTATCAAGAATACTTTTTCCAGTCGCCTGATCTGGATGGAAAGCTGGGTGTTGCTTGGGGCTTCCTCTCCTATGTACTGAATGTCATAACGTCCTTCCCCGTCTGCATCATTGTCTCTGACGTATTGAACATTTCCCCGCGGGGCTTCACCTTTACTGCTGGACCCCGTGATCCATTTCTTCAATTCCCCGGCCTCCACCTTTTGCTGTATTATTTTCTTTAACTGGAAACAGTCATCCGTAGTATGCCCGTGGCTTTCATGGTATCCACACCATTTCTTTTTGTTCGCCTCGTAGGTCTTCCTCTCCAGTGGGGGTGGAGGAGGCAAGGCCTCTGCCCGCAAGATCTCAGTTCTTGGTGCGATCAAAGGGGTGAAAGCACTGTCATCGCCTCTTTTAAAATTGGGCATGCCCCTTGATCTGCCTCTACCTCGTCCACCATTGTTTCCCGTATAGCCTGAATGATGACGGGGATCGTGAGCGGGCTCGATTCTTTCCCTCACGCTCCTGCGGGCGTCAGCCATAAATGCGGGTTCTACTCCGGCCATAGCGATGGCCCTGTTATACATCTCTTCTGTCCCCTCGGGTTTTCGGCAAGGAAACTCCTGCCTCAAAGTATGGGATGTTAATCCCCCTAGGAAGCATAGTTCGATGTCGTTCTTTGTTAAATCCACAATCTGCTCGGTCATTTTTCGGAACCGAGTGATGTATGCTTTCGTGTTCTCCCCGGGATATTGCTTGACGCCGCACAGGTCCGATTTTGGTCTTGCGACCTCCCCAGCGCCCGCGAACGAGTTCAAGAATGAAGTCCGCAATTGCTCATAGCTGCAGATAGAGCGCGGTTTATGGGCCAATAACCACCCCCAACGCCTTCCCTTTAAAGGTGGAGGCGAGGGCTTTGCACTTCACGGCCTCATCTGTTGAGAACAAAGCCATCTGCCCTTCAAATCGCCTAACATTGCCTTTTGAGTTAGATGAGCCGTCATACGCGTCTAGCGTGGGCACCTTTCCTCTTTGGATTGAGGAATCATTGATCCATGATGCGAAAGCGTCCATGGGTCCAACGCACTTTGTTACGTTTTGCTTGGACTCCCATAGCTCCGCGATCATTCTTTGGAACTTTTGATCCATTATGTCCCTCGTTTTAGTCCTTTTTACTGTTTCTGTAATTTTATCATCGTTTTTAACAACTGCCTTTCCTTTAAATTGGCCTCTAGTCTTTCTGGGCTGTGATTCTCCCCCCTCACTCTCCCCTTCTTCTTCTCCTCTCTCCTCGTCATCGTCCACGAGGATTGTCCGCCCTTTTCCTCCTATAATCATACTGGCCCTGCTCTTAGAGCTTGTCAGATCATGAGTTTTTGATTTTTCGGGGGGGGGGGGGGCTTCAAGCATTGGCCTCGGCATTAAACAGCTCCTCCAGGGCTAGATTCAACTGTAGCCCTTCCGCTACCAGATTCTGCCTGTCTGTCAGGATCTGGATTTTCTTTTGGATTTGATCAGCGGTGAGGGGAGTGACGGGAGTTTTTTGAGTTTTGAGAGCTTTAGAGGTTTCTATACGATCTCTCAGATCTGCCTCTCTCCTTGCCCTTTGAGAGGGGGTATAGGAGTTGCCACTAAGAGTCTTATTTCCCAATCTGGCGAAGACTGATCCCTGGGGCGCTTGTCCCGAAGGGCTAGCATTTGGGTTTACTTCTTTCCCAGTCATTGTGAAGATTTCGTATGTCAAGAATCAACAGAAAAGACGGGGTACCCTTTTAGAACCGTGAAAGACGGAAGAGCTAGATGAGGATTTGAAATGAATTAGATTGGAAAAGCAAATGAAGCAAGAAGATTGCACTGGGAAGATTTTCGATTCCCGGCAATGGAACCACTGATGACGCCCTGTGAATCTGGGGTCACGGAGATGGAACTCCAATTTAGCTGTCTCTTGATCCTGATCACAACACAGACAAGAACACCGTTAAGACCAAGGCCGGGTTGGAATCCGGCTTAGGCCCTCGGGTGTGAGAGTAAGATCTCTGAGGAAGAAAACCTAAGTAGACGGCTCAAGAAGTCTCAATGAAGACCTTGTGTGTGTGAATGGGATAGAGCACGTACCTGGCCCTTGGGGGCGGATAGGAGTATTTATATGAGTAGAAGGAGGAGGTAGGTTTAAGGTACTAACCGCCCTCGTACCGGATGGACACGCGGCAGGTCCTCATTGGTTCGGCCAGGGGAGTGGCTGAGAACGTGGCGTGTTGTCAGGGAATCATGATTCCACCACCAACCGTTATGGTATGTCAGGTACGAACAGGTAACGTCTGTTGTACGTTTGTGACAGCTGGCTACTGCGGGCTCCGGGCAGGAGGTTGAGTGATCAACACGGGACCCTTAGGATAGCGGGAGGCAAAGCCATCTCGGTCATGGTCATCAGGAAGCCCGGGGTTCTCGGGCTTGCTCGCTTGCGGACTTATCCGGTTCGGTGTAGTCGCACTCACTCGTACCGGTTTTGATCCAGGTCCGGTCTGTGATGCTCGGTCTCATCAGCATATATAAATGGTTTTTTGGAGCAGAGTATAGGTAATTGGTTGAGAAGTCGAAAAAGAGTTAATGAGTAACTCTTATTACTACTGCTTATTTTTCCAGGGAGAGAGAGAGAGAGAGAGAGAGAGAGAGAGAGAGGATGCTTTGGTTGGAAGGTTAATTAATTGAGGAGTGGGAAAGTAAAGGCTCACCTACACATCATGTACTTGCATACTTCACCCTTGGGTCCAATTCTGATCCTGTAATCTTGCAATTGCAAACCCTTTTCTATGCAAAGTTTCTTATAGAAATATATACTCCTTCCGTCCCAGCTCACTTGACACTTATTTTCATTTTGGTCTGTCCCAGCTCACTTGACACTTCCCAAAATAGCATACTATTTACCCCACTCATTCATTCTCTTCATTTTCTATCTTCATTTTCCACCACTCAATTTATTCAACCAACACTATTATTTACCCTACTCATTCCATTTCTTCATTTTCTACCACATATTTTCCTTATTTTATTCATTTCCTTAGTTATTGTGCCCACCTCTTGAGTGTCAAGTGAGGTGAGACGGAAGGAGTATATGTTATATAGGTTGATCGTGAATTTTGTTTGTTATATAGATTAAATTGTACAATGTTTTTATAATACACTCTTTATTTAAAGTCATATTCGTAATTCCTAAAAGATTAGGCAAAATCATTAAAACAAAAACTTGTGTGAGACAGGTGTCAGTGAGAGAATAAATGGTTAATTTTCCCCCCTATGGGTGGGGTGGGGCAAGCTCATTTCCTCTCTTATCGAAACCCGTCTCATGTGTGAGACCGTCTCACACAAGACTTCCTCAATCATTAATATACCACCCAACCTTAAAAGTAAAGTTTTTATTTATTTATTTAGTTATTATTATGTTTGGGGGTGTTAACCAAAAGACAAAAACTTATGTGAGACAAATCTTGTTGAGAGAGTAAATAGTTTGTCCACAATAGGTGGGGCAAACCCATTTCTCTCTCGTTGCCATCATTCGTCTCATGTGTGAAACTGTCTCACACGAGACTTCCTCAAACCAAAAAATACATTTCTCCTGTTTCCTTTTTTTTTTTTTTTTTTTAAATACTCTTATTTAGCAAAAAAATAAAATAAAAATACATAGGAGATAAGCGATTTTCATTACTTTTATTTACCAAATTTTTAGTTTTCATTAATTGATGGCATTTTTGTCTTTTTAAACCTTTCAGTTAATTAAAAAAAAAGGTGATGTAGTGGAGGCTCCTTAAACAAACATACTACTCGATCTCCGTTCTAGAGTATATGTCAGCCCTCCCATTTACTCAGAGATTAAAAAATGGTTGAAGTGATATAAGTGTTGTGAGTATAAAAGTAAAATATAAGAGAGAATGAGTGGAAGAGAATGATAGGTTGATTGGTGTTGTGAGTATAAAAAGTAAAGTACGAGAGATAATGAGCGGGAAGATTAATAAAGATTTTTTGCCATTTTCAGTAGTGGACATACTCTGAGACAAAGTAAAAAAGAAATGTGGACATATACTCAGAACGGAGGAAGTGCATACTCCCAAAATGTGTTCAGTATTAAATATAAATAAGGGGTAATGACAATTTAGGGTTTAAAGTTTGGGGTGTGTGTGCCAATAGGGGTCTGATGTATCAATTTTGTCAATTTAGGGTCCAAAGTTAACAACGTTAGTCAATTAAGGGTTTTTGGACTAATTTGCAAAGAAAATCCAGTTAAGTAACAGAAGAACTTAACTGGAGTTTGTTTTGGATGTTCGCCTGTGCTTTGTGTCATTTCACACACCCCTTATACAATGAACCCTAAATTTTCTTTTACTCTTATTATTATATCATTGAATAAATTTAATTAATTCAAAAATACTATTAAATTAAAAAATAAGCAAATAAAAAATTAAAAAGTTTTTTTTTGAAACCGCAAAAATGATGTTATAAACAAGGGAAATTAATAATAAAAATTAAAAATAATTTCATGAAGAAAATAAAATAATAATTAAAATACTAATATTAATAATGAAACAATACTAACCACCACCACCCAATTTTTTTTTGTCTAAATCCCCACTCTCTTATTTTTTAAAAAATTAAGTGGTTTTTAGTTTGGAATATATTTTTTTTACACTTTTTCCTTTTTAAAAATTATGATTTTTATTTTATCGTGGTTCTAGATGAAAAAAATATTTTTAGTGTATTTCTTGAATAAATATTTCGGTAAATGACGTCTTAATTATTAGTTAATTTAATATTTCAATTTTTTTAAAATTAATTTTCTTTATTTGAAATGACGATATGCCCATGCAAATAATCAAAACAAACTCCAGTTAAGTCCATGTGCAAAACACGTGTGACTTAACTAGATTCATTTAACAGAATCGTTAAAAAACCCTAACCTGCACAACTTTTGCAACTTTGGACCTTAAATTGATAAAATTGATATATTAGACCCCTATCGGCACACCCCCAAACTTTGGACCCTAAATTGTAATTTCCCCTATAAATAATAATACGTACCTCTTGTTTCTTTTTCTTTCCTTGTATTGCATCTTTTTATTTGTTTAATTCCTGATGTCCTTCCTTAAAGCAATGTTCATGACCTCGGCTATGCAATCCTAACTACCTAACCTTCTTCCAACTCTCTTATTCCTATGACTCATAAATGAGTGAATAAAATAATCTCTGCCTCAAAAAATATAGTGCCTTTGTTTTCACATGTTTTTAAAATAAATGTCATATTATAACAAGGTTAAATTATTATTTTTTCATTTTTTTTAAATGTAGATTCATTTGGCACTACGTGAACTTAGCAACTTCCAACTACCCATTCATTAAAAGAAAGACATAAATTAATTATTCTTTATAGTGCTGCAGTTTAAAGTGAATGACTTGCATCATCGGCTGACTTAAAACCTATTAACATTATTATTATTATTGGAATGTTTGATTTATAGTGAATAATTTTCTATATTCTCAGGGCCGTTCTTAGCCTTTTGTAGGCCCGGGGCGAAATCAGATGAAGAGGCCCCTAGTAATCAACAATTTTTGTACGACGCTACATTGCTATTTTTTACCATCAATTATATATATATTGTACTTAATTTGTTTTAATCATAATTTTGCAGTCTTTCTTCAGAACAAATTTATCAATAGCACATTTTTGTGATTCTTTAATTGCTCTACCATTTTTTTTTCTTTTCTGACATCCAGGTAGATGTTTTTTGGGCAACATTCTCAAATAGAATCAAACGAAATTGTAATACAAAATGAGCATAAACACATGGATTCTTTGTAGGTAGATGAAACTGGATAGTTGGAAGAATAAATCAAACTTAATTTGTCTTGTTTCTTCACCAAAACATGAAGAAAAAATATATTAGACTAAATAAATGATGCACGGTCTAAATATTATTGTTGAGACTCCCTCTGTTTCAACATCAATGTCTAGAAAAATTACAAAAATTCTATCAATCAAGAGCAAAATTTTAAATTCTTTAGATATTCATTTTGAGACGGAGGGAGTATTATTATATAACAGTTAAAGCCTTCAAGAAATTGTAAGAACAAACTTGAAATTTTGTCAATCAATTGCAAATCAAAGATTTAAGAACAACTGAAAAGAACATTTTTTTAGAAAAAAATCCAAAGAACAAACTTAAAATATTGAATTTCACACATCAGTATATGCATTACCTTGAAGAAATTGAGGTTGCAATTAGCGGAGGAAGCCGTTGGAGATCGACAAATCGTTGATTGTTCTTCGTCCGTGAAGGCGTGAAACTGTGAAGGATTAAGAAAGGAAGGCTGGAAGGGGTTGACTGAGAGTGAGGATTGCGGAGGATGAGGAGACGTGTGCGATTGTGAAGACTAAAATGATTAACGTATTGTATTTGCAATTAAATGGGCGAATAATTCTAATAGACGGACAGTTACACAATCTTCGTGTACTTTTTAATTGATTCTTTAATTAGGTCTAATTTTTTGAGCAATTAAATTATATTTACCATAGTTAAATTTAAAAATAGATACATACTATATATATACACTATATAGCCTAGGAAAAAATGGGCCCCCTAAAATTGTGGGCCCTGGGCAGTTGCCCTCACTTACCCCCCTTTGGGCCGGGCCTGTATATTCTTACATGTAATAAATCATATTATGCTTTCTCTATTACTTTGAAGTAAAGTTAGTCATATAAGCATATGATGAGAGCACATGACATGCTTTAGTAAACCTCAACTTTTGACAGCAAGACTTTAGAGGCAATGCTTCTTAATGTTAATGTAAACTTTGAAGGGCATACCATTTTGAACTTTAACCATACTCTCACATGCATGCTTACAAACACATGTTGCAAGCTATGATATGATAGGGAACCGAATCCTCAATCTAAATTAAAAGGAATAGACAAGAATAATCAACTTCTTTCCTTTAACTCTTATTATATACTTCCTCCGTCCCACCACCACAAGTGAGACCAAATTGTGGGACACAATAATTAAGAAAAAGGTAGTGTATGTGTGTGGTAGAAAATGAAGAGAGAGAATGAGTTGAGTAAAAAGTAGTGTTGGTTGAATAAAATGAGTGGTGGAAAATGAAGAGAGAGAATGAGTGGGGTTAAATGGTGGGGTTGGTTGAATATAAATATATTAAAACATTTCCATTTTGGGCAATCTCACTTGTGGTGGGACGGACTGAAAAGGAAATTAGTCTCACTTGCTTGTGGTGGGACGGAGGGAGTATTGTCTATACTATCTTGTACAACTTCTACCCTACCTGTTTTGTGTTTCAATCTTTCTCTCTACAACATCTATCTCTCACTCCCTTTTCAATCTCTTGATTATATGTAACCGCTCGAGTTTGAAAACCTGGTAAATATCGCGAAAAAACATCCATAGAATATTAAGTGCTAAGTAGTACACATGTAAGAATTAATTTCTCAAAAAGCCTCTGAAACAAAATATAATTTTTAATAAGGACATACAATATTTACTTTATATTTAAGAAGTCCAAAAAGTGAAATTTTTTATTCCTCAAAAGGCCTTTAAAACACAACTATCAAAGGTTTTTTGGACTCCATTCATAGGTATCTGAGTGTCTGATAGACGTGTTTCGTAGCGACAGATGAACCTTAAAGAAATTTAAAAAATGTAAAGTCATTATAAAGAATAAACATTTGGTTAAAGGGTTTTGAGAAAATAATCCTTCAATTAAATAGGCTACATACTTACGACCCGAGCTATACTGCTACAATTCACACGTTACAAGCTACCCAACATTTCATAGATGACTTGACGTAAACTAAACTGTAAAGCTAAAGATTGTCTGGGGCTGCCCTTTTGTTATAAACTACTCCCTCCGTCCCAAAATATTTGTAGTTGTAGGATTTTCACACAAATTAAAAAAAATAATCAATGCATGTCTAATGAACTAAATTACCCTTAAAATATTTCAAGTACCAAATTTCACCTGGTGCATTTTTATAAATCGAATTTGATCAATGGACAATGTTAAGAGTCCAAATTAAATTCACAATAGATATACAAAGTAATAGTAGTAAGAAAATGAGCAATGCTAGGGGCACAAAATAAGTTCACAAAATCTTGCTCACAACATAAGGTGACGATATTTTATTGGTTGCATCGAAAATGGACCCGCCACACTCTAATTAAAAACACAAATCATTACACCTAAGATTTTGTGAAGATTTTGTGACTTTTTTGAGACCCTAGTATTATTCTTTCCACTCATTTTCACAACACCAATCAACTTACTATTCCTCAATTCATTCTCTCTCATATTTCATATTCACAAACACATCCTCCCACTATTTCTCTCTCTTAGTTTTCCTTAATTTGTGTACCAATTTTTTTTGTCTCAAGCGACATGAAACGGAGAGAGCAGTATTCTAAATGACGCCCGTCTAAGCCCCGCCTAGGCGCTAGACGTTCATGAAGCGCCTGAGTCCCGCCTAAGATATTATAACTATTTTTGAATTCTCGACCCGTCTAAATCCATTTAACCGCCTAGGTGCTAGGCCCTGCTGCGGCGACTAGCGACCGCCCAGCTTTTTTAGAACTCGGAGGGAGCACTAAAAGGAGGAGAAATTCTATTGATTCAAAAAGTAAAAACCTAGCAAATCCAACCAAAGCCCGTTCAACCACAGAGACTCGAAATCCCAAACCTCAATTCGAACTCGACTCGCGCATTTGGCTCCCCCAAGCTTCAGTCTTGTTCGTTGGGAAAGGGAAATTTCTTCACGTTCATTCAACTCCACTGTATTCGATTCTGTACAGAGTTATGGAAACTGTCAGTAGCATAAACCCTAATTATGAAATCCCAAAGTCAAAGACCAACATAGTTGTGATAATGGGGGCTTCCGGTACAGGCAAATCCCGTCTCGCCATCGACCTAGCTTCTTATTTTCCCATTGAAATCATCAACGCCGATTCCATGCAGGTCAAAACCTCACATTCAATCGCTCCATTTCTCTATTTATTCAACCCTAATTTATTGATTCTTTGTTCCTCTAATTTTTATTTTTTTAGGTTTACAAAGGATTGGATGTTCTCACTAATAAAGTTTCATTCCATGAACAAAAAGGTCCCTACTCTTTTCCCAATTGTATCCTAATGTGAAATTGTTTTGGGTTTAACATTTTTTTCTTCCCTAGGGGTGCCACACCATCTTTTGGGTTCAATTGATCCCAGTGTTGAATTCACAGCTAAGGATTTTCGGGATCATGCTATTCCGGTGAGCTCCTCATTTGTCCATTTATTGCTATTTGTTGTGTTTGATAATTAGGAAGGCGTTGTATTTTTTAATGTGTGAAGGGGTATGGCAATTTGAGTTCACTTTTGATGATTGTGAACTTGTATGACAATATTGTTTTGAAAGACGGATCTGGATCTTACTGTAATTATTAACATCAGAGCAGCTTTTAGATTTGCTGTAAAGAGTTGTTAATACTAAATTCATCATACTTTAAAAGTGTTCTTACTTATAGATTTAACCTTTAGCTCTTATCTATCATGAACCCACTTATACTATTGTGATTACTAGAGGAGAAGTTCTTACTGCAGTTGCTAATAAATTTGGACCATTCATATAATAACTGCCTAAATCTTAATTTTGTACTCCTCTAGCTCCGTCCCAATTTGACTGATCGTTGTCTTTGCCAAATTTCATATCTTTATGTGCACTTGCAGTATTATAAGGCGGACACCAAATTATTTACGTATGAACTAAAATTGCTTAAAAGTCAATTTCATTTGTTTATGAAAAACTGAAAAATCGCCTTATTTTGGGATGTGGGGTACTACTTTGACCTTTGGTATATAGGACTCTAAAAGTTATCCTTCAGACCTTACACGTTCAACCTTGAAAAAAATAGTAATGATTTGTGTTTATGAATATTGAGATACGTGTTCATCTCACACTCGCTCTACAAACAACAAAGTCTTTCCAGAGGAACTTGAGAGAAGCTGGAAAGGGCAAGCAGTCGAAAAGATTTTAAAGATGATGTAGAGTTTACTGTTAGTCAAGAGTCAAGACTCAAGAGGTGCTGAAGATGGCTTCAGTTCTTTGATGTGAGATCCTGTATTCCTGTTGTGCTAACAAGATAGAGAACCTTAGTTCCTCCCCTGGTCGGAACAGTGATATTAGAAGTTCGTATACCATTGATGAACTTTTGGTTATTTGATGGAGGTTTTGGATACTTTGTTCTTTGCATTAGTTGGGAGAATGAGGCTTCTTATCATTGAAAGTTCGCTTGTTGTTATGACAAATTTTGGCTCCAGTTTTCCAATTAGGTTTGAAATACTTTGTATCAAGGGGTAAACTGAAGTATGCTCTGCAGCTGACCTTCAGTCTGTTCTTTGGCCATCATGAATTTTACCTGATTAGCAGCTGTCAGTCTGCAATTTAAGAAATTAGCAACTTGGCTTAATTCTTAGTTTCGTCCTGTTGTGGTCGCTATCTTCGATCTTTTATCTCGACATATATTTGGGCATTGTGCACTTAATCCCCTAATTTTAATAATATTATGCACCAAATACACTACTAAATTTTCGCTTTACATGCAAGGTCTGCTCCGCAACTGCACTCACGTGCACCCCGCACGTGCAGGTTCCTCAAATGAATCTCAAACTAATCTATTGCTGAAGGACACTGTATGAATCCAACGCGCACGTGCAGGTTCCTTTAGTGAATCTCAAAACAATCCAACCCTCAGTCACCCGCATATGCATTTTGCATAAATGCGTTCCACATTTTTACTGCACATATATTGAAGATTTAATTATCTATCCTGCACTTATGGTGTGCTATTTACCAAGTATCTTTCTAGATTAGACAAGGTACATGAAAACTCCTCCTTGCGGACAAAAAAGTCATTGCAGATAACCAATTTCTCATTCCGCATCTGGTTGCAAATTCTACTATCAATTTGTGTTACATACCTCACGATACATTTGTATATGCTTACTAGGTACGTAATAATTCACTTGACATGTCACGTGGCAAAATTTCTTGTATATCATGTTTTTAAACTTGTATTTTTTCCTTTTATCTTCAACTGCGACCTGTCTTGGTGTTTTCAAATCATATCTTTGTAACTGAAGCTATCGTCGAAATACATTTTATGATAGGAAAGTTATATTAATACAGTACCCATCATAGATAAAAGACATCAAACCATCTGAAGTGCATAACCTCGTATGTCATTATGTCAGTTTTTCGTCGTATTCAAGTTGCAATAGTTATTATTTCCTTTGTTTCTGCAATACCTTACTATCCATAACGATACTTTTGTCTTCGTTGTTATCGTTTTGCATGGATCATCTGCTTGTTACTTATGTGTGGACTTCATGAATGACTTTCAGCTTATTGATGACATACTGTCAAGGAATCACTTGCCGGTCCTTGTTGGAGGCACAAACTATTACATACAGGTAGATACTTATATTTCATATAAGGTGTAGAGTAGTTGTGGTGTTGTATTCTGCAAAATTAAAACCTATATCCTGATACAAAAACTCTAGTAATTGGAAGTAGGAATCATTGAATGAATGAGAACTCAAACAATATGTAACGCATAAATTTTTTTGACCTGATTTTTTTGATTTAATCAATCTAAAAAGATTTTTGATTACATGTCACGTATACCAATGAAACTCAGTTATCACCAAAAAAAAAATCAAAACAAGATTAATTTGATTTCCACGTACTATTTCATCTCTCTTGATATTTCAAGCATTTCATGCTTGTCGTGTCTACATATTATCAATGATTTTATGTTCAGGCGCTCGTGAGTCCGTTCCTTTTGGATGATTCACTTGAAGATTTTAATGAGAGTTGCTTAAATGATCCAGTTGGTAAGTTGCAAATGTGTGGTTTTGACGTACTATCTCACTTTTGTAAGTATGGTGCTGTACATTAGAGCTTCCTCTTTTGTGAATAGGAGATGAACAATCAGATGCACAACCTCGACGTAGAATTGAGAATTTCAGTTGTAGTTATGAAAGTCTCAAGGACCTTGATCCAGTTGCGGCAAATAGACTTCATCCGAATGATTATAGAAAGGTACGGAGTGTCTTATTTTTTCAAGTCTGGTAGCAATCCGTGCTCCTTGTACTTGGACATGTTTAATAGAAGGTCTCTAACTTTGGACAATTATTAAGTTGTGTTACTGATTAGTGATAGCAGAAATATTTGGAGTTTAAACTAAGCGTTATTCTGTTGGGGATTTGGGGGGATCTCCACATCCACTAGCCCATACTAGCAGTCATCAATATGTAGAGAATAATTCAACACATGAAATAAATATGAAAGAACATAAACACCATGATTTGTTAACCGGGTTCGTTCAACACATGAACTACGTCCGGAGGCACCAAGCCAGGAGATCACTATAATAATATATGAAGATCATTACAACTTTGCACATGCAATCACTAAGATCTAAACATGGCTACTCTCCAAGAACAATCCCTCTCACCTATATATATTATTATCTCACCTCCCCCAAGAACACACACAACACGGTCATGGCCGGTTTGTAGGATCACCCCCCATGGCTCTCCTAGGCCCCCGGCCCCCTCCTTGACACTATTTTGTGGCTCTCCCTTGATATCCTAACTTTCTCCTAACACAAAGCACACAAATATTATGGTGGCTGTCACAATATATTTATAGAGATACAAAACCTAATCCTGATCAAAACCTAATTTACCCGGAAGTATTAGAGACGGAAGGAGTATAATTGTTATTAGGAAATATAATAACCTTAGGAAACTAATTCCTAAGGAAAATATATTCCTTTTCCCAAGAACTCCATCAGCCACGTGAACAACCAAAGTCCATGCCAACTTTCTGATGGTCCGGTCGGGTCCTTATACAGGTCCGGCCGGATCTCAGTTCCTCCGCTCCGTCCCGGTTTCGACTCCTCGCTTCTCTGCGGTTTTGACCCTCTCCTTGGTTTTGACTCCATTCCCACATATGCTGCTTCTTGGAGAGATATGTTCACATTTCCCTTTTGTGAATACTCATTGCCACAAGAATAAAGGCACGATTTAAAAAAATAATATGACCCTTTGTCAGATGAACCCAGTAGCCTAGTCGGTTGTGCATTGGATACCATCCAATTTTAAGTTATGTTGTGTATGTAGACATAACACATTTACATATGCATATATGTACACGTGTGCGGGTGCAAAATGAGAATCAGTTACATATGTAATTTCTCTAAAAGGACGATTAAAATAATAATGATTTGAATTATTTGATATGAAAATGGTTCATGTCAATATGAAGATTTTGTGTCAGTAACTCTATAGTTGGAATACTTGCAGATAAATCAGTACTTCAGTTTGTATGCTCGTACTGGTGTTCTTCCTAGCAGACTCCTTCAGGGAAAGGCCATGGAGGTAAGGCACTCGCACATTATTTTAGTTTATTGAGAGAGAAAAGTACTTAGGAAATCCCTAGCTTTGTTACATCTAAATTGTACTCCCTCTGCCCCATAATGAATGTCCAAAAGAATTTCAAATTTGCTCTTGATCATAAAATTCAAATTTGCTTTTGATCAAGAGAAAATTTGAAATTCTTTTGGACATTCATTACGGAGGGAGTATAATCTCATCGGACTGAGTTTGACGAGTACCATTAACAGAAAGCTTGCATGTGGCAGGGCAGAACTGGGGCAGCATTGATAATTTTAGATACAGTTGCTGTTTGATATGCGTGGATGCATCTCTTCCTATATTAGACAAATATGTTGAACAAAGGGTGGATCATATGGTTGATGCTGGTTTGCTTAATGAAGTTTACGACATTTACAACCTGAATGCGGATTATACACGAGGTTTAAGGCAGGCTATTGGTGTGCGGGAATTTGAGGAATTCTTGACCGTTTACCTTTCTAAAGGTCGGAGTAGTACAGAAGATGACATAAGGGAGGCCTTCTGTAGCCAGGTGTCAATAAATGAATGTGATACAGTGTTGAAAGAAAATATGAGTGCGATCCTCACTTTCTCTGATGAGACACAGCTGAAACTTCTATTATTAGATGCTATTGGCAAAGTCAAAGCGAACACCCGGAAGCTTGTTCGAAAACAAGTAAGCTTAGTTTCTAAAAAGCACTTTTCTTATACATGATAGAAGTAGGCAGTCAGTTCTGCTCTTTGTTTCAGGCTCTTAGTTTCAGTCAACATGGTCGTGAGTTCTGTAGGAGGCACTTTGTGTTGGCAAAGAAAATTTGAATATTTTGCTAGATTTTCTTATAGCTTTCAACCATATCTATCTTTTGTGCACTTTTTTCTTTAAATCCTTTTTAAATTTCTAAACAAAGATGCCTTCAACTTGATTCTCTGTTGAAACAATTATCCACATCGGGAATTAACTAGCCTTTCCTTCAATAGAAAATCGATCCTGGACTACTCCTCTCACTACCAATTGGTTTTGAGATGGAACCCTAGACTTAATCATTCTGATGAATGCTGTTTGATGTACCTACCATTTGAAGGTCATTAATCTCGTCGCTAATAAGTTTTTCATCAGAAACTCCCGTCTCTTCTTTTTACTATCTATTCGTTTCTGTGTTGCATTGGATTACGACATCCTTAGTGTTTTTAGTGCTTTGTGTCCTTCAAGCTTTACACATGTAATTATTCTGGTGCGGAACAGAAAAGAAGGCTTACTCGGCTGCAGACATTATTTGGGTGGGACATACATTACGTTGATGCAACAGGAAGTCTATTATGTATGTCTTTTAGATTTGAGTCTTTACTGAAGATTTCAAAGTCATCTTAAACTTGGTTAATCAGCTAAAAATTTCTTAAACTTCAATCAAATGTAAAAATGTCATACTGCAGGTATGTCAGACAATACATGGACATCAAATGTAGTCGAGCCATCTGTGCAAATAATCAAATCTTTCCTTAACAAGGACGCAACTTTACAGCTCGAGTCTGAAGCCAAAGATGGTAACGAAGGGCAGAAATTGACGGAAAGGGACTTGTGGACTCAATATCTATGCAAGGTTAGCTACCAGCTGTTTTACTAGTGGAATTGGATTTGTATACCCCTGTGAGTGGTTTGAGTTGCAGCCAGGATGAAGCCTCAGCTGGGCCCTACGCTATCACATGGTTAAGCCCCGTGTGGGCCCAACCCTTCTCTGGACCCCACACATAAGCTCTTGTAGCACTAGGTTGCCATCCTCTAATGAAGTTTTTTACCGACCCCTCATAACATACCCCCTCCGTTCCAAAATGGTGTTGTCTTTTTTTTTTTTTTTTTTTTTTTTGAGGTTAGTACGAAGGAACTTTGAGTAATAATTTTGGTTAAATTTAATTATCCTACTGAAAATATAAAACTTGTTATTGAGACACTATATTCTATACTATCAATAACAAGTTTAACAATTTCATTAGGATCGTTAAACTGAATTAAAATTATTCCTCAAAGTTCCTTCATACTAACATAAAAAAAAGGGAACAACATTTTGGGACGGAAGTAGTATTCGCTATGAGGATAACATGAACACTAAAACCACTTACAGGGGTTCTGGATCTAATGGAACTTGCTTCTATGATCGTCTCTTATTTGTTACTTGGGATTTTCCGTCATTTTGACCATGATGATTATTTTTGAGTATCAGGCTTGCGGGAACAAAATGCTTAGAGGGGCCCACGAGTGGGAACAACATAAGCAGGGGCGTGGCCATCGGAAAAGGATGTGTAAGCTTAGGAAGAAGTCTGGCATGTTTGGCAACGAGGAGTTAGTAGTCACCCCCAGTCTGACATAGAAGAATCCTTGCAACAATTTGGTAACTACCAGCTCACTCAAACCAGCTGTTTGGTATTGCGGAGTACTAAATATGCTCCATCCGTCCCAAAATGAATGCTAGAGAAATTTTGGACATATTTTTTGAGACAAAGGTAGTACTTATAAATATTTTTAGCGTTCACCTTATATTGTAGTGAATGCAGCATATGAGACAAACATGGTTAAGACTTGAGAGTATAACTAGTCTAACAACACACATTATGTGTGTGCAAATAATATTTTTGTTGTAATATGGTGTTTATTGCTATCAAGATCTTTTTTACTAATTACAAAATAAATGATTATATTTTGTTCGTTTTTTTAAAACATCCCAAAAAATGAGAGGAAGTTTTGTGTGAGACGGTATGGTCTTGATGAAAAAGGAAATGTGCTTGCCCCGCCCCCCTCATAGGGGACCAAACCATTTACTATTTCAACGAGACCTGTCTCATGTGTGACAGTGCGAGTCTGTTTCACACAAGTTTTTGTCAAAATTATAAATAGATGACCGCTAATGAATGTTGAATGCTAAAGAATTTTCAATATGTTTCCGATGCGAGATTGTGGGGATACCACAAATATGTACTCCCTCCGTCGTTAAATGAATGACCAAATTTCATTTTAAGTGACATAAGGCAAACTTTTCAAGCAACTTAATGGCAAAGATGCAACATAATCCTATTATGCATTTTTTAAACATTTAGTTTTTTTATGTAGAAAATGACTAGTGAGAAAAATTGGAAAAAAAAAAAACATGTAAAGACAGTTGTTTTCAAAAAGACATTTTTTTTAAACAAAAAATTCTTAAATATGGATATCTACTTTGGGGCAGAGAGAGTATTCTTTTTATCCCAAAATAATATTATTACTCTCTTTTTTTAGGCCATGATCGCTGCCACGTGACAGATTTTGAGTGGAGCGTGGGTTGGGATCCTATGCTTCGCGTAAAATTGCTACCGTTGCAACCGTTCTCATCCATGAGAACAAAATGGGTGTTTTCATGGAATGGAAGACCACCTCTTATTTCCTTTTGGAAGATCATTTAGGGAATCGAAGAAGTAAGTGGGGGCCTTTCGTTGATTTATAGATTGTGTCTATTAACTAAAATAAATTGTACTACATGTGATAGTAACATCGAGGTTTTAGATTAGCACGTGTTACATAGAATCCAATATTATATGATAAAAATTGACGGAAGCATGAATTTCATGAGAAAAGATTAGAGGGGGAATTTTAGATGTAGTTCTAGGATACCGTATAATATATCTCATTTAACTATTTTGGATGAAAAATATAAGTCTGAGGAATGTATCATGAGAATAGTGATAAAATGAAGTCTCTGCCCCGCCGTAAGAAGGCCTTGTACTACTTCAGCCTTGTAGGGGCACGTTCGGACGGATCTAAAATATAGCTTCATAAAAACAAAGCAGCTCATTATGATAAAAACACCGCTCCTTAAACTTTTTTACTCGGCATTTTATTTGTTTAGATTAAGCCGGGACGAAGATAAGTATATCTATGAATGCATTAAAATGTTTTAACACTCCAATCTAAATGGTCCTAGAATTTGATCTCCTTTTATAGCCTTCAACATGCAGTTTAATGTCTAATCTCCCCACAAGTTAAAGTCCATGCCATGATCTCCATCCCAATCAAAACCCTTCTCCATTGCCGGAGGAGTAATAACCAACCCCTCCGCCATGCTATTGTAAAAGCTCGGCATATTAAACACCACCTCCTCATCCACATACCCGCCCGCCACGGGTTTCAAACCATCCTCACGTTGCATCACAACACTAGTCGAGTCAACCGAGCAAGTCAAACCCCGACCACGTTTACTACTCTCAACATTACCATCATGACTACCCAATCCAATTTCGGGTGGGGCCACGATATTACCAAGACTCGTATTGTCCTGAAAATCTATCGTGAACGAGTTTGATGATAAAAATGATGATGTGGCGCTCACTTGGAGGGCAGCAGCCCGTATATCATCAGGAGAAGATGATTTAGCTTGTTTTAGACGCCAAGTTGAGTCTGAAAAATTTAGGGCAGCCTTTTCTCCGCGCAGGGCTAGGGCAGCTACGTCGTGTGCCCTAGCAGCCATTTTTGCGCTAGGGTATGTCCCTAGCCATATTCTCGACTTCTTGTTTGGCTCTCGTACTTCGCATACCCATTCGCCTCCGTTTCTTTCCCTTACACCTTTGTAAACGGGATGTCGCGTCTCCTTGAACTTCTTTCGTCCCGCTTTTCGTTTCTTTGCCGTTTCTGATTCTTTCCCTCTGGACTTATCGTCTGGGTTTTTATCGACTATATCTAAGGATGAAAGAGATGAGGAAGACGTCGAAGATTCATCGTCTTCGATATTCATTTGTATTTGAGATAGTACAAGAAGGTACGGGTAAGTACAATGGAGATAACATGTGTATATATATATATATATATATATATATATATATGCATGGAGAAGGTTGTAAGGAAATGACAAAAAAGATAAATATGATGTGAAAATATTGTGAAAGGAATATTTTGTTTTTATATTTTTATGTAACAACATAAAACATGTTTCCATGATTTGGACAAAAATGTGCGTTTGCACGTTGGGTATGGGTAGATACAATAATTTAATTAATTAAGGCACGTGGATAAAAGACACGCTGAAACAAAACATGTGGAAAACGTGCGGAGTTTAGTTATGGAATGTGGACGGGTGACAAAAGAACGGATGTGGGTCAGGGTCGGGCCCTTTTTAACCCTTCAAAGTCGGAGCAGGTGTGGACATTTGAAAATGACACGACCCTTAAAGACTTTTAGTCCTAGGCTCAAAGTAGATGAAAGGCCTCTTTAATTTGACTCGAAATTACAGATTAGCCCTCTTTACACATTTCCTTCATGCACAAAATAAAGGGTGTTTTGGTCATAAAAAATAGGGCCACATGTTAACCTACCCTTTAAGGGGTATCTTAACAAAACTCATATATATATATATATATATAGGTGCTCAAATGAGAACCTAAATATCGTGAGAACCAATCATAACCATTAGATTAGAAAAAAAAATCAAGGGTCCATATGTTAGATACAATTGATACACTTAGATACATTACAAAAATTTCGATTACACTTGGATATAATAGGTTAATAAGTATTGTATCTAAGTGTTGCACTTGGATACACTATGTTAAAAACTAATGTATCCAATTGTTTTTCGAAAATTAACTAATGTATCCAAGTGTGTCCAATGTATCTAACATCTGGACCCTTGATTTTTTTTTTTTAATCTAATGGTTATGATTGGTTCTCACGGTTCTCATTTGTTTCTTACTCCCTCTATCCCAAAATGAATGATCAAAATTCGCTCTTCATCAATCGCTCTTGATCAATCAAGAACAAATTTTAATAAAAATGCGGTCGTTCATTTTGGGGACGGAAGAATTGTTTTGCTTCATCATTAGTTCATATTTTCCTGATTCACTCAAAAGTTGGTCGTGGAGTTGCCCAATTTTTTCAAGTGGGGCTGTTTCTGGGAAAGGGAACTGCTCACACTTTATAAATTGATGGTTGAAATGAATTAGCTGCATGTAAATTCAGCTATTCATACTTCCTATCCATCTCATAAATATGATGGGAGTTGCGACCAAATTTCGCGCTTTAATAATTATTTTGATAATTAATATAATTATTATCAATTAAGAAAAATTATTATATAAAAAAAATTAAAAAGTATTATTGATAATATTTATAATGATCTATTAAAAAAAAGTTTTATTTAAATAACATTTTTTATTTTACTTTTGCCAAGCTCAATCAATATGATTATTAAACTATAAATTAAAGTGACAAGTTTTAAAATAAAGTGACAAGTTTTAAAAAATATTTGTATTAATCATGTCTTGATCCATGAAAGCTTTTTCTTGTTTGTAAAAATCTGATATCATTGTTTTTCCTTGTTGTATATTTTCTACCAAGGGTAAGTTGTATATTTCTTTTGCCAAGCTCAATCAAGAAGATTTAACTAATATGTCTACAGAACATACGTTAATCTTGTACTAAGGGTTCTCCTATCTTTTGTTTATTTTTGTGCACTATGTTTTCTATTCGTGTGACCCTATCCTCAATATTCTGGATTTTTAAGTTATGTAATTCATTTGTATTTTGTTGTTTATTTATTTTTTCTATAACTAGGTTGATGTTTACTTCTTCTGAGGGATTACTTTCTGCAGTCATACTTTGATTATATAATGTATTTAGACATAAATAACAGATTTCTTTAAAGCATATGTTACATTGTGATCTTTTCTCTATACTAGGAAAATATCCACAATTAAAACATTTAATGTAATTATTTCCTCGTCTATTTATCCAGTTATGTTTACATTCTTCTTCTTTATTCATATATGTGTATGTTACTTTAGTGAGTTGACTATCCTCGTCATCACTATAAATGCTGTAGACTGATTCATTGTCTGAATTTGTCATTTCTAAAGGTTCTATTTTGTATTCTCCTAGTTGTTCTACTAAGTTACTTCTTTCTGTATTTTTGTTTTTATTTGGGCATTTATTTGCTAAATGTTTTGATTAATCTACAATGTAGATTATGGTTAGATAACCAAAAATACTTAGATCTTACAGCATTATTAGATACAGGAGCAACTAAAAGTGTAATATCACATAGTATGGTGCCAACACAGTTTAAAAAAGAATTACCTTATAAATTAGTTACAAGAACTATAGAAGATAGATTAATGACAATTACACATTATATAGACCTAATAGGAATACAATTTATAGATTTCTCAGGAAATTACAGTCTAAAATATGATATACCCCAGGTAAACATTAGTCCTGAATATGTAAAATCAAAAGATTTTATATTAGGCCTTAATTTTATATTAGGATTACAGGGTGCAATTACTATCACAAAAAATTATATAACCTTAAGCAAACACATTTATAGTATACCAACCCTTCGATATACACAAACATCAGAGTTAGCACAGAAGCGTGGTGGACTTGGCCACTTAGAATTTTTACGCCAAAATCACCCTAAAACAAATAGAAACATAGAAAATGAAACATTGAAACTCTTTACAAATATGCTAACACATGTTTTACACTTAGAAAAAATAGGACTAATAGGAGAAGACATTATGAACTCGAAAGTTACGTATATATGCAAGTTTAAAATAAAAAACCCTGATATAACTATAAGAACAGCAAACATTGAATATAGTCCTCTAGATAAAGAGGAATTCAAAAACTGGTGGACTTGGCCACTTAGAATTTTTACGCCAAAATCACCCTAAAACAAATAGAAACATAGAAAATGAAACATTGAAACTCTTTACAAATATGCTAACACATGAGTTAGAAAAAGGCTTAGACATAACAAAAAGTAATAACCATCCTATCATTTTACACTTAGAAAAAATAGGACTAATAGGAGAAGACATTATGAACTCGAAAGTTACGTATATATGCAAGTTTAAAATAAAAAACCCTGATATAACTATAAGAACAGCAAACATTGAATATAGTCCTCTAGATAAAGAGGAATTCAAAAACCAAATACCTGAAATGATAAAACAAAAATTAATTAGAAAATCAGAAAGTCCACATAGATCAGCAGCATTTATAGTTAGAAATCATAGCGAAATAAAAAGGGGAAAAGCTAGGATAGTCTATAACTATAAAAGGCTAAATGATAATACAGAAAATGACGGATACAATATACCTAATAAAGATTCATTAATAAATTTAATACAAAAGAAAAAGGTATTTTCAAAATTTGATTTAAAATCAGGATACAATCAACTCAAATTATCAGAGGAATTTAAACCATGGACAACCTTCACATGTTCCGAAGGACAATTCGAATGGAATGTGTTGAGTTTTGGTTTAAAAAATGCCCCTTCAATTTTTCAACGATTTATGGATAACATATTCTTAAAATATGAATTTTGCATGGTATACATAGATGACATTTTAGTAGCTAGTGAAACAGTTAAAGAACACGAAAATCATTTAAAACAAGTGTTTAACGAAATTAAAAAACATGGGATAATAGTATCAAAAAAGAAAATGGAACTCTTTAAAAGAAAGATATCCTTTTTAGGATTAGAAATAGGAAATGGGAAAATAGAATTACAACCCCATATTGCTACAAAAATTATAGAATTCCCAGAAAAATTAGAAAATTTAAAACAAATACAAGCCTTCTTAGGTTTAGTCAATTATGCTAGAAAATTTATTCCTAATTTATCAAAATTAGTAGGACCATTATATAGTAAAACCACAAAAAATGGACAAAGACATTTTAACAAAGAAGATATAAACTTAGTAAAAGAAATTAAAGAGGTAGTTAAGAAGATTAAACCTTTAGAATTACCCCTAGTCACTGATTACATAATAATAGAAACAGATGGGTGTAAGGAAGGATGGGGAGCCGTTCTTCTCTGTAGACCAAATAAATATTCACCTAAAAATAGTGAAAAAGTTTGCGCATACTCTAGCGGAAACTTTAATAAGACAGGATTAAATTGGACTAGCTTAGATTATGAAATACAAGCCTTGATAAATGCCTTAGAAAAATTTAAGATTTTCTTAAATAAAGAATTTACAATTAGAACAAATTGTGAGGCAATAGTTAAATTTATAAAAAATGATCAAAGTAAAAAAGTCAACAGGACTAGATGGATTAATTTACAAAACATAATACAAGGAAGCGGATATAGTATTAATTTTGAACACATTAAAGGAAAAATTAATACTATAGCTGACCTTTTATCTAGAAATTTGAACAGGTTATTTAGAAGAGTGGTACATCCCAAACAGACAAAGAATACATCCATGGATACATCTGACAGTGATAGCAGTAGTGACAACATGGCACAGTTACAGTTAACATTTCCCAACAGTCAGTCACAAGCATTCTCACAAGTTGGGCCAAGCCGTATACCAAAAATGTCCGATAAACATTTTGTTACAAATAGGGCTCAACCTAAAGCCCAACAACAGACAATCACATTCGGCCCAAACATTTTACCTGTTTGTACCGAGGATAAACAGAAATTCAGGCCCGTTTTTGGGACTGGTTTAACAGACAAACAACAATGCCTTCTTGATAACCTCTGGCATATACATACATTTCCCAATGAATCAACAAAAAAGGTTCAAATTTTAAATTCTCTTGGATTTTATTTTCTCGAAATAACTCGCAAAGTGTCCGAGAATACAGTTACACCAAAACGTTTTTCACATTACATTATTTTTAGAGGCACCAAAATTGGATTCTTTAACAAATGGGAAACAGTGGCAAAACACATACAGTGCATAGATCCCCTCTATAAAGGGTATTACAGTTTTTCCAAAGCCATAAGCATGGCAAGAGGATATTTCGGGCTTGATAACTTCTTTAGTGAACCCGAAGAAGTTAAAACATTTTCTCAAATAGCAAAAGAAAGCCCCGAACAGATCATCCAAAGACAAGAAGGAATAATTTCAAATTTACAACATAAGCTTTCTCAAAAGGGAAAGGAAATTCAAACAACACATGAAACACCATTACAGTTGGAAAATCGAAAGTTGAAACAAGAGATTGAAACTCTTAAAAACAAATTACAAAATACAAGAGAACCAAGTTACAGAAATTTTGACAAATTTAAAGCTCGAGTACTTGACATTCCATGGAGGCATACTCTGAAACCTGTTTTGGAGAAAATAGAAGGCCTCGATGACATCATCTCAGAAAAAATTTGTACTGGATTTCCCTTAATCCTGTATAAGTTACAACAGAAAATAGTTCAAATTGTGTTTAAAGAACTAAATTACAGAGGTATAACAGTAGTCGAAAGGATAGACAATAAAGGACATGATACAGGAATTTTGTTATTACAGGTCGATCTATTCAAAACTGACATGCCAAAGGAACTTATCACATAATTTTACCATTATGGAATGATAGATTACATTGAATTCCGATTAAATCCTTCTACAGAAGAAATATTAAATACATTTGGGGAAAAGTTTACAATGGTAGCAGGAAATATAGCCACACATTCTTACACACAAAAGGTTGGGTGCAAAATATTCGCATCCTTTCCAGAATCAGACAGTCATACATACAGGCCCGCAAGAAAGAGGGTTTCATCAGCAGCAACATCTCAGATCACAAATTACTATCAACAGCGGTCAAAATAGAAGAGCATATTGATTTCACAAGTCTTGCTTGGTTACATGAGCAAGATGTAGAGAAAATCACAGACTTTCACACCGGGTTCATAAAGCGACATCAACAAACGCCGGAGCTTCCAAAAAACTTCCCATGGCAGCTCTATAAGCTAATGGCGGAAGGACACTACATACAACTTTGGGCAACAGACAACTGGAACATGCTTCTACCATTTCTTGGAGAAGGCGAGACACTAGACGAACAACACATTATCAATGACGAAAGGCCATGGTCTTATCCAGGACCAGGCGATCCATACGATGACAACATGCAAGACGCACAATCAGATGGGGACACAATCCCAACAATTGACAGCACACACAGGGATTACTAGAAACGTAAGCAATGACAGCATCAACCACAAAAACGCAAGCAATGACATGGGGCGGCCGACAGTATTTTTATGCTTTTGGAAAACTTCACAGATTAGGTTTACTTTTCAAAAAGTTTAGCTTTAAGTCATTTTCAGCTTTTTGTAAAGTTTCTTTTTGCGAAATTATTTTCGCCTTTTACTGTGTAAATATAGAAAAATTTGTAAAGTTAGATTCTTACGTAATCCGGTATACTTAACCGGCTAGATAGGTTACGATTTCTGAGGTTATAAAAACCTCATTTCATTTCATTTGTAAGTACGACCAAGAAAACACGAGAGCAATTTACTATTAAGCGATCTTTCTTAATGGCAACTTAAAAACCCCTTCCGACTCCCCTAGTTATATTACTTAAATTCCTTCAAATCCTTCAGTACTTCATATTATAGCCCTATATATATAAAAAAAAAAAAAAAAAAAAAAAGTGTACCAGCCACTGTTCATAAGACGCCCAAATCTCCCCTGCATAAAAACCGCCTCCGCTCATATCTAGTAAGTTTTTCTATGTCTTTTATATTGTTAAATTTTAAAATTATGTTTTTTAAATTATTATGGTTAACAGAGACCGCTAAAATCTGCCCTATACCCCCCTAAATGGTAGGTGAAGAAGTAAAAATTAAGCGAAAACATTTACCATATTCACATTGGGTACCAAGAAAATGAATAATCAACAAGATAGAAGCTTTTTAGGAAGAAGCCGAACATTACAAAGCTCTTCAAACAAAAGGATATGAAAATTATGAAGGAAATAATATTGTAATAAGTATTGGAACACTAGGAAAAGCTAGTAATAGAAGTGGAATAAAATACAAGGTTAACATTGAAGGAATAGTAAATACAATAACTTCAAAATCAATAAAAATGATAGATCCGATTAAAATAGACCCGGAAGAATTAGCAGGGTTAGAATGGTCATTAGAAGACTTAAAAGACCAGGAAAATGAAATATTAGTTCCAAGACAAAGTTACATATACGAAGGATTAAATGGATCACAAAGCTTAAGATTTTAAATTTTACAAAAGAAACGGCTAAAAAAGAAGAAGAAAAGGGAACAGAATACAATTTTATGAATATCGAAGAAAATGATGAACCTATGTACGACACAGATGAAGAAAATACAAAACCAATCTATGATACAGATAATGAAGATAATGAAATTATTTTCGGATTCGATGAATTCGAACAAGAAGAAAATGACTTTAGTATAATAGATTATTTAGAAATGGAACCATCTACAGGATTTAAAATAGAAGAAACTAGTAAAACATTCGATGAAATAATAAATAAAAAATTTACTGAGTTAAATATACAAGAAGAAGTAGATGACATGATAATAGAATGTATTACAGAATTAGGATGGACCTATGAAGACAGCTATAATAAATTACAAGAAATATACAACTTACCCTTGGTAGAAAATATACAACAAGGAAAAACAATGATATCAGATTTTTACAAACAAGAAAAAGCTTTGATGGATCAAGACATGATTAATACAAATATTTTTTAAAACTTGTCACTTTATTTTAAAACTTGTCACTTTAATTTATAGTTTAATAATCATATTGATTGAGCTTGGCAAAAGTAAAATAAAAAATGTTATTTAAATAAAACTTTTTTTTAATAGATCATTATAAATATTATCAATAATACTTTTTAATTTTTTTTATATAATAATTTTTCTTAATTGATAATAATTATATTAATTATCAAAATAATTATTAAAGCGCGAAATTTGGTCGCAACTCCCATCATATTTATGAGATGGATAGGAAGTATGAATAGCTGAATTTACATGCAGCTAATTCATTTCAACCATCAATTTATAAAGTGTGAGCAGTTCCCTTTCCCAGAAACAGCCCCACTTGAAAAAATTGGGCAACTCCACGACCAACTTTTGAGTGAATCAGGAAAATATGAACTAATGATGAAGCAAAACAATTCTTCCGTCCCAAAATGAACGACCGCATTTTATTAAAATTTGTTCTTGATTGATCAAGAGCGATTTTTGATCATTCATTTTGGGATAGAGGGAGTAAGAAACAAAATGAATCATAGACTAAAATGGTTTGTGCCCCAAAGCAATACTATGCAATGCTCATTATCATCAAGAAACAGAAACCAGAATATAATATAGGGATAGGGCAGAAATGAATCTACATTGTCCGTGTCTCAAAATTTCCCGACTAGAACGAAATAGAAAGTTAGACCAGGCTTTCAGATGAAAGTTCAGAAGACCAAAACACGTAAAAGAAAACTCTGAATTGTAGAAGTAAAAGATTTAGGGCCGAAACGCCAAGTAAAACCACCCAATCAGACGACTTGGTAGCTCTCCGTAGCCAGCTGAGTTCTCTGTGAAAATTTTGGAGGGGCTCCACCTTTAAGGGGTAAGATGTTGACAACCTACAAGAATTTTCACTCGGGTTATATACAAATTGTCGTAGAATATAAATTAGTCATGTCAACAGTATGTAATTACATTTCGCTGCAAAAATAGAATTCCAATCGCTCCAAGAAAAAGGGGTTCATGATTGCTATTTGTATCTGTCTCAAAATGTTCGTACACTTTCCAAAACTGAAATGCTTAATAATTATGGCTTCCCACTATGTCCCTCATTAATTACCTATTTTTCATGCTCTCTGATGTAATGCTGGAAGTAACAGGGAATTCAGGAAGGTTGTCTAATATTTAGTCTAATAACTGATCTTTATTAAAAAAAAGTTAAACATGAGTCTTTTCCGCGGGGAGGGAGGCAGGGGCGGATCTATAGCATAGGGTGGGGGTGCAAGTGCACCCGGTAACTTCTTATTGTTAAGGAGGAAAAAAAATTATATTTATACAATATATATAAATAGTGCACCCCCAAAACATATAACTTGGCTAGAGCAGGTGGTTGTATGCTCCTATTCACTTCCAAAGAATTGGGGTTCGAATCCCACAATAGTTAATTTTCATTCCCAACTGTTAAATCCTCTCCCCTTTTCTTCTGGCTTTATTTTTTTGATTCAATTTGTTAAAATCACCCCCTCCCCAACCCCACCAATTCTAATTTGGCCCTGTTATTAGATCTTTTTTTTTCCCTATCAATTTGTGCTAGTTTTTTATTTATTTGAGCCAATCATATTTAAATACAAAACAATAAATTAGAGTGTATTAATCACATAAGAATAATTATAATTTTTATGTTGTAATAGTGTAAGAAAATTAGAATTTGAAATTTTAGTGTAATTGTGCACCCGCTGAAGATAAACTCTAGGTCCGCCACTGGAGGGAGGGAGGGGGGGGTGGTGGAGGAACACAAAAATTATCAGAATCCCCATTTAACTAGAAAGAAAAAAGAATGGAAAGAGAACCTTTAAATCGCTGAACGTATTTGTAGCTGTAAAGCGCACAGAAATGGGGAAAAAGATGGAAGAATCTGCCGGAGGAACAACAAATTCCATGGATCCACTGCCAATTGTTTCAATGCCACATTAGAAACCAAATAAAAAAAATCAATCTTCGGACTGCATGGAAAAGGGGAAGAGAAGAAAAGAAAATGCGTGTAATAGGCTCTCACCTCCTGTTCGAGTTATCAATGAGAAGTATAGACCATTCCAAAATTGAATTTCTGGCATCATACCTGCAGTTAAATACAAAGATCATGAATTCCAACATGCCCACGAAAAAAGGGCGGCGCAGTGCACAAAGCATCACCCGATTATTTGCATGGGTTCTAATTTATGTGTGTAGAGGGGAGGGGCAATTCTTAATAAACAAGAAGGGTAACAAACTTGGAATTTTCTCCAGGAAAAGAAAAATTAACAAATGGCTATTTGTAGAACAAGGAAACCACTAAAATATTAAAGGTTGGACACTCACCTCCATTCTCCATCAATCTGCCTTACACTTGGTGCCTCTCTAAGAGCTGGAAGAGGTACAGAAATCACAACATTTTGTAGATCAAACATTGATGAAGCTTCATACTCGATACTGACATAAGTTTCATTTCCAGAAACAGACGGCCAGCAGTTAACTGAGATGATGATGTAAACTAATAAGCAATCTATGTAGAAGTAAACACTCAAAATTATAAATAATTGCAATGCATGGAAACTCACTCGACAAAGGTATCATTGACTCATCACCACTTTGCATTCTCCACCTCAATAAGCCAACACCATCACCGGTACCAGTCGGAAATGGCCTGTTGGGATCTTTGAGGCCAAGAATATTTTCATTGGAGAACAACTCTTTGTTAATGTTAGGATGTGTCTTGAAGAGAACTTCTGGATTACCCCCAGTCTCAATCTGATAGCAAGCCAAACCGTAAGTAATCAAAACATAAGTAAAAACATTAGAATCAACATCGAAGTTTAGCATTGATCTCCGAAACCTTCAAAAGAATCCCAAACCCAATTACGCGAATGACATTGTAATATAACAGTCAACTAAATTCCAAACAGCTACGTTGAGGCCAACTATGAATGTTGTCTCTTAATACCAAAGCCCCCGCCCACTTCCTCTGGATAACAAACTTTTTCTTTAGTGTCTCAAAAACACTACTGCATTAGAAACAACAGTGAACCACAAAGTATCATACCTATTGCAGTATAAATTCCAAACAGCTACGTTGAGGCCACGCCCTCCCCTCACCCCCTCCCAAGTTAAAGTAATACTACCTCCGTCCCAAAATGATCTTCCCACTTTTTTCATCGTCACTACGAATGAATTTTGAACAATAATTATAGGTTGATTTCATTATCCTAATGAAATAAAACTTGTTATTGATAGTATTGTTGATGGTGTATCAATAACAAGTTTTAGATTTTCATTAGTATGATTGAATCAAACTAAAATTATTGCTCAAAATTCCTTCGAAGTAATGGTAAAAAAAAAGTGGGAAGATCATTTTGGGACAGGGAGTACATTTTTATCCGAGGAAAAAAATATATTTATTAGAAATCAAAAGGAACTTATACACAGATGAACAAGAAGTTCATCAAAAGAAAAAGGAGAAGTTACAGAAAGAAAGAAAAAAAGGCCTACTGTACAGCAAAACAACACCCCCAAACCCTCAGCAGATAGGAAAGTGGAATCCCGAAAAGCACACCCTTAGCATGAGTCCATAAGGAAGCTAAACTCACAACTCAGTCCCAAAGGATTAGTCCAAATGACAAGTCAAATGTTTTAAGAATGTAGCATGACTTGCTTGTACCTTCTTGAAATCGCACTAAAACTAATTTCTTTTTCACCAATTGGATAATTTTTTTGGATATAAACATTTTTAGGGATAGAGGGAGTAGTTGAAACACAAGTCATTCATACTTGCCTACTGCCCAAGGTACAGTCGATCACAAGTAGCCTGATAAGGATTGTAACAGAGCCAGGTAGAGCAAGATAGTCCAAAGACTACAAAGCTGACTATATTATAACCCTAAGTTAGCAACAATAGAACTGATATACTTGAAAAAGCCTTATAAGTTATAATCCTGCTAAGCATCCCTCAGATCCCCGGAGAGAGATAACTTGTTTACGTATTGATGACGGCAACCATCAAATTCAACCTAAGCACTGATACTTGCCTTGATTTAATTTATAACTCATATGAACGGACAAACACACATAACAATATGTGCACACACACACACACACACACAGAGAGAAGAATTGCATCAAAACTAAAGAGGGTGAGAAAACCTGCACTTGGATAAGCCCATCATCTTGGTTGAGAATTTGGAGGGATAAGGTTCCCTGTAAATCAAAGTTGCTGACTCCCCCATCACGCTTTAATGTTACATTGAGCTTCTCTTCAGCAGTCAATGTAACAGGATCGGTCAACGGTGCTGCAGCAGTTTTGGCCGGTCCAGCACTTGGTCGGACATCCTCGACGATCACCTCACCTTCAGCTTTCAAAGATTCCAAAAACTGGTTGGTCCTTTGCGTTTTACCTAGCTGCATGCCAAGGCCTTTTGGTGGAGCAGTAGCGGCTGCAGATGGACGACCTGAACATGCAAAATCCCTAGTTGAAACATACCACTTATTGGCATTCAATTAACAAATCCATGCAGTCTAACCATAGAAGAGGAGCACAAACAATGGCTTCGAGAAAACAAAAATTACTCAGAAAAGAAGCAGAAAATAGAAAAGTGGAATCGCTAATGAAATTACATATATTGGTGATTAAGTGTAAGACTAGCAACTCAATGTTGCATACAATTGAAGCTGAAGAAACTTAGATACACAAAGCTCGGAGTTGACTAATTGGCTTCCCACCACGTTCCGAGTTTCCCTGCTCCAATATAAAGGCTTCTACTTTCTACCTTATGAAATCAAGTCTGAGTCACAGGGGTACTAGGGGGCCCCAAGAGACTTGTTTACATTACCTCTTTTCAACCTAGGGGGTTATGGATTGGCTATATTGTGAGACTTCTATAGGGGGGGGGGGGGGGGGGGGGGCTGGAGCCGACATGCCCAGGGGTGACAATGGTTATCCACGGGTGTTATCCATTAAGAATTGCAATGATTTAAACTAATGTACATTTTGATAATATGATACACCGTACAATAGTCTAAAATATTAAAGAATCTTAGTGGATAAACTTCGGATAACAAACTGCCACCCCTACCTGGAGCCATATGTGGCTGAATGTTCTTTTTGAATCTCTCTTATGTCTCTTGTGTGGTTGAGTAATAAATCATCTTTACGGGTTTCTGATCAAAAGGGTACAGGGAATCACTTGTTAATCCAGTGAAGTAGTTGACCATAGTTCATAGACGTGTTTCCCTTGGCTGGTAAACCATGTTCTATCTTGTGTTGGTTTGGTTGTTCTAATTTCCAGCTACATTTGTCCAAATTAAAGTGTTGACTAACTAGTGGGATTGTTGTATGGCTGTTGCAGTTGCATGAATTTCATCGCATTCAAATGTTTATGGCATAAAGTACACATGAAACTGTTAAAGAGGGTAGAATACTGGTGCTGCTGATTCTATCTAGTGAAAAAATTGAAAATATTCCAAGAAGATAGTTTGTCTTGCTTGTTAGCCTAAGGAAAAGTGTGAAGATCTCAGAGAACCAATTTGTATTTATGCCAGGAAGATTGACTATGGGTGTCCCATTGATAAGTCGCACTTTCCTAAAATGGACAACTTTTGTCATTATTATATTTTCCCTACCCACTTGTCATACACACACACTTAATTGTGGGCCCCACTAGCAAATCATATCTTACTTTTCAAACTCACAACAACTCTTCCACTCACAATACTACTGATTATATATACTATATCCTTGATTCCCGTGCCCCCCAATTTTGTGCACAATGTTATGGGAAGGAGGGAGTATATGATAGTGCGGGGATATAAGAAATGAGCTCCTTTAAAAGTGAAAATGCGTCCTATAACCATAATTCCCTTGTGTTACTTTAATCCCTACACATCAAGCCCGATCAAAGTGTGATTAGTAAGTAGTCAATATGCAGTCTACCGCTGATTTTCAGAAAGAAAGAGAGCCCCTATAATTGCATGTGTATGACTACAAAAGAAAACAAAACCTAAGTGCAATTAACCAGAGACCTTGTAACAATCTTTTGATAAGAAACATTGTAACAACAACCACGACTTTTTCCAAATTCAAATGAACTCTTTGAAAGTGGGCTTGTTCACCATGGCGGAACTAGGGGGACCCCATTACTATGCTAGAAGTTCAAATACAACCCCTACTAAAGTACAGACATAGCTTTAAAGTTAAGGACTTTGGCCACCTCAAATAACGAAGAAAATTCTGAATCACTATTTTTCCTTGTTTACTACCTTAGAGGTTAAATTATAGTCGCTATTAGATTAAAACCATTGCTTCAAAAGTTCAGAAATTAACACACTTTGGTCCATCTCAGTAAACATAGATTGTTCTTCGTGACGTTGTCCTTAAATAGTACTCCCTCCGTCCCAGTTTAAGGTTCTTACTATCCTTTTTGGTATGTCCCAGTTTAAGGTTCTTACTTTCCTTTTTGGTATGTCCCAGTTTAAGGTTCTTAGTTGCTTTATTCCTTAAATGGCAAAGGATGAATAGTGTTTTGGACATCCTTATCCTCATAAAGTTCATATATTACAAAAAAAATCATCACCTACCCATCTACTTTTCACCCACTTGATTTATGAATGGACAATTATATCCTCCACACACTACTTTCTTGACTCAAATTTGCCTTAGTTTCTTAATAAGCGTGTAAAGTCAAACTAAGAACCTTAAACCGGGACAGAGGGAGTACCTTTCAATGGAACCCCCTTCCACCCAAAAAAAATTAATAATAATAAATAAATAAAATGATCATTACAGATCTTGTGATTTTTAATTTATTCAAGATAAAATACAAACCTTGTTATTGTTATGCTTATTAGTTCAACTTACCAAATGAAGTCTAAGATAATTAATTTACTTTCTATAAATACTATTCTTAGTTTATCATTTGTTTAATATGCAAAAAACCTTCCCAAAGTTACAGATATATATATATATATATACTCCCTCCGTTTCATGTCACTTGAGACCAAAAATTTTGGCACACAAATTAAGGAAAAGTAGGAGAGAGAAATAGTGTGAGGAGGTGTTTGTGAGTATGAAAAATTAAATAGGAGAGAGAATGAGTGGGAGGAATAGTAAGTTGATTGGTGTTGTGAGTGTAAAAGTAAAGTAAGAGAGAGAATGGGTGAGAGGAATAGTAAAGATTCTTTACCATTTTGGGCAGTCTCAAGTCACGTGGAACGGACGGAAAAGGAAATAAGTCTCAAGTGACATGAAACGGAGGGAGTGTATATATAATATAAACACATATATACATTGCATACATATATAATAAGAGTTCTGGGACCACCCCTGCTGTTCGGTTATGCAGTTTAGTGGTTTTTACATGATTTTGAGCATTCTTTTAGTGATTGAAAAATAAAGATAGGAAAAAAGGTACTAGAGATAGACTGAATGATGATGGTAACGAAGAGATGAGAAAGAAAAGAAACCAAAACCCGAAATCCCCAAAACCCTGAGCCAAACACACCCACTTTTTTCTGCAACAATTTTCAAAATAAGCACATCTATAACTATTTAACCAGTTCTAAGCACAAATGGCTACTCTTCTTACCAGTGGCGGAGCCATAAATTTTTATAAGTGGGGGCAAGATTATTTTTACTATAAATAATACAATCCAATAACTTTATTCAGTTTAAAGGGAGGGGGGGGTGAAAATATAATACAATGCTATTTTTTCTTAATATAAGGGGAAGGGGGGCAAAACAAAAATAAAAGGTAAAAGCAATATCTTTAAAATTGACTAGTGCTGAATTTGTCCATTTTAAAACTAGGGGGGGAGGGGTGGAGACAAGGGGGAAATCTATTGATGTGCCTCCGCCAGTGCTTCTTACTAAGAGGCTGTGTAATAGCATAAGCTTCAATATATAAAGTAATTGATCATTTCCATATATGTCTCTTCTTCTTTTCTTCTTAAGGGGTTGGGGGGGAGGGGTCACATTTCAGAAGGACAAACAGATACCAACCTTTGGGCTTGGTGGAAAATGAGTCCACATCAGTGCTCAATCCAAACCCAGAACCACTTCCAAAACCACTGCCACTGCTAGATATGCCCATATCACTACCAAAGCCACTATCAACTCTTCCAGAACCCATGGACTGTAACGACATGAACCCTCCTTTCTCACCTCTGCTCTTATCAACCTAAAGAGAATGACATACAGACTCATCACAGAAAACATCAAAATGAAAAACGAAGATGATTTAGTTGAAGGAAAGAAACCTAGGCAAGTAACTTTTATAAAAAAAAAAAAACCACACCTTGCTTTTATCAATCTCACTAGCTTTGCGCTTCATGACATCCTTGGTCTCATCAATCTTACTTTGCAGTACCAGTTTGTGCAATCTTTCCTCGTGACTCTCCATCTCGCAGTACTGCTTGACCTGCGTAACAGTAACATTTTCCCTGTGCCCGAGGGAGATGACTTCATCGAAGGCAAATATCAGCTCAAATGCCATCTTACCAATTCCTTCCTCGTCTAGAGAGTAAGAATATTCAGGTACCTATATCCAGTTAAGGACTCAACTTTCATATTTCAACAATGATGTGTCTACATGAATATCATAGAAATCCCCAGGCAGAACAAACAAGCTCAATATGAACGAAAGCAATCTGCAGCAATAGAAAATTTCCCATCATTTTTTAAGAGGAAGGGGAGAAACTGAATGAGATCCAAACAACAGAAGAAAATGGATGCAAATAACGGCAACCCAATAACAAATAAATATATTATAAAGCACAAAGGATACGAGTTTGGAGAGCAGTCTCAGCGTCTCCAGATCTTCAAGAATGTTGCTCTGTTTGGTAGTTACAAGGAGCAAATACAGAGATTCTATTGGCTGGTAAACATATCGCACATTTTCAGTCTCCACAAAAGTGTGTTGTTTTCCAGTTCCGATCAACTTGGGGAAAGCTGCAAGAAGCCCCTCAATTCTAATGCGAGACATATCAATGTATTGCCTCGAGACAAGAGCTGTGGAAACACCACATAAGACCGTTAATGAATACCACATGAGAGCATTCTGGAAGAAATAACTAATAAGTTGATTATAAACACGACATGAACCACAAATTGTAGAAATGGTACGGGGACCAACTCCATTGTACATGCTTAACTATCTGCTAAGACCAAATCTTAATCACAAGATGAACTCAGCATGTTCTGAAAATCTTAACTTTTATAGCCCTCTCGAACGTAAATACGAAATCTGGGTCATGTTTCTTTTTACTGTTCGACTCCAGAGTGAGACTCCGTCTAGGAGAAGAAACAATAACAACAATAAAAGGAGAGCGATATTTCATACTCCCAATCTCCTAAAGATGATTGAGGTTGAAAGAGGGAGGGAGGGAGGGGTAAGATTGAGAAACTGGTTTAGAAAACGTTTCTCTCATTGTTGAGTGGCTACAGATTTTACCCCATAGCCTCACTTTTTATGCATAAAGTTTTTTGAGCATGTCCGGTGCCATTAGGAAGCATTATACTTATTTTTAGCCCTCTCACAAATGTGAATCCTTAGAAATTCATTCACAATTCAACTCATTTATAAGTCTCATTTCCAGCATGTTCGTGGGCAAGGGGTTGAGGTACAGTTTTGGTAGGACCTTTGGATCGTGGCAGCTCCGCTTTGCACTTACTTATCCCCATTTATGCATGCTTCTCCTTGCACCTACTATTAGATGTCTGGTTGGGGACTACAATAGTTTTTTTCATAATCTTCATTTTCCAGTAGTCTGAATGACAAGAAATCCAAGGTCCCGTACAAACTTAACTTGTTTTCTAGGTTCCTCATGGTTAACCGGTTAACAATGATTGGGGCCAAACACAGAGGCCCAATAAGGCCATGTCCTGTTATTTGTGTCATGTCTTGGTGGAGAAATGACGTCCATGGGCATTTCTTTTTTATATTGTCCGGTTTCTTGGCAACTGCGGTGTTCTAAATTCAGGAGTGGGTTTGTCTTGATTCAAAAGGGACCTTGATTATGGCCATATAATCAGATTCTTGGGCTTTGAGGGAAGCAAGTATGCAAAGATTCTTCGGCAGGGTGCGGTCTATGTAAGTTACGGGGTATTTAAACCGAAAGGGATTCATTAAGGATTACAAAACTCAGGTGGTCTCTTTTGCAAGAGTTATTAGTTGTTGTGCTTCCCGCTTCGGCTTTAGGAGATTTTCGAGGAGTAACTACTGGTGACCTTTCATGAAGATGGCAGTTGTTCTTTGGTTTCCTCAGTTTTCCCCCCTTTTCGTTCTTTATGCTATTCTCTTCATTTATTTCACAGACCAGCTTGTTCTCTGCTCATGTTTACTTTTTGACCTACTAAACTTCTTTTTATCCTGAACAAAATGTGGACCAATGAAATAAATGAAGTTGTGCTCACATGTGAATCTGGAAAGGTGCAGTCACAAAGTTCGAAAATTATTCTAGTTGCTACATCCATCTCATGTGTTTTCTCTAGCTTCTCCTATATCTATCGAAGTTCTAGCATGCAATAATAATAAACGGAAAGAGGTCATCTTTTATTTTCAGATTAGTCCAGATAAGCATCCTTCGTGTTTGAATAATTTTAAGTCATCTTGGCCGATAGTATGAACAGCGTCAAAGATTTTTTTTTTTTATTTTTTTTTGTTGCTATCTTAGGGCCTGATGTATCAAGAAACAGGTTATACATATGAAAAACAGATTTTATCCATGAAGTCAAACAAAGAAAATAGAGCAATAATGAACAAACCTTTACCAGTTTTACTGGTAATGGAAGCTGCCAGGACAACCTGTATAAATTAAAAAATAATAAAGAGAACATTAACTTCTTCAAAAATACTAACTAACACCCTCCATATAATTGCATTTTACCAGAAAAGTTAAGCAAATCCAATATTTCATCAAAATATCAACAACTAATCAGGGTTGCACGATTCGTAGTTCATCCGATTCGAATTCGCGATACGAATTCGCAATTCGCTCAACTCATGAAATCCGATACGTAGGGTATTACAATTATTGCGATTCGCGAATTCGCGATATTAGTACTTTTGATTTAAATAAATATTAAAAAATGTATAATGAAACATATATAATAATAATAAAATTACTTTTCATAGAAAATCAACATTTGGTTGTATTTTTTGATTTTTGGAAAGGATTGGTTTATGAGAATAGTCTTTGGCAACATATATTTGTAGTGAGGGACTGATCACTGAGTGTAAGCATCTCCTTGATATGAATGTTGTGGCTTTTCATTTTTCTAGAGCTGTGAAGTTATCCTTGGAAACCTATCACTAGTAAATGTACAATATGTATTTATTGCAACAATGGGTTTTCAATTTTAGAGGACATTAATTGCGAATTCAAAGAGATTTTTCAAGGTATCAAAACAAGAATCGAAGATAACGATTCGCGAATTCCATCGTATCGATTCGATATCGAATCGCGAATCGATACCTGCGAATCAATACGCGATTCGAGGCCATGGGGAGAGTATCCTGCAACCCTGTCACCACCAAGTATGACACTACGAAGATGTTAAGTGAAAACAATATACGCTTTCCAATGCTACTTAGTCAGATATTCTCTACGGTTGGAAAAAAAATTTGAAATGAAATGAAATGCAAAAGATTGCTGTTTCCAACTGCAAAAATAAATTAGCATACACCAAATTAATTTTAGGGCTATGAGACTAGGCATCCTAATTGTCCCTTGAAACAGCATCGCACAGTGTTGGTACAACCTAGTCGCTCCCCAACACCACAGCCTAAATTCCCTCTCTCATCACTTCATCATCCCCCACCACTACCGTTTCTTTTTCTCGCCATGGTCCCTGCCCCTCCCCAACACCACTCTATCCCTTCTTCCACTACACCCCATCATATGAATCGCAACCATCAATAGCGGATCGCTTCAATTTCCAACCTACTTTTGAGCAGAAATGTACACAAAAAAGCTTTAGGCGATTGCTTCATTTTCCAACTTAATAGTGTGAACAGAAATCAGCAAACACTAGTGTTAAACACTTAGAAATGTCCATGCAGATATATGGAGACATTTATCTAACAAGCTTCTAAGTTTGTTGCTTTACCTAACAAGAAAGTTAACAAAATGACAAAGGTGAACTGGAAAACTTTGAAGTGGACGAGTATTGAGAAACAACCCGATTAGTACTTCCTCAGACTCAAAATGAATGTCCGAAATTGCTCTTGATCAGTGCTTAGCTATGAAAGAAGTGTAATTTTAAAGACAAATACACAAAAACAAGTACTCCCTCCGTTCCAAACTTGTGGTTACTTATTTCCGTTTTGGGCATCCCATACTTATAGTTACTCACCCAAAATGTTCAAATTTCTCTCTCCTCCACACTCAAAACAACTATCCACTATCTCATTTCCTCTCTCCTTCCCACTCACAACACCTACTTTTTTCTTAATCTCCACGCATTCAATTTTAGTGACCATAAGTTTGGGACGGATGGAGTACAATGATCTTTGGAACCCAGAGTAATTACAGAACTTCAGTAAGATCCAACCAGAACATCAGATCACAAATCAAGTGACTATGTTCATTCTTTATTTCGGTCAAGTGAAAGAATTACAGCTATAATTAACCGCAGGTATCAAAATCAACAGAACAAATAAAGAGGAAAACAGGCCATAAAATTACCATTTTGATCCACGCAAAATCAAACAGTTACTGATTCAAAACCAATATTTTCACACCTGGAAAATAAAACCGATTGAATTGTTAATTCAAAAACAAACCAAAAGAAAAATAACCAGAAACAATGATTTCCAATCGAAACAAATGCAAATTAACAAAATCTAAGAATAATACACATCCAACAATCTAATTAGAGCATGAATCAAAGAGAATGAAATTGGATCTTGACATGAAACTTTGGTAAAACTGTAGATCGGATCAGAAACGGGTAGAACTAAAAGATGGAAAATTCGGCAGAAACAAACCAGATTCGGAAAGGGAGAGCGAGATTAGCAATGTGATTATGTGAGTGTGACAGTTGGGTGTAAGTTTGTGTGTGTGTGTGTGTGTGTGAAAGAGAGAGGGAGAGAGTCAGAGAGATAGTTTGTAACCTAAACAAGCTGGGAGAAACAGATCAATGGAGGATAGGGACGAACCAGAGAAGGAAGAAGGTCGGTAGAGTTAGAAACGCACTCCTAGTGTTTACGACTGCAAATACCCCCAAAATTGAAAACTGAAAAAGAAAAACTACCTTTGTTAAATTGCATTTTAGTTACCTGAGTTTGTCGTCATCTTTCAATTGGTTATCCAATTTGTGTTTGTTACAATTTGGTTATTGATTATGTCTTTTTGTTGCAATTAGGTATAATTTTTGTTAGTTCGTCAAAAACCTAACGAGAAGTGTGTCATGTACACCTCACATAACATACTTAAAGGGTATTTTTGTCCACAAATTAGAATGGGAATGGGTGGTTGTGAGCGGGATTTTTACCGTTAATTCCAAGGGAAATTCCGTCATTTCAAAAATAAAATATCCCTAATCATTTGTCAATTAGGAATCTCCATTTCGTAAACACAGAGAATCAAAGGAACGAAAGAGGGGAAACATTTGGGGCGAAAATTATGGTTCTACCAATTCGCTACAAAGGGGTTAATTGGTTCAAATGATTGGATGAATATCTAGAAGATGGCACGCCGACGTATGGTGAGTTAATAATTCTTTTTTATTTTTTATTTTATTTTTTTAGCGTTATTGTTAGAAAAATGTTGAAGATTCTTTCATTTTTTTAGTGTGTCTAAGTAGATGAGTTATACATCTCATACTTACAAGTTTTTAATCCTATACTTTGGATGTTCAAGCTCAAGACATTGTTCTAGTGCCCCTAAGGTACACAAACATTGGTTTCAAGATACATATAACACATTAGTGCTTGTTCATAGCACTTTCAAGACAGTTCTTACTCCTAGGCTCAAGTTCTCATTTTAATTCTATGAGTACTCACTCATGTTCAATACCAAGTTCTAATGCCTCAAAAGGTACATATACACTTGCTAGGACATCTTATACTAAGGCTCAATGCCTTAGGAGTGGTAAGGTTTCATTTCATTTGAGATTTAAAACACTTTTGTTAAGACAGGGGACCGGGCGGGCGCTCACTTCTACCCGGGCGGGCGCTCGACAACTGACCAGGCGGGCGCTCGGCAAGGACCAAGCGGGCGCTCCAGGTCAACAGGGATTTTGGTCATGAAACACGAGGTAAGCGGGCGCTCAAAATGGACCAGGTGGGCGCTCGGTGGCTAACCAGGCGGGCGCTCGGTCAGGACCAAGCGGGCGCTCGCTACAAATTCCAGCAAAACCCAATTTCTTTCCAGGCTTAAGAATTCTCTGTCCCAAGCATAGGAGTATACTTTTACTAACATAATAACAATACCAAGAGTACCTAGGAGTGAAGTATCATACCCAGGACACTATTTCAAGTTCATTTAATTTCTTTTACCGTCCCACAAATAATAGGATTATTTCCCTTTATTCCATTTAAATATTTCACCGTCCCACGAATAGGAGTATAATTACTAACACTTCAATAACACTCAGGAGTATAATTTTGTTCCATTTCCAAGTAGGAGTATAATTTTGTTCCCTTCTCTTTACACAGTACAAGAGTACTCCCTTCGTCCCAAATTTACAAGTATCACAAAATTCAACCAAATCACGAAATTAACAACTACAAGTACCAAGAATAACATATATGCATGTTATTACAAGCAAGGGGGAGCTAGTGACTTACCTATTTCGAAATCAAATTCACTCAAACTAATTTCTGATCGGCAGGAAATGCTCTACTCACCGCCCTGATCATTTATGCGGAGTCGGATTTTCGAACAGAGGCATAATTAAGCAAGAGGGATCGAGAATAGGGTAAACCCTAACTTTTTTTTCTGAGACAGAGAGAAAGAACGAGAGAAATTTTGGGGAAAAACAATGCTCAGAGAAAAGGCAACACAAGTTTATCCTTTCAAGTTTCAAGAATTGTACTTTGACCCCTCAAATTTCACTTTTAACAAAAAGGCCCCTAAACTTTAATTTTCACAAATGACCCTAATGTTTCAACTTGAACAATTAGGACCTAAACTTGCTCAATTAGTTAAATAATTAACTCAAATAAAATATCATAAAATTATGCAAGTCGAGAATTTGATAGAAATTAGGACGGGCGTTATATCCTCCCCTCCTTAAAGAAAATTTGTCCTCGAATTTTACTGATCGGAATTATTACACATATAAATAACAAATAGAACTCAAGAATAGCAAGAATATGGTATACCACACCATATTATCAATTACCTGCGAGTATTATTCTCACATATAACCTTCTCGATACCGAGACTTTCCCATAAAACTGTCACAAGAAGTATCCGTGCTCAAGACATTTTCTTTAGAATCAAGTATCCATACAAGCAATTACACATATACTAAGTAATTCGTGTGATGGAATTTCCACTAAATAGCAAGCTCATACAATAGCCACAAGAAAATCCACTTCACATGCCCGTAATATATGATCAAGAAGCAAACTCGGTTAAGTATCCAGAGTGCTCAGAAAAATTATCATAATCAAGGTGTAGAACAAGATGTAGAACAAGAATCCCTGTCATATATTATATCCACAGGTATCCCATGTAATCAAGATGTATCGATCATAACATCACAACACATAAAGTCAAGCAGATTTGATTAATCAATCCACTATAACCAATATCATCGGGACTTATCTATTAAATGATAATCCTTCCACGAAATCCATCGCAATATATTCATATATATTTATAAATCTCAAAGAATTATAACAAATCAAACGATCTCTGATATTCTGCTTTCAAATAATAGCAATTCAAGGATTTAGTTGAATACTCAAAAATTTTCTCCCATTCAGTACTATCAATCATGAAATACAAGTCATTATGTTCAATGAATCCGCTAATACAATAGCCGTAGGATCACAATCAATTTCAAGTCATGAGTAGAATTATTCTATTCATAAAAATTCAATCTCCTCGAAGCATATACAAGTACGTTACCATTTTGAATTAACACACGTTTTATCTCTTGTTTGAGCTTCACTATGAATAATGAATTTATCATATCCACTATATTGGTGAATCTTGACACATACACGAGAAAATAGTAACACTGGTCATATCCTCCAAATAACCATCATACTAGTCGAATCCACTAAGCAAGGTCAAATACTAAAGTTGTGGTCATCCATCATTTCAATATTTGAAAATTGGCTTCACGTTTATCAATCAATCGGAAAGTGTAGCTTTCTGTGTCAAATAGTTAATGATAGAGCTACCTTCGAAATTCATTACTGAATCTCTAACAAGATCAAGAAAATCTCAAGAATAATCGTACCTCGGTTATTTCCACTTGTACAGGTCAATAAAGATGCCTGAAGTAAACCTACTTCAAGATAATAGATCCTCTATCTCTTGCTAGTTTTTGGAAACAATTGTTTCTCTCGAGAAATTTCAATACAATCAATTCTCAGTCTGCGACTTGGTATACACCAATAGGTCATTAATCAATTCGTCGCAAAGAAATCAAATTATGGTTTGAAGATATCATTCATCAAATCCATCAATACTGCTAGATCATATATCAATCGAAATAGCATAATCACGAATTCATAACGAGCATACCTTATATAAGAAGATGTCTTCAGTATATCCTCATAGTTGACTTTCCAAATAATGGTAGCCACTTATCAATCAAACACTGAATAGACCACTGATTAACTTCAGGGATCAAGTAATTCATCCATACACGATAACAAGTACTGGTTCATTATAGTCACCTGGTTGAATTCTTTGCATTCAATATGAAATCGCAAAGTACCATATCTCTTCATGCCAATCAATACAGATACACCCCACGCAGATATACTAAGCTGGGTGAATCCTCTATCAAGTAATTTCTCAAGTTGAACCTTCAACTCTTTTAACTCAACCGATGTCATGAGCATTGATTTAGATATCAGCACTATATTTGTACTGTAGCAACTCAAGATAACTCAAGGTTCTCATCATGTATCATGTATTAATCAGTAGAAATTATATCTGAGATCTCACAAAGAATGGATACATCCTTCAATTTTGGTGTAGACATTCTTCCATCAACCACATATGCTAAATATTCAGCACAACCTTGATAACCATTTTTGAGCTTTCAATGCAGAGCATGAATATTATACATAATTATATCATGCTCATATAAATAGTCAAGCATACTAGCATGGAAATATTCACCATCTATTGTGGCAAACAAGAATGGCATAACATATAAAAAGCCAGATCATAACACGTAAAAAGCCAAGCCATATCACGTATCACATCAATGTCCCATATAGGTAACATGACCAAGTTAACATATAACGTATAGGGTGTTATCACCCACACTTCTATCAAGCTCTTATAAATAACGATATCAAGCACGTAGTCTCTTACTAGAGAATACATTTTCACGTAAATCAAGAAATGAGGACAAGCATGCATATATAGCACGAAGAAATGTCCACTGCACAAGATAGATATGCCTAAGTCTTTAAAGACTCGCGCTCTCGATTCTCAAACCATCTAGTCCCCACTAGATCAACACTATCAACACCAGTCATATGCCCGGTATAACAACAAGTAACGAAGCACTCGGCGTCAACCTTGGTATAAGTAGTGTGAATAGTATGGATTCGCGATGGGATGTTTATTGGTGATGAACTGTAGGTGTTGATTTGTGTGTGTGTGCGGGGACCTGTTTTGACAAGTTGGGACCTAATCAGGTTTTCTGCAAGAGATGATGCGCCACGGAGTTTCCTTGATGGTTGTCTCGTGTGAGACTCATTTGCCTTGTGCAAGATGATCCGTCCAGATCGTTCCTTTAGTCATGTTGTGTCAAGGGAGACAACTATTTGTCTGACAACCAATGATGTGCAAGCTCTAAGTAGGCTAGGCGTACTTTTGAATCACTCTAGAATTCCATGTCCGAAAGTTTCTGGTGAAGGTAATGAGAGGCGCATTCTATTCCCCCAAGTTTATCTCATGCTTTGGTCTAAGTCAAGCCCCAAGAATCTTGTATGTTGTAGATGACTTCGTGAACAGGCTTATAAGGCTGTTTTGACTTGAAAAAGAGTGCTCTCCCGCTTGATTGATTTAAGGAAAGAGGAAGGTTGAAGAAGAAATGATTTTAAGAATGTTTTCCCTATTATTATTTTATATATATATATATATATATATATATATATATATATATATATATATATATATTATTTTTTTATGACGCACCCTGATTTTTGCCTAGACCGCCCTTTCGGGTTTTCAATCTAGCGGCCATCTCTTTTGCGTCTCTTTTCAATTTTTTTTTGATAGAGTTGTTGGGTTTTGAGCAAACATGCGCAGCGGAATGAAACCCAAAAAGCCTAGATCCGATCACGATGATTAAATTAATATGGAGATGAATTTAGAACACTAACCGTGACGGAGCTTTAAAATTCTGAGATCTTCAATCTTTGTTCTTCGCGCTTCTTCGAATCACGAACGTAGGAACGACCGCAAAACTTGGATCACGAACTTTGAAGGAGTTGATGCCAACGCCCTCTATGTTTATCCACACGCGAACGAATTTCAAGAACGATTCTTGAACCGGATTGCTAGACCCAATAGAAACTCTTTCTACTTTGAAGGCTATATGGAAAATCAATGTTCTTGTTCTTGAGGAAGAAGAAGAACTTGTTTTTCTCTCTCTCGGAGGCTATCTAATTGATATGGAATCAATACATACTGATTAGGTCGTTGTTAGAGGTTTATATACTTATTAGTCCTAAACCGTTTAGGAGAAATAGGTTAAAACCCGTCACAACACGAAATCAGTTTTTGGGCCCGAACAGGGCCTGCTCGGCCGAGTCCTTTAAGGTGCTCGGCCGAGCACCTTTGCTCCAGAAAATCTGACCTTCTGATTTCCCATGCTCGGCCGAGTCATATGAGGTGCTCGGTCGAGCACCACCAGAATTCCGATTTTAGCCTTTTAAACAATTCGTCCTTTTGTGTGTGACCACATAGGATTATATTAAGTTGGCAATGAGCCCAAACACATTTGTGCTCATAAATCATGAGCGGACTCTAGCAAGCCATCATGACTACCCAATTAATATAACTTGTATAAGTTCGTGAATCCTTTATAGAACATATTACAATCTCTTTGTTTCACGATGTCTATTGAACGTAAGCCATGGTCAATGGTCAACTTACAATGTTCAATGCTTTCTCGATCCAGAATGTATTGATAGTACAAATCTTATTTGAGCACGGCCATGCATTTCATCAACACCATTCTTCGAGTGGCCAAAGCTTGACATCTCTCTCTTACGAGGAACAAATCCCTTCTTGATTTATTACCTTTCCCTACATGAATCCGATTACGCCAATCACATTCTTTATAGCTACCCGATTAGGGGTAACGTTTGAATATGTCAAACGTAATGTTCATCGAGTGGAAGACTGTGATAATCTCAGGTCTAAAGATTCCAGTAATATAACTATATGAGACTTAATTATGACATTGTGACCATGACATAAATCTCATATGGGTCAGTCTAGTGTTTGGTCTCCAACAAATACCCATAAGTTTAATTGTATCCCATACACCATAATCATCATATGATTATCCATTAAACTTATACTAATAATTAATCATAATTATCAGGGACGGGGATTATTATAATAAACATGCAAAGGATATAATAATCAAACATTCAATATCTTTAATATATAAATAACATTAATCGTTTTACAAAACGTGCCTAGAGCATACAACACCAACAATCTCCCACTTGCACTAGGCCTAATTAATGTATCGAATACCCATAGACCTAACATGACCATCATGCTTTGCTTGTGGAAGACCCTTTGTCAATGGGTCGGCAATGTTATCATCAGTCAGTACTCTGGATATATTCACGTCACCTCTGTTAATGATTTCTCGAATGACATGGTAACGCCTAAGTATGTGTTTGGACTTCTGATGGTTTCTTGGTTCCCTTGCTTGAGCAATAGCACCATTATTATCACAATAAAGGTCTATTGGATCAGCAATGCTAGGAACTACCTTTAGTTCAGTTATGAACTTCTTGATCCAAACAGCTTCTTTAGCAGCATCGGATGCAGCAATATACTCAGCTTCCGTTGTAGAATCAGCGACAGTACTTTGCTTAGAACTCTTCCAGCTAACAGCACCTCCATTAAGCACAAATACAAATCCAGATTGCGATCTAAAATCATCCTTGTCGGTTTGGAAGCTTGCATCTGTGTAACCAATTACAACAAGATCACCTTCCACACCTCCATACACCAAGAACGAATCTTTAGTCCTTCGCAAGTACTTAAGAATCGTCTTGACTGCAATCCAATGATTTTCACCAGGATTTGATTAGTATCTACTCGTCATGCTTAAAGCATACGAGACATCGGGTCTAGTACATATCATGGCATACATGATTGATCCAATTGCGGAAGCATATGGAATCCCAATCATTCTCTTATGCTCATCAGTTGTCTTAGGACACTGATTTTTGCTTAGAGTTATGCCATGTCCTACTGGCAAATTTCCTCTCTTAGAGTTTTCCATGCAGAATCTCTTAAGAACTTTGTCAATATATGTATCTTGACTTAAACCAATCAATTTCTTGGATCTATCACGATAGATCCTAATGCCAAGGAATAAGCGGCTTCTCACATATCTTTCATAGAGAAACACTTTCCTAACCAAGTCTTTACAGACTGTAGTGCGGGAATGTCGTTTCCTATGATCAATATGTCATCAACATATAGTACCAGAAATAATACTACGCTCCCACTAATCTTCTTGTAAACGCAAGGTTCATCTTCGTTCTTGATGAAGCCAAACTCTTTGACCGATTCATCAAATCGAAGATTCCAACTCCTAGAGGCTTGCTTCAATCCATAAATGGATCGTTGCGATTTGCATACTTTGTTAGAATTTTCTGGAATTACAAAACCTTCAGGTTGTGTCATGTAAACATCCTCAAGTAAGTTCCCATTAAGGAACGCTGTTTTGACATCCATTTGCCATATCTCATAGTCAAAATATGCGGCTATGGCAAGTAAAATTCTTATAGACTTGATCATTGCTACGGGCGAAAAGTTTCATCATAGTCGATACCATGAATCTGCCTATAGCCTTTTGCTACAAGTCTAGCTTTATAAGTATGCACCTTTCCATCCATGTCAGTTTTCTTTTTGAAAACCCATTTGCATCCTATGGTTTTTACACCTTCGGGCGCATCAATCAAGTTCCAAACTTGATTATCATACATGGATTTAATTTCAGATTCCATGGCTCCAAGCCATTTATCTGAATCAGGAGCGGACATCGCTTCTTGGTAGGAAGTAGGTTCGTCATCAACTATGACTTCTACTTCATTGCTATCCGTCATGAGAAATCCATATCTCTCAGGTTCAGATCGCACCCTACCAGTTCTGCGAGGAACTTGAGTATTCTGAGTAGGTTCCACAACTCTTTGTGAAACTTGTTCAGATCCAACATTTTGTTCCATGTAATTTTCGGGTTCTCGAATTTCTTCGAGATTAATTTTACTCCCACTAATTCCTTTGGAGAGAAACTCTTTCTCTAGAAAGGTACCATGACGGGCAACAACCACTTTGTTTTCCGTGCGGTTGTAAAAGTAATAACCCTTAGTTTCCTTAGGGTAACCAACGAAAATACATTTATCAGATTTAGGTGTGAGTTTGTCAGATATGAGCTTCTTAACAAATGCTTCACAACCCCAAATCTTCATGAAAGACAAAGTAGGTTTTCTTCCAGTCCACATCTCATGTGGAGTCTTTGGAACTGATTTTGTTGGAACATTATTTAGTGTTAGTGCAGCAGTTTCTAGTGCATGTCCCCAAAAGGTTAAAGGAAGATCAACTTGACTCATCATGGAGCGGATCATATCCAATAAAGTCCTATTTCTCCGTTCGGACACACCATTCCATTGTGGTGTCCCAGGTGGAGTTAATTGTGAAACAATTCCACAATCTTTCAGATGATTGTCAAATTCTTGGCTTAAATATTCTCCACCACGATCTGATCGAAGTGCTTTAATAGTTTTGCCAAGTTGATTTTGTACTTCATTTTGAAATATTCTAAATATCTCAAAAGATTCACTTTTATGTTTCATTAAGTAGACATAGCCATATCTACTAAAATCATCAGTAAAAGTTATGAAGTATTGATATCCTCCCCTAGCATTGCAACTCATTGGTCCACACACATCAGTATGTATGAGGGCCAATAAGTCATTAGCCCTTTCACTACTCTTAGTAAAAGGTGCCTTAGTCATCTTTCCAAGTAAACATGACTCACAAGTTTCATATGATTCAAAATTATGTGAATCTAGAAGTCCGTCCCCATGGAGTTTTGAGATACGCTTCTCATTAATATGACCAAGACGGCAATGCCACAAATAAGTATGATTTACATCATTAGGTTTGGATTTCTTATTTACATTATAAACATTCTCATTATTCCCATGTTCAACATCAAGAACATAAAGGCCATTAAATGAACACGCAGTACAATAAAGCATATCATTTAAATAAATAGAAAACTTCTTATTTTCAATAAGAAACTTAAAACCTTCATTATCCAAACAAGAAATTGAAATAATATTTCTACTTAAATCCGGAACGTAATAACAATTGTTCAAAACAAGAATTAATACGCTAGGTAAAATGACATCATATGTTCCTACGGCTAATGCAGCAACTCTTGCTCCATTTCCCACGCGTAGGTCCACTTCGCCATCTTTAAGTAGCCTTCTATTCCTTAGTCCCTGCACATTTAAACAAATGTGAGATCCACATCCAGTATCTAATACACAGGAGCTAGAAGTAGAGAGTAGAATATCTATAACATAGATACCTGAAGTAGATGCAGTCCCACCGCTCTTCTTCTTCTTTAACTCTTCCTTGTAAACCTTGCAATTTCGTTTCCAATGTCCAATCTCATTGCAGTGGAAACAAATTGCATCCTTTTGGGAAGCAGGTTTAGCCACATTAGCTTTGGCAACAATTGCCTTGCTAATCTTGGGTTTGACAACTTTTGCCTTACCCTTTCCTTTGCCTTTCTTTCCTTCCTTTGACACTATGAGCACAGGAGTGGCTTCTTTACCAATTTTCTTTTCTGCCTGCTTAAGCATCCCATGCAATTCAGACAGAGTCTTATCCATCCCATGCATATTAAAGTTCATGACGAACTGGTTATAGCTTTTGGGCAATGAATTAAGAATAAAATCGGTAGCCAACTCATCATCAATTGGATGACCAAGCCTCTCTAGTTTCTCAAAATAAGACTTCATCTTTAAAACATGAGGGCTCACAGACTGCCCTTCGCTCATCTTGCATGAGACAAGTGCAGCTATAGTGTCGAACCTCTCTTGCCTTGCTTGTTCTTGAAACATATCTTTCAACGAAGCAGCAAGGTCAAATGCCTCCAAGTGCTCAAGAGTCTTCTGAAGCTCTGAACACATGGCCGCAAGCATAAGACAACCCACCTCACGAGAATCATTTGCATGTTTCTTGTAGGCGTTTCTCTCATCCTTGGGTGCATTAGAAGCAGGTTCTTCTTCAGGAACGGGCTCTTCAAGAATATAGAGCTTGTCCTCATGCTTTAGAACAATTCTAAGGCTACGGATCCAATCCGTATAGTTAGCTCCATTTTCTTGAAGTTTCTCCTTCTCAAGGATAGATCGCAGTGATAAGTTTGTATTTTGAGCCATTATCTACAATTATGCAAACATATAATTAAATATGAGTACCAACTTTATTAAAGATATTAAATATTAGTATTTCACAAATACTCCCACTAAATTATATAACCTTCAAATACATCTAATGCATCATATAATTTAAATGGGCTAAGATCCATCTTTAATTTAATTTCAAGTCCGCTTTGGCGATACTGCTCAAAATTAAATTAATTAGGTAGACAACTCTTTGTCAATCATATCAAATATGACTCTTAGATCCTTTATGAGATTTTAGACATCATATGTCTAACATGTTTTAATCTCATCTGTGCCTTAGGCCCAAAACTTTGTCTTTTGATAGCCTTATTAAGTCAAACCATTTTAAACGTATAGGAATCACTCTTTCCTCATCTTGCTCATAAATGAATAGAATTAATGCACCTCGCTTTGGCAGAGCCCACATAAAACTATCCACGTACTCGCAAGTGTTTTAATCATGGATTGGCACAAAACTTAAGTTTTATGAAGGTTCACCACATATAGCATATAACACATTTATGATCACATAAGATAAACATGTTATTCTTAAAGCAACGGTTAATAATTTAATTAATCTCATTAATTAAATTAAGATTTCATGTGATTGATTTATGGGGATAAATTCTTTAACATATTATTGAGAGCACGATTGTACGGTCGAAACTAAGCCAGAAGGCATCCTCAATCCCTTACCAAATTTAGAAACTAGAAGAAACAACTATGTAAGGTCGAAACTAAGCCAATAGGCATCCACAATCCCTTACATAAAGTAACTCGATTCTAAATTCTTTTGTCCCATCAATTCATTACTTTGACCTTGATATTTGTTTTCAGGAAACACGGTTTCTCAAACCAGCCATCTGACAAACAAATTCAATCCAAAGTGATTTTAAACAAACCATTTAATTTCAGGAAACACGGTTTCTAAAACCAGCCATCTGAAAAACAAATTCTGTCCAAAATCAACCTGCTCGGCCGAGTCCTTTAAGGTGCTCGGCCGAGCGCCTCTGTGTTCCAGAAAACCCTTTGCTTCTGACGACTCTGATCGGCCGAGTCTTATAGACTGCTCGGCCGAGCACCACGAACAGAACAAATTTTCTTGTTGAATTTTAATTCTAAGATTGCTTTCCCGATTCATTTAGGATTTGGTGTTCATAATGATCATATCATCATGTTCATCAAAACCTTGAATAAACGATTTTTCATGAATCAAAGATCATCAACAAATCAATCCAATTAATTTTTTTTTGATAATCTAAAGGAACATAATAATCAAATTATTATTGCAATCATAGATCCCATATAACGTATTTAAACGGTGCGATTTTATGATTTCAATATATCTCATATACAAACATAAAACTCAGATCACATAAACATCTTGAATCCAAATTCACATAGCATGCCAAAACATATAATCCAATAATATCATTAACATGTTATTATTAAAATAATCATGATGAACGGGGCTCTGATACCACTGTTGGGTTTTGAGCAAACATGCGCAGCGGAATGAAACCCAAAAAGCCTAGATCCGATCACGATGATTAAATTAATATGGAGATGAATTTAGAACACTAACCGTGACGGAGCTTTAAAATTCTGAGATCTTCAATCTTTGTTCTTCGCGCTTCTTCGAATCACGAACGTAGGAACGACCGCAAAACTTGGATCACGAACTTTGAAGGAGTTGATGCCAACGCCCTCTATGTTTATCCACACGCGAACGAATTCAAGAACGATTCTTGAACCGGATTGCTAGACCCAATAGAAACTCTTTCTACTTTGAAGGCTATATGGAAAATCAATGTTCTTGTTCTTGAGGAAGAAGAAGAACTTGTTTTTCTCTCTCTCGGAGGCTATCTAATTGATATGGAATCAATACATACTGATTAGGTCGTTGTTAGAGGTTTATATACTTATTAGTCCTAAACCGTTTAGGAGAAATAGGTTAAAACCCGTCACAACACGAAATCAGTTTTTGGGCCCGAACAGGGCCTGCTCGGCTGAGTCCTTTAAGGTGCTCGGCCGAGCACCTTTGCTCCAGAAAATCTGACCTTCTGATTTCCCATGCTCGGCCGAGCACCACCAGAATTCTGATTTTAGCCTTTTAAACAATTCGTCCTTTTGTGTGTGACCCCATAGGATTATATTAAGTTGGCAATGAGCCCAAACACATTTGTGCTCATAAATCATGAGCGGACTCTAGCAAGCCATCATGACTACCCAATTAATATAACTTGTATAAGTTCGTGAATCCTTTATAGAACATATTACAATCTCTTTGTTTCACGATGTCTATTGAACGTAAGCCATGGTCAATGGTCAACTTACAATGTTCAATGCTTTCTCGATCCAGAATGTATTGATAGTACAAATCTTATTTGAGCACGGCCATGCATTTCATCAACACCATTCTTCGAGTGGCCAAAGCTTGACATCTCTCTCTTACGAGGAACAAATCCCTTCTTGATTTATTACCTTTCCCTACATGAATCCGATTACGTCAATCACATTCTTTATAGCTACCCTATTAGGGGTAACGTTTGAATATGTCAAACGTAATGTTCATCGAGTGGAAGACTGTGATAATCTCAGGTCTAAAGATTCCAGTAATATAACTATATGAGACTTAATTATGACATTGTGACCATGACATAAATCTCATATGGGTCAGTCCAGTGTTTGGTCTCCAACAAATACCCATAAGTTTAATTGTATCCCATACACCATAATCATCATATGATTATCCATTAAACTTATACTAACAATTAATCATAATTATCAGGGACGGGGATTATTATAATAAACATGCAAAGGATATAATAATCAAACATTCAATATCTTTAATATATAAATAACATTAATCGTTTTACAAAACGTGCCTAGAGCATACAACACCAACAAGAGTAAGTACTCGAAGATGACTCAGAGAGGAGAGTAGTTTTGTCTCTTATTGACGGAGAGACATGCAAGATTTTTGGGTTTGAATGTATTAGGCATTTTAGCTATCGACTTGGCTTTCGGGAAGTGTATTCCAAGCATCGACTCGGTGAGGATAATGTACTTTATAATGAAAGTTAGAGGCGAAGAGGATAGCCCCTAGTGCGGATTTACTTTGACGAGTTCATACATCTTTAATAGGAATTGGAAGGGGGACGGAAAGAATAAAAAGCCCCTAGCATTGATGCTTGAATTTCAAAGAGAAGTGTATGAGAGAGGAAGCCCCTAGACTCAACAATGAACGCTACTTGGCTCAAAGTACTAGAAAGATAGTTCTACCTTTAATGGACCCTAGTATTTATTTTTGATGTCTTAATTGTTTGTTCAATTATTTTTGCAAGTGAATCATCTAGAAATGTCTTGACAAGTTTTGAGGAGAATGCCTAATCATTAGTGCGCCCTTCGGATTTCTTCATGAGTGATATATACGGATGATGGAGACGATCTTCAAGTTAGGAGTCTCATTTTTTCTTCATTTGGATTTGATCTTCGTTGTAGGAGGAGATGAGAGGCCTCCTTTTTGACTTCATTATATGTGGTTGAAACTCCTTCTTTGTGGGGTTATGAAAGCTTGAGAGTTTTTTTTTTTTTTTTTTTTTTTTTTTTACTCTCAAAGCATAAATTGAGTAGCCCCACTTTTGTTTGAGAATGATAATGCCTTTGACTTTCTTCCATTATGGTCCTTCAACTTCTGACATGAGCGCGGTGATAGTAATGTGTAGCCCCTAGGCCTTCTTCTCAAAACTTTTTTTTTAAATCATTTCTATTATCAATTGCAAGGTTTTAGATTAATGACATTTATTATTTGCGGATCAATTTCATGAATTAGAGAGAAATTCAAAAGGTAGAACAACCTTAGAAAAGTGTATAGGAATAAGAATGACTTTTATTAATAATCTTGAATTCAAAACAGACTCGATAGTTTAGTTGACACAAACTAGAGAAGGAGGGAGATGGACTAGAATGACAGAGCGACTCTTCGAGTTCATACTAGGAAATTAAAATACATTCTATTTCTAAGGAGAAAGGGAGAGGGTAGTTGTAGCCCCAAAGTGGTAAGTCTTGGTCTCTTCTTGAGGCTTCATTCTTCTTGCTTCTAAGTGAGCGGATTGGTGATGACATTCGGCGCTTCAAGTTCCTTGTTGTCAATGAGATCTTGGATCACATCCTTTAAGTGTTTACAAGAGTTGGTGTCATGGCCGGTGGCTTTGTGGAACTTGCAGAAGAGGTGATGAGCATGCTGAGGAGGGAGTTCCCTTGGTGTAGTAGGAGGACTTCTTGGTGTGACCTTTCCTTCCTTCACGAGGATGTCAAAGAGACCCTCTTGAGTAATACCTTCAAGCTTGTCATAGTGCCTTTCTTTTCTCTCTCTTTTAGGACAGGGAACAGTAGAGCACTTGCGCTTTCCTTGGTTGTTGAAAGTATTGACGAAGGTCACTTTGTCGTAGCATTCTTTTTGGGTTCGCAGACATGCTTGAAGTGTACGAATCTTATTTTCGTAATAATCACTCTGAGATTGGAGATAACCGTGAAGGATTGTGATTTCTTTCTCACAGTACTCCATTTGGATTCGTAAGCGAGTCACGAACTCTCCCTCCATTTTCCGTTTAAAGTCAGTGTATAGGGCAATGGCGCCTACTTCGACCATTTGACTTACTTCCCTTTCTAGTCGAATCTTGAGATCATGGGCCTCTTGCATAGACTTGGCGTCGGATATGGCGTCGGAAGAGCTTGGAACGATCTAGTTGCGATCCGAACGGACCTAACGGTATAGAGATTGCGTTAAACCCATATTAAGGTCCCAACAAGTCGGCTTTATGAGGTGTATAGGCTTAGGAGTGAGTGTAGGTTGACCAAACAAGCATGGCACAGAAACTGACACGGACAGAATGAGATGTCTCGTACGAGACAAGGATGTCTCGTACGAGACATCCAGCACAAAACACAGAATTCAGCTTTTAAATCCTAATTTTCGTCGGACGGAACTTAATCCGTTTTGGTGGGTTTCTATCTAATATCCTGGAATAGTGGATTCTGTCACCCTAGAATATGAGCCCCTTGTTTTTCACCTGTATTGCACTCTCCCAAACGGACAATTTGGGCAAAGGTCCCATATTCTCATCGGAATCCACCATTCAATTTAGCCAAACCTAAGCGATTCTGTAATTGTTTTGCACTTTGTTAAACAACGCCTCAATGCAATCAAACCTTGTGAATTTTAAGGTACAACCGAAAGGGACTTGTTGAACGGTACGGTCGAAACTAAGCCAAATGGCATCCACAATCCCGCATAGAATAATGAAAGTAGGAAAACACAAACTCGGATGCCCGTAGAGAGGTTCTCTATTCTTTCAAAATCCTTTATTCAACAATTTACCGAAGGGACATTCGTCATATTCACAAGGGAGGATTATAAATTGTAAAGATGCGTTATCTTGGGCAAATGTTAAAACAACCCTAAGAATTGAACCGACCGGTCTCGAGGAGTGTCTTATTAGCTATTATGTATGCATGAGGTTGATGCAGGGCTTACGGCTAAGGCTCCCCATGAACACAGTCTAGGAGCGTATCACGGAGTGGGTACACCATCTTTGGAGAGACCGGCAAGGGCCGTTCATTAGAATGGGGGTGCTGACCGACATCCGTCCTTCGATTGGGACTCGGGTTTATAAGGTATGTAGTGCAATTATTCTACATGCGTGCACGTGTGTGAGAGTCAAGTTCTAGATGTCAAGGAAAAATAGATTTTTTTTTAAAGCAAGTAAAAGATTTGACCGGACCAAAGTGGTTGCCTACGTTTCTCTCAATCTTCAGAAAAAGAAAGAGAGACTCAGGTCAACGTAGTTCGAGTTTGAAAAGATTTTTGAGAAGTGAAGGAGCACATAGCAAGTAAGGCCACATAAAGAAGAGGGATAGAAGTACTCACAGTGCTTGCATTGCCCATTAATGGGTGCAAAATAAACTAGGGAATGAGTAAAGTAGTCACCCCTAATTTATGCATTTTTTTTTCATACTCCGCTGCAAAAGATGTTAGTGCAAAAATAATACATGTATATAACATAAATTATTTATTGCACATATAGGGACGGAGTAAAAACAAGCAAAGAAAAGTTTTTTTTTTTCCAAAGTCAAGGGACTGATCTGCAGTTTGAAGTGCAGGGACTGTTCTGCAAATAATTCTTGGTGGAGAAGAGATGCCTCGTACGGGATTTGATGTCTCGTACGAGATATCTCTCCCGGAACCCAGATTCAAGACAGAACAGATTATAAAAAAGAGCAGTCCGAAAATTCACAGAAAAATTCAGAAAAAATATATTTTAGCAGAAAATTACAGAGATTAAAAACACCTAATTTACCCGCAAGTCTAACCCACTTAAATTATCCCCAGTGGAGTCGCCACTGTTTGCACCCGAGAAAGATTTGACGATCCCTCCGCTCGCTTTACCTTTTTGATTTGAGAGTTGTCACCATGTTGTTGAACGGAACACGGACCGTGAGATTCTTGAGTTCGGGGGTTAAGTTATGGATTGGGAAGGTCAAGGAGCACCCAACCCACCCAATCTAGGATTGGTCTTGCTTAGGTATTTTTAATCAAATAAAGAACAAGTAATTAAAACAAGTAAAGCCAATAATTAATTTCTTAATTATTGGAATGTCGGATCATGTGCTTCGAGACCATCTCCAAGGATTGGAGAGGCTCTAGGCTGATCCATTTGATGGGATTACACTACTCTAAAACAAAATAATGAGATGAGAAGTAGAGATTAAAAGCGTAGGAGTTTACCTAAAGCGTTCTTGAGATTCCAATTGATGGCCTTGACTAAGGCCTTGAAGATCCAAGAGTTTTGTGATGTTTTGGCTTGAAAAGATGAGTTTTTTGGTGGTGTTTTGGTGTGAGGAAGGAATAAAAATGGGATTCTTGAGAGAGGGACTGACTAGAGAGTGGTTAACCTCATTTAGGATGACTAGGAGGAACCATTAACTAGCATTAGGAGAGTCTAGGGTTAAAAGACTCTTTATTTATAGGTTTAGATTGCTTAGGGACCAAGCCAAGGGGTGAAGAGGTTTAATTAGGTAAGGAAATCAGTGGGAAATCACCTAGGAAGCTTCCTATTAGATATTCCCCGGATTAAGAGAGATTTGGTGAAGAAAGAGGTCGAAACGGAGAAGGAAACTGCAAAATACTCGAATCTGGAGGAGATCCCTCGTACAAGAGATCTCTTTTTTTAGGTGCAGATTTCAGTTTTGCCCTCCTCAGCTGTTCCCGTTTGTCAGTTAAGCCCAGAACTAACAGAATCAGTTAAAAACTTAACGAAACATGACGAAACTGACGAGCTTTCAACAAAACATAAAGACGAGACACAAGATTAGTGTAATCATAAATTGAGTTCAAAATGGGGTGTCTACACTGATAGTTCCACAGTGAGCGTCATGATTCCAATTGCTACAGTACCCATCGAGATGTTCGTGATCAAGTCAGTTTGCTTTTACAAATTTATTGGCCGAGTTAAAAGTAAGTATCTACAATCTCCACTATGATTAACAAATTAAAAAACACTTAACAAAAGTGCGTATGCAATTTAAGTATTCCTGCTGTTCCTAAAGGAGTGTTTACTTTTGATTTGAGGGATCTTTTGAAAATAGTGTTTATTATGCAATTTTAAAATTTTTATAGCCAATGCATATAATTATTTTACTAATCTACCTTAACGGTAATTTCAATATACTTATATTGTAACATGATATTTTTTAAAATGTGAATTTATTTTTTTTTTATTTATTTTTTTTTTTTAACGGAGGTTAAACATTAGGATGGGGCTTACTATTCTTTGATGACTTAGTCCAATACTCCAATGTGATTTGCGTCCTATTAGCAGCTGCATTCAGTTTCAGTGATTTAAGTTAATCTATTATCTCAACTACTACCTATTATGATTACTCCCCTCCCTCCGTCCCACCTCACTTGAGACTTATTTTCATTTTGGTCTGTCCCACTTCACTTGAGACTCCCAAAATGGTAATCTTTTTATAATTTTATATTCAATCTACCACGCCCACCAATTCTCTCTCCTCATTTTCCACCACACAATTCATTCAACCAACCTACTATTAACTCCACTCAATCTTTCTCTTCATTTTTTACCACACATTTTGCTTATTTTATTATTTGTCCTTAGTTATTGTGCCCACCTCTTTGGTCTCAAGTGAGGTGGGACGGAGGGAGTATACTCACTCTGTCCCTGCCCGACTTAGGACAATTGGTCCTGACACGGGGATTAAGAAAAACTATTATTTTAAGAGGAAAGAGAATGAGTGTAGGAAGACATGAAGTGTTGTGAGTATGAAAAGTAAATATGAGAGAGAATGAGTTGGTGGAATAGTAAATGGATTGTTGTAGTGAGTATGACAAGTGAGTCCCATTGAATATTAAAGTAATATAAACTTGCCATTTATAGATGTCTTAAGTGGAGTGGGACGCCCAAAATGGCAATTTGTCTTAAATCGGATGGGACGGAGGGAGTATATTAGCCAGGGGAATCAAACAAGAATCTCTCAAATGTGTTGACTTTGGAAAGCACCTATCTCTTTGGGAAGCTATCAAGAAACTATTAGAACAATTATAATCCCTTGATGCCATACTCATATTTAGAAGAAGAATGAGGAAAAGATGAAGCGGAAGCATGTAATAAATGTATACCTGTTGAATCTATTTGATGTCTTGAAGGGAGAATAAGAATGAAGTAGAAGATAATGTAGGGAGATGATCTTCTAAATGAAAGTGTCTCTTAGTCTTTCAAAAGTTCTTTCAATAATGAAGAGAGAATTTAGATGAGAGAAAGTAAGAATCAAGTATGTTTTAGGCTTGATGGAGAGGCCTTTAAATATAGTAAACATGGTGACACTTCAAATAGGGACCATACCTATTCATTTCTAAAGCAATATTGATTTACCATCTTGCCCATCAAAGATAGATAAATAACATTTCAGGGATTCTACACATTGACTATTTTGACCATACTTTATATTAATGTCATAGTCATGATTTTATTTATGGAAGGTGCCTATTAACTTGTGTTGCAAACCACAATGATCTAACAATCTCCTCCCACTTGGGTTGCAAAACAAATTTCTTCCTTTAAATCACAAGTATAACATAAATGACAACCCAAATGTGCACTTTGTTATCACTTATAACAATCTCGTCCATTAGCCATACAAGTATAGAACTAAAGGGGCGGTTGTTGTAATTGATTCGCAACTAAACCCACTATAATTACATATACTAATTCAACTAAATGACATAGATCAAAGTATGGATGTGTAGCATGGATCTTAATGATATATACATATTCTTCCAACTAGTCCAACTTAACCAATGAGATCAAACTTTAAATAATAATAGAACAAATAAAATTGAAGAAAACAACACAAACTCCCACTATATTAAATGTTATCAAAATTTGTTACACCCATATGAGCAACATGTTCGTGAAACAATAAAGGTGATAACGCCTTAGTAAACGGATCCGCTAACATAGAGTTTTGTACCAATAAGTTGTATTTCTATTTGTTCGTTTTGTACCCTCTCTCTTACAACAAGAAATTTAATGTCAATGTGTTTAGACTTTGACGAGCTCTTGTTATTATTGGAGTACAAGACCGCCGCCCTATTGTCACAATATAGCTTAATAGGTCTTTCGACGCTATCGACAATACGCAGTCCTTCAGTGAATTTACGCAGCCATATAGCTTGATTGGATGCCTCGAAACAAGCAACAAACTCGGCTTCCATGGTGGAGGAAGTAACGAGTGTCTACTTGGCACTTCTCCAAGAAATGGCTCCACCGGCTAATGTGAAGACATAACAGACGTTGATTTATTTTACGGCTGTCTTGGCATCCAGCAAAGTCGGAATCGGATACCCAACGATCTCAAGATGATCCGACTTTGAATATGTAAGCATGTAGTCCTTGGTGTTTTGTAAATACCGTATCACTCTTTTGGCTGCGACCCAATGTTCTCTCCCCGGATTGCTTTGGTATCGACCAAGCATTCCAACAATAAAAGCTAAGTCTGGACGAGTACAGACTTGAGCATACATTAAGCTTCCTACTGCTGATGCGTAAGGGATGTTTTCCATATACTTGGTTTCAAAATTGTTTTTGGGACATTGATTGAGACTGAATTTATCTCCTTTAGAGACAGGGGTGTCATGTGGTTTACAGTTTTGCATGCTAAACCTTTGTAATACCTTCTCTATATAGGCCTTTTGTGATAATCCTAAAGTACCTCGTGAGCGATCACGGTGTATTTGGATTCCTAATACAAAAGATGCCTCACTAAGATCTTTCATTTCAAATTTCTTTGAAAGAAATTTCTTAGTGTCTTTAAGGAGGTTCATGTCATTACTAGCAAGTAAAATATCATCCACATATAAGACTAAGAATATAAACTTACTCCCACTGAACTTATGGTATATACAATCTTCACCAAGATTCGTTTCAAAAAACCAAATGAAGAATTACTTGGTCAAATTTTAAATACCATTGACGAGAAGCTTGCTTGAGCCCATAAATGGATTTCTTAAGTTTACAAACTAATTGATTAGTTTGTTCCAAATCATCCACCATTTCTGGTTTCTTCATATATATGTTTTCCTCAATGTCTCCATTGAGAAAAGCGGTCTTAACATCCATTTGATGAAGCTCAAGATCAAAATGTGCTACTAATGCCATAATGATCATAAATGAGTTTTTAAAAGATACCGGAAGAATGTTTCTTTGTAATCAATACCTTCCTTTTGAGTAAAACCTTTATCAACAAGACGAGCTTTATATCTTTCCACATACCTTGTGAATCCCTTTTGGTTTTAAATATCCATTTACAAACCATAGGTTTCACATCCTTCGGTAATGAACAAGATCCCAAACGTCGTTGTATTTCATAGATTTTAACTCTTCTTAATGCATTGATCCACTTATGAGAATTAGGACTATTAATGGCTTGATGGAAGGTGAGAGGCTCATCTCCCACTAAGCCTAAGTGTCCTTCATTCTCGGCTAGATACACCTCATAATCAT